>JAHREE010000480.1:20655300-20858024 GCA_033628505.1 Tringa tobata
GAAGGAAGGAAGGAAGGGTTTGCTGAGGATCATCTTGCCAGGTGGTGGCACCTACAAATACAGCAGTCCTCCCTCAGCGGAGGAATGCCAGAGCCATTTATGGTAATTAAGTAAACCAGAAGATCTTTCTAAATTTGTCTTTATTACAGATAAACGAGTCTCAATTTTTAGGGTGTCTGAACTGAAAAGGAAGTGTCTAAAGCAAGGGTACTGACAGGTGCTGGAAATACAGCAGTGGCTACAGCTACAGAGAGGGTCTTCCTCTCGCGTTTGATTTTGTTCTTCCATTAAAATTAGAGAGACCAGCAGATCAATTTGCAAAATTCCTCCTAACAAAGAAAAGGACAATAGTTTGAAAATCAGACGTCACACAAGTGGTGAAGGGAAATTCTGTTAAACAAACAAATTTAATCAACTCATTTACAGGCCAGAATGTATTGGTCTGCTCTTCACCACCTCATTAAAATTGTCCTACAGCTCCATCTGACAGGCCATAGCCGGAAATATACTGCCCTTATTCCTGAATGTAGGCTTCCAAAGCTCCGAGCAGGATGGGAGAGTGCTGCCCACTGATTACGGATATACTTGAAAAATAAATGAAAGGTGATTCATAAAATTAGAAAGCTACTTTCCATAAGCTAGTAAATTTTTATGGATAAAAGGATGCTGACTATAACACGTGAATTTTTTGCACAAGAAATATTCAAGCATTATGGGCTTTGGTCTATTCTGCAAAATTCTGGTCTATTCTGCAGAAAGTAGAAATAAGAGTTTGATGAGGGATAAAGTAATATTTAGAAGACTCTTTATCAAACCTAAAGGAAATTGCTCTATTGCTTAGAAAACAGATCGTTGAAAAAATTTTATGTGGTGCCAGAACCTTATGCGAGATGTTTATCAGCTATTATTTCTATGTTAAAGCTGTCACACAGCTACATACCAGCCGAAGCATATAATATTAGCCCACTATTGGAATGCTTCCAAATGGACTTTTGAAAAGAACTGGGCCCATTTTCAGCTTAGCAATCATAAGTTAGCAAGAAGGAAAGCAAAAGAAGTATAATTTTGCAGCTCTATAATTTTGTAGCAAAAAAAGCATTGCATGTAAAGGAAAAATGCAGACCATTTGTTCAGTAAAACAATTTACATAGTAAAAGTCCTTTTGTAAGAATTTATTTTAATATGACAAACTCAGTACTAGAACACCAAGTTTACAAAGTTTTACACTTGCAAGTTAGGGAGTTCTAAATTTGAAATCATCCATCAGCATAATGACAGAGTCTTCAACTAGATATCTAAATAGTTGTTCTTTTTCTTCACAGGATAAAATTTGCTCACTCTGTGGACAACTTTTGGGCTTTGCTTTTTATTATCAATCATTCAACATGTTGGTCCTAAGGATTATTTACTTCCCTCTAAACAAATTCACCAGACTGAATACAGAGTACTTTTCTTTTTGGGTGTTTAATTAATCATTTACCTGTAATACCTTGAGCCTAGAAAGGACTAAGATTCCTGAGCCCTAAATAATTCCCACTCTAATCACCTACATCTAATCTCTGACCCTCAAGCTCCAGAATGGCTGCTGAAAAACCCTACAAGTGCCAAAAAATCCTGTATGTCTCAGCTTTGACATTAAAGTTTCACCGGAGCTGAAAATCCTGCTTTGGGGAACAAATATGACTTCCCAGCCTTGCACAGTATAAAGCAGACAGAATTCCATTCTCCTTGAAGCCACAAAGTGAGCACTTCCTAACTGATTTTGCCTTTAGATAAGACACCTGGTACTTATGTTTATATCACACCTAACATCAGACAGCAAAATCAGCAGCTGCCTTTCAAACCTGTGACAGTGGCCTTTCTTCCCACCACCTCTCTCTCTCCTACAGCAGCTGGATGATTAGAGAGCACGTACGAATTTCTGTGACATAACCAAAACTGTTCCTGCTCCGGAGGAAGAACGAACGTGATTTCCTAAGGTTAGTGATTAAAGCAAGCACTGAGCCATGGGGGTGGATGGTAGAGAACTGGACCCTGTCTGTTTTCAAAGGATAACTTCAGTCTTCTATCAAGTTATTTTAAACTGTTTTCTGAAAAAAAAAAAAAAATTCATGGTTTCACAGCCTTTGAATCAATAACTCTTCTGTCGGGTTAGAGAGACTGACTGTTCTGTCTTTCTCTCACTCAGTGAACATAAAATACTTCCAAACATAATGGAAACCACTGTAATAGAAGTTAGGGGAATGACAGAATATAGGAGATGTTCATCTGAACATGCCATCTCTGTCCCTTTGAAGGCATGGCTTTTACCACCTGGTATTAATTTGCTGTATGATAGATCCCTTGGAACCTCTGCTACTGAAACTTTCAGTACGTGTAAAGGAACTGGGGATTTTCTAAGCCAGAAGATAATATTTCTAAAATGGAAAAAAAGGCAAAAGTTAAAATACAGTACATCCTCAATATTTCCTGATGCTCACAAATTTCATTGAAATCTGACTCCTATTCAAAGAAAGTGAATTTTGTCTCAGGGCTACAGATTTAGCAAGAAGTCACTGAAGTCTTCCTGTGGTACTGGGCCAAGCTTTGTTACAAATCTGATTTTCACAAATCACCTGTGAATTGAGATGGCATTATTACTTACATTTTACACATCAGATGCTAAAACCAAAACGGCCAAAAGAGCAAACTATTTTGGCATCCTCAGGGACAAGAATTAATAGCTTTTTAATGTTGAGAAAACAGCTGTCATTAATCTCAATTGCCTAAGAAGGCAGCAAAATCAAATGTTCGGAGTTAGGAACCTACAAAATCAAAACTCTACAGTGTCATACTTTGCTCTGCTGAGAGTAACTACAATAGCTACTCTACAAGGAATAAAAAGACTGATTGTACAGTCTCATTCTCACAGTTGTGCTTTTCAGGTTCTTAAGTAAAGAATGGACATCACAGAATTGTATAATTATTACTAAGCATTTGAAAATTATGAAATCTGACTTTTTAAAACAATATTCATTAAAAGAATATTTTCAGGACAAAACATTAAGTATGACATGCTGATGTTAGTTAAGACAAGCAAAAGTCTCGCTGTTGTATCATAAGAATACCAGTATAAACATCGAGTGACACGAATTATTTGCAATTAATGTTAGATATCCCTAGCCTCTACACATCTCAATGAATGAATTGGGTTCACTACATTCTGTGTATGCATTCTTGCCTTGTGGTCAAAAACTTGAACTTTAATCAAGGGAAAGAATCACATTCTGGTCTCTGCCTTTGAATCTTTGGTTCTAGTAACGCTAAAATAACTTTCTAATAATTTTCATGGGGCGAATTAAATGCATAAATTTGCACATATGCTGGCATTTTTGAAGGACCTGACCACATTTTTTAGCAGAGATATATCTTTACAAATAAAAATATGAGCCAGCTTAGAAATCTATATCACCAGTAATTATAGCCTTACTCCCAGAAGAAAGGTTATGATGAGCAGAAATATTAAGTGTAAAGTGCATTAAATGTAAACAGATTTAATCTGCTAATTTATAGGGTTTTTCTACATTGTACCTTGAAAGAGTCCTCGTCTCCATGGAGATACACTCAAAGTGTAAGTGACTTTGTCATCTGGTTCTACTGTAATAACAGGTGCACCACCCACCATTGAAAGATCTGAATATACCTGGTGAAGAGAATTCACAAAGAGCAAAGATCATCAAAAGCAAGCTACTGTTGCAAGAACTCTGTAGACACAATATCTATTCTACTTGCTTTGAAAAGTAGAGTAAGATATGAAGTATGGTATTGATAAGTCCTAACCCTTATGCACATGAAAAGAATACATACTGCAAAAGTAGTACTGGCATATACAGATCATAGCAAGCACAAATTTTCAAGTCATTGCCCAATGTGGGCAAAATTATCTCACTTACACCATGGAACTACTTACATATGCGTAGAGTTGCACAGTCAGGCCCTTAATATTTTATATACATTTTCTTCAGAAGTGTAACGATGTTTGACAGTAGTGATCCACCTAACTTGACAGAGCAAAGCAAAATCTGAAGTGTTGTTTTAACATCAATTGCTATACCTCAAGTGGTATTAAATCATGGTTTTTGTTATGTCATATTTTGTAAACGACCCATGTGCGATGGCATACACAGTAACTATTTGAAAAATGAAAAGACCAATACAATATTCATATATTGAATTTTAGATTTTGTAAACTATAAAACTGATTGCAGGAATATAGGCTGAGAGTATTTTTTAATTACATCTCATTTCTTTGCCACCTGTATAAGTTTGCTAAAGACAGACTCAGCTGCTCATGGAAGAGATGTTCAAGTCTGAGGCATTACCAACCACAGGTGATGATTACCTGCTTAAGTCACTGGTTGTGCAGAACCCTAGCAGGTAGGTTGCATGAATGGTTCTGCTCACCCTAACCCTCCTCTTGCATTACTTCTGCCACTGTTGCTGAGTAATGGTATTTTAAATTGATACTGCAATTTCTGCAATGGAAATCTGACAACAGGTGATGATTTTCAACTGAGGCATGGAGTCCTTTTAAAGAATAATTTCAGGATATCATGTAGTACAGTAGCATGCTGTAATTTTTTACTACATTAAATAATAAAATTGTCTCTGTGTTGTTTAGTTGAATTTTGAGTGAAATCACCAGTCATCAGAAAGGCTTGATTTTTTGCCAGCTCATTTATTCATTTCATTGAAGACTACAGTTATCCTGTTAAGCATCCAAGCAGAGACTTGGATTCTCAATGATCTCTTTTGCAACTGTAAAAGCATTAGATGCACAGATCATTTTCTTCCTCCCCAAGGTTACTGTTGTGTTTTGGGTTTTTTTTGTAGTGAATAAGTTTTGTCCATATTTTCTGTAGGAAAAAAAAGCAATTCTAAGATCATCTTGTCTTCTATTACTGCCAATAATTGCCTATAATGTTAGTCCTCTCTGGGGTACTTACATTAGTAAAATTCTTTGTTCAAGTGCTAGTACAATTTGGAACTTCTATTCCAAGAAAGAAAGAAAAAAGCTTGTAAGGCAACAATCTTCCTCTTCCCCAATAAATCTACATTTCAAGACAGATATTAGAAGCCCAACAATCAAAAAGAACAGGAAAAGAGACCAATTGTCAAGAAAAAAAAACAGTCCATAAAAAGAATGACAGAAAGGTTTGTTGAAGTGTCACTTAGAACAAAAATTGGAAAAAAACCAACCAACTAACTTAATAACAAAGAGAAAGCATAGAAAAAGAGGAGTTGCTACACACTGAGAACAGGGAAGTTTCATTTCATACAAGATAAAAAATAAATTAGGCATGATCCTACATTTACAGATTACTCGATTTCAGTTCACAACTGTGCCTAAAAAACAAGGGTAGAATAAGAGAAATGACAGCAAATGAATAGGGATAGAAATAAGATTAATTAAAGTGAGATGTTTTTAAAGAAAAAAGTAACACAGAGAATACGCAAAAGTAGGATAAATGTGATTAATTTAAATTGGATAAAATGCAGGAAAGAAGGGTTATACAGTTTCTATATGTTTTTGGTAGAAAGTAGTCTGATAAACAATAAAATACCTTCATACTACTCACATTTTAAAAAAAAAAATCTAATAAATAACTAACATAATAAGCTGAAATGGAACAGAATTTACAATAAAATATCTGTATTAAAGCCTTACTCTGCATACCATTATCAGTCCTTCAAATTCATAATAAAATTAGATGGTTTATTTTCACAGGTTTGGTTAGAAAGACAATGTGTGACATAACTAAGAAACAGTAAAGCTGTTCAAGTTACAATAATATTTATCAGGCAATCACTACAATTAGTTCCGTGAAGAAAAGCTGGTTTTCAGTATCCATAAATTTCCCCAAACCCACACAATGTATGTGTTGTCTATCACTTAGAAAATAAGAATAGTAGAATACCACAATGAAACCAAAATGTAATTTTTTAGTAAAGTTATCATTGTGACCTTGCAGAAAATTTGCTCAAATCAATCCATCTCCAAGGGTTTAGTTTTTAAATGATAGTATTCTCCATTGTCTTACACCCAAGTTATTATTTACACACAGCCATCATAAACACACAGCCAGTATAAACACAGCAGATTTGTAAAATGCTACAATTTTAATCTAATTTATCAGTCATAGGTTTAAAAACTCATTCTTCAGAAGTTTAATATGGCTATTTAAGATGAATAGGGATGGAAAGCCAATCTTCAAAATTATAGTAAATTATAGTAAAAAAACCCTTTCTTCCAGAGTTGAATAATTAAATAAGCATAACTGCAAAAATGTCAGCTGATGCTTCAAGCCAAAGTGGTAAACAGAGGTACAGAACTTAATCAAATATACTTAAATTCCACTATTTCCTTGTATAATGAAATTAGACGGTAATATGCTAAATGTTTCCGTTTGAAAATGGTTTCTCAGGTTTGTTTAACAATACTGAGAGGCTCTACTTATTAAGAAGTTAATGCTCCTTGACACTAGGTCAGAACTGGGTCTGTGAGAGTCACTGATCAATCTGATAACCAGATTTTTTTCAATACTGTCAAGAATGACAGATGTTTCAAAAGAAGCCCCCATTACTTTCCCTCATCCTCCTTTCAGTGCATATGTTGCAAATTCCTGCATCACTAGGAATTCATTTAGTTCATGCAATCACTTTTATTTTGCCACCATTGTGTTAAAAAACTGAAATAAAACATCTTTGCATTGCACTGAGTATATTCCCCAAATAATTCCTTTCTGCTCAGATGCAACCTGGAGTCCTACATAATGAAGAGGGCTGCATAATCCAGATTCATAACTCAGACAGGTCACCTGTCAAGACCTCTAACCTACCTCAAGAAAAAAATCAGACATACAACCTTACTATAGCCTTACTCGATCAATCAGTTTCATAACTAATAATGACAAAAAAAGCCAGCTAACAACCACAGTTATTCTTATATTCTGCAGGCCTTTGCACCATTAATTATTAGTATGAAGAATGCTTTTCTTGTAGTGAAGCCTGTTACAGAAGTTCTGGTAGGCAACGGGGAAGCCAAAAGGACTGAAAACTTGATGAGCATATAGGACCTTCAGCAATCGGGTTATTGGAGTTGCAAGGCATTTATTTTCAGGCAATCTCACAAAAATTACAAAATAAGACTTAGCCTGAACAGGGAAGCCCCTCATTAAAGGTTTACAGTACATAGTTTTATTATTTTGAGACATTTGCTGCAAATACTCAACCTTCATTTCAGTCTTTCATTGACATTTTAAAGATCTAAAATGCATAGAGAGATGATAGAGAAAGAAATGTACTGAAGAATAGGGGATTTTGTAGTTTTTGATTATGTATTTATTCTATGATAGTTTTGGAAATTACTAACAGTTTGTATAACCTAATACCTGAAAGGTAATTTAACTGAGCCTTCAGATTCCTCTAGAGAGTTTACTTTAATGACATCTATTTTGAACAGCACTGAGAAAAACAGCTAGACAGTTTTATATTTTTACTGCAAAATCAAACCTTGAAAGAATTAGGCACCTTTATAGATAAAGTTATTATCAAAGGCAGCGTTAGAAGTAGCCATCAACACACCAGATAATTATTTATATGCAGCAGACTGAGTTTTATATAAAAATCAAAAGGAAATGGTATAAAAAATTTTGTCATGAGATTGACAGATTGGTTTTTGTAGAAATACTTTACATTTCCTACCTCTGTAGGATGATTTGAATCTAATTCTACAGCCACTAAAATCCACTTACACTGAAATCACTAACCTTATATTAATTCAGCATCAGCAAAAGATGTGCTCTCTGGCTGATGTTATATGTGCACAAATTCTTTATGAATTCTGTTGTAATGTTTTTTCAGGCCCAGGAGTAAGTTAATCATGAGAAAGACTATTTGTTGTAATATCCCCTAGAACCAGTCATGAAGAGCACAGCGGCAGTATTTCCCTAAGGTTTACACATCACTCAGTAGAAAACAGTTCATAAAACATTCACATTTTTCAAGGAATTTATGGAAATTGTCTTTTATGGAAAGCTTTGTAGTTACTGAAAGTGTTTTGCTTAGCATTTTAAAAGGTAGACTGATGGACGCAAGCACATAACTTTCACTGAATTTCAAAGGCACTTCTTCCGTTCCTGACTCTCTTGATACATATTAGTGGTTGCACAGACAAGCAAACCACACATACATGCAAAAATTATTGCTGCTCCAGACATGAGCACTCTATATATGTTTGAAATTGGAAAAGCATAAATCAGAGGGAAGAGGGCTTTCTTCATGGAAGAAAGGGAGGAATTTTTTCCCTCTTCCACCTCCCAGACTTAACTGTCATTTTCAAGTCACTTTTGCAGTAGTACCCTTATTTTGGTTGAAGCTATTAGATATATACAGTGAATACTGAGAAACAGGGTAGCATATGTACAATGTAATTAATTTTTAATGAAATGAGTTTTTATTAACTTTATAGTTTAATATATTCAGTTATTAAAATGGAACAGTGAAGCTAAATTTACACCTCAAAGGCAAAATTACCCAAGTATTAATTCAGCTAAATTACTTATTGCTAAGTATTCATTGTAAATTGCTTATGGACATGCCTGTAAATCATTATGCTTGTCAGCTACTGGCATATCTTATACCATTCTTGATTTAAGTTGAGCTTTATTAGTTCAGCAAATGAAATACTTATGTTTTTTAAAAATATCATGTATGTCCCCATTTATTTATAAGAAGTTACCTCGTATATGGATACATTCCGTCAATGGAGGATGTACCGGGCAAATCAACCAACTAATTCAATAATGAAGGCATTCACTAGCCAACAAAATCACAAAAGATCCCATTAAAAACATTTCTAAAACTATTAATTTTTTTGGTTATCTCAGTTCTGTCTCCACCAAAGCTGGCAAGATTTCCTCTACTGTATCATCAACTTAGCTAAAGGACAATATGATAACATTTCAAAGATGCTGAATTAAAAAGCAGGAGGAGTTATTGGACTGTCAACAACCGCCCCCAAGGCAAGCACTGACAAAGACAAAATTGCAGTCTGTTGTGTTCTGATTCATAACAGACTATCCAGAAATTACAGTGATCAGGGAACATGGAATGAACAACAACCACAAAATCAGTATAACTTCTTTTTCCTGATACCCTTTGTGCTATACACTTCTGAGTAAATAAAGTTTATTTTGCATTTCTAACAAGGTTGTTGGTCACAGTCCCCGCTGAGAGGAGGTTTTCTCATTTCTTCTAATAACTACATGATGATCATGATCATTTACAGACTAAACCTTTTGGAATTAAAAGCCAGCAAATGATCTTCACTCGCTACAATAGTACAAGCTACTATGTGACATCTGCTGGAGAGTGCCTGAAGTGATTAATACGGATGCTTTGTTGAGGACACAGAGTCCAGACACTGGTAGGTTTCGTAATCGTGCCTTTTCTAGGGTTTCCAGTGCACCTTGCTTTAACAGCTGTTCTCCAACAGCTTCTGGGTAAAATACTAGGATAGAGAAAATACATTTTGCACACCAACTAATTTATTACATGCATACAAATAGCTGGCATTACTACATCTCTTCAAAAGTTCCTGAGCAAAAAGAACACATGTGGTTAGACTGTCAAACAGTACTTCAGAGAGGCAAAAAAACCAAAACCCCACATCAAAACAAACCACCACAGAACCAACTAAGTGGGAAAAAATCCGCACCCGGAAACCAGATTTTGGTACCCAGAGAACACCTTCAAGGAGGTCAAAGTTCAATCAGGCCCAGCTCACCCTGGAATAGTCACAGCTGTCATAAATTCATTTAACACAAAGTTTCTGAAAAAGACACACAAGGAATAATTTTAACGCATTCACTTTGAAGTTTGATATTTCAGTGTCTTTCACTTTCATTGGCACAAAAAATATTGAGTTCACACAACATGGGAAAACAGAGGAATTAATTCTGTTGTCAAGTTGCATGAAAGTCACTTTGTTTAGAGATAAAAGTACAAATATATTATAAATATAAATGCTTTCACATCTAAAAAGCTAAGATTGTTGAAAAAAAAAGGTGTCAAAAGGTGCCCAAAAATGCATTTCTCTCTTTGTTTGGGGGTTTTAACGAGTCAAAAAATAGGAACATGAAGTTGGACCTTTTTATGCTGCACAAAGTCTATTAAATGTAAATCCTTCTGTAACAGTGAAAAAATGGAGACTAGTAAGAGTTTAAGGAAGAATTTCACATTGCCATAAATTCCCATCAAACCAGTATAAGAGTGCTGCTGGTATATACATTATCTCTATAAAATAAGATGAGGCCACTCTCTACCAATATCTGCCATTTTGAGTAAAGCAGCATTTGGTGCTACTGGTAACAAGGCTGAGAACAAAAGACCACTTGTTTCACAAGTCTGCCTTAATTAACTAGTCAAATTTTATCCTCTAGAATTTCCCTCCTTTTCCCTACTTCCCCCCCAAAATAAAACCTACCAAAAAAACCCACAACACCTAAACGTCTTCAAAAACATACAGTTCAGAAATATACATTTACATATGCTGACAATTTTTAGAGCACTCCTGCCTCGTTTTCACAGATTGAGCCCTCCTAGTAAATATTATACAGCCATTTTATGTAGATTATATCTACTATACATTTAAATGCCATAATAGAATCACGAAGATGACTTCTGCTGAGCAAGGTCCGAGATGTTTTTGCTCAGGAACCTTCTCTCAGATGAGAAGAAAAGCAGAAGTCAACTCTTTTGCCCTAAAGTACATTCCACCTCTGCTGGCATTTGACATGCGGTCCTATACATGGATAAGGAAAGCAAGGAATACTACTAAAATACTTTGGTCACATTCAAATTAAATATGCAGATAAGATAAATGATAGGAAAACAGTGCACTTACAGGAGTACATTGTTCTTCAATTGGAAAATGGGTTTGTGTAAATACAGTTATACGATATATTTAACTAAAACAGTGAAAATAAGAAGGGATTATATTTAATGGTAAAAAGATCTTCCAGAGCAAGGAAACTAAAAAAAGTGGTTTTTTCTAAGAATTTATAGCTTATGTCCCTCCATTGAAATCACAACTACCTCAGCACCTCCTACTCCATCTCCCCAGTGACCCATTGCCCTTCAACAACTTCAGTTTGTTATTTCCATTAAATTTTCTTTCCCATTAGCAAACGCACAAAGTATTCCCAACTTCCTCCAATATTCCTGAAACAACAGCTGGGCAAAAGACTCTAACTGCTATAATTTGTTCCAAGAAATGCAAGCTCTAACTGGCCAGGCCATTAGGCCTTTGGGTACAGATATGTAGTGGGCTCATGTTGCAATCATTCCCTTAGTAGGATGATAACTTTTATCCTTTATTCCTGCAATTTTCCAGTGCTTTATGAATATTTTAGGAACCCTGTATTCTCAAGCTCCTTGCCTGTTTTCAAAACTGATGGAATTGGCCACTGCTTTCAAGCTAGTGGAGGAGGAAGGGAGTAAAGACTTGCAAAGGATCAAAGGGCAATTGTAGATGTGTTGTCCCCTTAGGAACCAGACTAAAAGGCTAATAAATCTTTTTCCATAGAACATAAATAAAATCATAAACTATCTCACAGACTTCCAGACTATAAACATATCAATGTACTATGAATTACAGTTAGATATAATTTCTCATGAATGCATGAATTTTAATAGTATATCTGTAATTACAATAATATTTGCTATTTTAATACGTATTTCATAAGTTCTTGGATAGAAAAATAGTTGTCACATTATTGCAAAAAAATTACCTTGTATGTTAACTTGTTCTTTGTATAATTGGGCACCCATAAAATTTTTTGAGTGACTTTTCTCACTTCGCAATCTATCACAATATGATCCTGTGCCAGAGGTTTCTTCCCTATTCCCTTAAGGCTAAAGATGTTTTCAGTGCCAGCTGTATCATTTCGCAGAATAAGCCTTCCCTACAACAAAGAAAGAAGAAAAAGAAGTTTCAGTGCTGTAAAAGTCCCCTTTGCTTGCCAAATTAACTCCTTTAGTCTATTAGTCTTAAATCCAGGCAACAAAGCATGCTTACAAGAAAGTGTTCCTATTGACTTTTCTAGTTCTTAGGTAAAGTCTGCTGTTAAACAGAGAAGAAAATTAAAGAAACAAAAGGTTTTATTTGACCTGCAGTCAAAATCTCTCAGCCAGTGTACAGGCAAAAATATGTATAATGCTTCTTGCTAAAGGCATCATAGCCTTTGTTCCACTCTTCGCTTTTGCATTCAGAATAGTGATTACTCGGGTGGCAAAAGCAGGTTCTAAGCAGTGGCTTAACATGCAAGAGAAAGAATTTTATGAAACAAAGTACCCATCACATAAATTCATTTGTGATGTATGCATACAATGAGGAATACTCAATGTTACTACTTTATTAATCAGGCAATGAGATACAATTTAATACATGTATTTAAACTCAAACTAACACAACGTACATTTTTCTCATCAAAATCCAGAATCACTTCAGAATAACCGGGTGTTTCATTGAAATGGAGAGTTTTATAGAATAGCAAATAAAGTAAGAGATAATAAAGGGCAGTGGGGAAATCTATCCTGCCTAATCCTAAGATTTGTCAAGTTATTTTCTTTGTTTTTTTCCTTCAGCTCATAGGCAATCTTTCAGTTTTTGCCTCTCAAGCAGATGCCTCTTGTTAGTAACGGCTTAAGCACTTTAATAACTTGGACACTAAAGGAAATTTTATTGACAGAAACATCCTCTTCAAATGTTGAAACTGATTTCCCTCTTACCGTTGTTATGCACTCAGCAATAGGCTTGAACATCAGAGGATACAGAGCTGTGTCACCAAGACCCACATTTATTAGAGGAGGGCCATAAAAACCCTCTCCTTCCAAAATCGCTTCAAGTTGCCAATTCTGGCTGGACATGTTGCTCTGAAATCAAAGTAAAGATGTAAATTAGATTATGCATTTAAAGCTTTTAAAATGTATTTCAGCTTTTACTTGCAGTTATCAAAACAGAGCACTGTACTCATTTTCCCCAAGTACTGGCTTAGAGCAACCTTTGGGGAGAATGAAACAGTGTATCTTAAAAATGAATTAAGCTAATGATAAATCCCTTATTCCTGGCAGCCAGAGGTTCTGATAGTATTACTATAAGTAGCGATATTGTCAGTGGGAACACACATTGGAAGAGTAAGTACATGACATAGCTAACGGTCAAGATGGAATTTATAAGTATCATTATAGACATTTACAAGTATCTTTATGGCGCTGCTTAATGCTTGCCAAAATTCTGTCCCTTTTCCATCCGTAGAAAATCTTAGTGTACCTCTTTTAAGTGCTTATGAGCATATATTGCTCATTTAGCTACTGACTATATTATAAAATAAGCCTTGCTCAAAAAATTTAGGACTCCATCTCCAAAGGATTATTTACAGTTCTATGTTCTCAGAAACCGATCTTTCAAGAGACTAATCTATTTTAAGGAATTCCTGTCCTGAGTAGTATGAAAGCTTAAGAAACATGTTTGCCTTGTATCCAGATGTATCACAAGACTGCTTGATTAAGCTAGAAAGTGAGATATCTTGTAACACGTGCTTGGAGGCTGCATAAAAATAGTAAAACTAAAATAATTCTATCCAGCCTCAAACTACTGGAAGGAAGCAGCTGACCAAACATCCAGTCTGCAAAAAGGTTAACATCCATCTGAAAAAGAACATGAACTGGCATTCAAGACCTAATACCTGCCTTTACAAAACACAGAAGATTGATCTCATCTATGAAAAGAAGAAGTAATCCTTTGACCCATAATGGTCTTCATCCATGGAAAAATGTCTATAAATGTCAGAGATAAATGATGGATATTTGAGAATAGAGATGATACTTCAATCCTTGTTTCCATCTTTGAAAGTCTCTAAAGCTCAGCTATCTCAACCTCAGAAACTAAGAACCACCACCTGTGGTCATTGGAGCTAACCCTATGTCATGGCACCATGTATCTAAGCTTTGATTAACATGTATGATTAATGCTTAATTCTTTGTCATTTAGAGCTAAATTTCCTAATACTTGTGTGAGTACCTCATTTTTTCAAAATACTTCAAACATTGTGTTCTCCAATTCTGTAATAACAACAGCTACGCCATCTCTGGTAGAAAACGTGGTGGAAAAAAAAAAATTAATTAACTGGTATCCTCATGCTGAAGATAAAATGAAATGGAAAAAAAGGTGACAGAAGATTATTTTTTTTCTTATGTCTTTTTGGTTTTTTCCCCACAACACCAGGAACAACTTTAGCATTTTGACAACCAGCTTGACCATTTTTAAAACTGGCAGGTCGTCACCCTTTGATAATCTACTGTTTTAAAAGGTGAGATAGAGGAAAAACATCACATTTGGTAAAGAAGAGAGGAGAAGAGTGACAATTTAGGGTCTTAAGCTGTTTGTTTTTTTCAGTGATTCCTAGTGCCATTGGTATCAGATGCTTCCTTTATCTGTACTAGTGATGATTACACCAGTAAGTATTTCTTCTTCATTTTGAACACAAACACTTGTCAGTTGGAGAAATGTAGTTGACAAACATGGTCACTTTGAAATTCTTCTGTAACAAATCCTGCTAATACAGCATGAATTTGACTAAAAATATCTTCTAAAGAAGGATATTAAGGTCAACCACAAGCATTAGAAAATGAAAATAAAATATTCGTTAAATTTCACTCCCTTGAACTTGTGCATTAATAAACAGTTTTAGTTACTTAATCATTTAATTCTTACAGGATCTCCTCATAATGTGAAAACTTATCCAAAGCCTATTAAATCAATGAGAAACACAATTAATGCTAACGGAGTTCGAATCTTTTCACAAGTTGGTAAGTGATTAAATCTAAGGTACATAACAAGGCTGCATGTATAGGACCTATCCCTCTTTCTGAATGATGGAACAATTACATTCATCTCATGCTAGTGAAAATTATGGAAACTTCAGATGTTCAGCCTTAACTCTGAAATAAAAAAACAATCACAGATTTTTAGATTCAGGTGAGTTCTTATTCTGGTTCTGTCACTAAATCACTGTGTAACTTTAAGCAAATCACTTGACCATTTTATTTACTCCATTCATAAAGTGTTCCACCTACCTTACAGATGTTAGTTTGCTAGTATGTGTAAAAACTGTTTTGAACACTAATTATTAGGTTTAAGAAACAAAGTTTAACAGATTGAACAACCCAATTCCTCAATTTCACTCTCTATGAGCATCTAACTTGTTACGTACAGTATTTCAAAGATCAGTAATTTGAATGACAAATGTAACAGTGCTAAGTAGTAGCATAAAAATACGGAAAACTTCCTCATAGATGCAGAAGCTCCACATAGAATGAATATATATAAAATTGTAAAGTATCTAAATCCTTACCAGAATAACATACATGTTTTATACTGAAAATGAAAGAAATGTGAAAAAAATAGCATGCAAGCACGAAATTAAGCTTAAGATGTAGAACACATTTTTATATTTGTTTGTTCATTAACATATTTTTTTTTTCAAACTTGGGGTATAACATTTAGAGCAGACTTTATGACAACATCTGTGCATTTCATAAAAAGGAACAGACTGAGGTACATATTGCCTCTTTCACAAACACACGCATACACAGAGAAAGTAGATGCTCCAGTTGAGGTACTTTTTATTTCCTTACTGAGAAAACAAGCAGGACTTCAAAGTATAAAAGCATGACTCGTGCATGAAATTTAAGAGCATTTACTTAGGAACCCAGAAGTGGGTAAAAAAAATTCAAAAGAATAAAGCCAATCTCTTTAGAAACTCTGTTTTTAAACAAGGTGGAAAAAACCTTTACCTTTCTGTGTTATATAACAGGTGTTTTTCAGCTAATGTAACATTCAATAAATAAATGGTCAATAAATAATATAGAATATCTTAAAATTTATGCATAAGGAAATATGATCTCCTTTTATTTTCTTCACTTTTTTTTACTTTCCCAATTAACTAGTTCCTTGACTACTTTCAGCATTTCACAGAACATCCACAGTAAGGTCTTTCCGCAGATGTTAAGTACCCTTTTTTAAACCTTACCCCACTCTGTTGCCTGCCAAATCTTAGAATAATTTTTCCATAAATTAACTCACTATTCTTCAGTGGCTCTAATATCTAAAGGTTATGTCAAGTACACAGACAAAACTACAGTTCGAATCTCAGGAAATATCTTACCATTCTCATCTCTTAAAGAATCTTTACCCTTTCTCTCATAGCTTAAGCTCCTTCTTTATAATTTTTTTCATATATTTTTTTCCTTTATTTTGAGCGATAATTTTCTGAGGGAGATGATATTCCAACCTTCACTCCCTGGTCATACTTCTGATGTGTCGAAGGTTTCATGTCCAAAATAGATATGATAAAACTATAGATGATATACTGCCTGTGACTGTCATATTTTACAAGCTGTATATAATCTAGTTCTTCTATTTTAGTCCTCAATCTCTCTCTTTTTTTTCAGAAACAATACATTTGTTCCCTAGATTAAACAACCCCTTTTTTTCACTTTCGTGTGTGATAATATTATTAAATAACAGACTAACAAGTGTCAGGACAGAAGTGAAACATTAGAAATAAGCCCATCAAACTAATAATTTACTTTAAGAACTTCCAGAAACTATTTTTCCCAAAATTTATATTATGTGCAATATGGACTCTGAGTAATAATACTCAAGCCAGTGTTTACATGTATTTGTGCATTTTACAACTATAAATTTTACCAGTTTTCATCCAGAGTCCAGTTTTTAAAATTCCTGAATCTTAGTTTAGTTTCTACTTGTAGAATGAACTTACTATTGGAATATCCTGAACCACTGCCTGGTAAGCTGGAGTTCGAAATTCAAGCTCTGCTTCAGCATGGTCTGTATTCACTACACATTCAATCTCATAGACACGAACATCACAGGAGGACTTCAGAAGAATCTGACAGTGGTAGCAACCAGCATACTGAGGAATGAATTTTATAGGAAGCTCAACTGCATCACTTATATCTAAAAAAAAAAAAAAAACAAACAAACAAAAAACACCAACAAAAAAAAAACAGCAACAGAAAATTGTGATGTTGTAAAGCTTTTCAGAAACATTGAATTCCCAAGTAGAATCTGGAGAGAGTTCCAATAAACTGTAGGAGAATCTCCCCAGAAGTACGTGCAACAATTTAAAACAAACACTAGAACTTCAGGAGTGTTATCATATAAGCATAGTAAAATTTTTATTTTCATTTAAAAAAAAAGTATATTTAAGCATCTAAACAACATTTTCTATTGTTTTTAGGAGTGCACAGAGAAATATTTCAAAAGATCAACTAAATCTAGTAGAAAAATTTAATGTATATGAATTTTTGTAAATATTAAAAAAGTATAGTATTTACTATACTTTTATCAAGAGTTACCATGAGAGATATCAGAGACAAAACAGTATAGTTGGCTAATAGTAGCCCCAACAATGACTGGAATTCTGTTTAGTAGTTCTCATGAAAGGTACTCATTAGACTTTTCCTATGCCCAATTTTGGATTGAGTTTCCCAAAATGCAAGGGGTGGCCTAGTTGGAATAGAATCACGAAAAGTCCCACTTGCCCAGTCCACAGCAAGTAGTAAAAAGTCCTGACAGTAATCTCTAGAGTAAGGAAGAAGCAATACAAATGCTGTCCATCTTTGGACATGGCCAGGTCTACCAATTCTGCTACAAAGACTCTCCTCTCTCTTGCTTACAGAAAGGATTAGACTCTTTCACAGAATTTTAAGCCCTTCAATAGCCCTTGTAGGACACTTTCCAAAGGAGAAGGAAAGGCACATGAGGAACTCCAGTGACTGGCCATAAAAAGAGTTTCCCAGTCCAATTCTTCCAAGAGCCTCTAAGAAAGGCTCTTGTAACAAAGACTGTTTCTTTTCACTGTTTTCCAAGGTTAGAAACCAACATCTAAAGTTGGAAAAGATAATGAGGAATGTCAGAGACAATGTAATGACACAACAGAACATTACAGACAAAACTCAAAAAAAAAATTGCTTTCCCTGAAGGGGTTATATTCTGATGATATGTATGACAACTGGACTCAAGCTATTCTAATGTCTTTGATGATGTCTACTGAATTTTGAAAGTGCAATCAATCTTCATTTGCAATGCTGCTCATTCTAGTTCACTAAGTGGTGCTCTTCATGTGTTCAGTTCTTACCTCTCTGCAAATTAACAGCAAATTGAAGCTTTCTTGTTGCCTTATGTCATCACTACTTCAGTATTTTCAGAAAAATAGCTCAAGTTCAAGAGACGAATCATACAGAATGACACTATTAATCTTTCAACATTACTAGGCTATCAAAAAGATTATAAATTGCACCTTAGATTTAACCCGCTCTGAAATAAATTAGTTTATTCTCTTTTAAAGACAAGATTAATGGCCTGGTAATTTTTGAATTATTACTCTTTTTTCTATTTTGTCACTAAGTTATTATCCCCATTGGCTATCTTCCATAAAAATGACCTGAGTTTGTCAGTTTTGCATGGTATTAAACTGTCCTTTCCATTTTTCAGTTCATTAGTAAAGTCCCTAATTTTCTCTGTCTACAAGAATTGTTTTAGGATGTTGAAACAAAATATTTACTTAAAATTTAAAGAATACTTGTATTTCAAGATAAAGTAGTTGTTTACAACACATATTTGGAGACAGATAGTACAGTGTACTGGAAGTTCCAAAACATTTCTGCATGAGTTTTACTTTCTTGCACTAAATAGAAATTGCAATTACTAGGAATTATGGTTATCCTTCACTGAGTTGCACCCGTCTTTGAAATGCTCACTTTCAAACAGAAATGCCTCCTATAGAAAAATATTAAAATAAAACCAAGAAGAGTCTTCCTGCCCATGCCCTGTCCTGTTCCATGTTTATAATATTTAGTTTGGCATTACTTTTGTTAAAATATTTGTTTCTTATACATTAAAAAAAATACAGTGAAGAATAGGTCAGTTGAATAATTCAAATATTATGATCAATTACAATCAGTGAAAAGGAAAGAAAGTCAATTGGTGATGTTTATTTAACATGACAAGTATTTTATGCAGTAAGAGGTGGTTCCTGAAGTGAGAAAGGATCTCCAAATCAAAGTGATAACAGAAATCACTTGCCTGTGAATTATAGGTGAAGGCTGTTCTACAAAATATTTTCATGCTAATTTTAAATACCATAAAGTAAACTGGGCTTAAAAGTCCCTCAGCATCTTTTCTTCTTTCTTAGTCTTGTAAGATATTCAGCAAAGATAAATTTAGGAATTAATTCAAAGATTTATTGAAAATAATCTACAGGATCACAACTGGCCTAACAATTTTTGAGACAAAAGTAGGAAAAGTAAGCAATGGGCAGCATTTATGTTATTTCTATGTAACAGGAAGCAGAGCATGCATCCATGGAAATGAATGAGACCACAAGCATTTCTGCAACAGTGAATAGTCAGGCAGAACAATACAGAGTTTTGGTACAGCTTCCTTCCCTAGACAGGATATTTATTGTTTGATGGAGAGATATTTCATGTGAAATAGGTAAACAGTTTTATTTTCTAGATTTGTGTTAGATAAATAACTGTGGGAAACATTTTCTTGATCCTGAATCTGAATATCTGAATTGGGTTTAGTTGTGAAACAGTTGTCAAAACAGGGGTAGTTGCAAAAGCAAAACTTTTGACGTGTAATATTAACCACCACACATTCTTGGAAAGCTAAATTACAGCACATAGGTGTTGGTCATGTTCTCTAACAACTGCCTGGCATCTTGTGCCATGTACTTATTAGAAAAGACAACCTGATTGCCACCTGGAATTAGCAAAGTCCATGCCTTCTGATTTAGCCCTATTACAAATTATGGAAGGAGGGAAAGAGCAAGAATACCAATGCTGTTCTTCCATATATCAATTTGTTGGCATCATTTCTGAAGGCAGGAAACTATGGAACTTCAGTAGTTAATCAGTTACTTGCACATTATATTAGCTTTTATTCAGCAATGGTGGTTCTATTTATTTAGAAGACCAAAGCCAAATTTCACAGTGAACTTATTCCAGCCTCTGACACTATGCATGTGTCACAAATAACTGGTTAAATTAACCTGAAGACGGAATTTGCAGGCATGGACTCCTAGAAGGTTAAATAAGCAACATATTGAAGATCCCAGACTCTCCTGATTTCTCTTTATCTATCGTGTCTTCAAATGAGCTGAATTAGAACAGCACTCTACTCAGTAGACTTGAAAAAGCAAACTCTTTTATATCCCTTAATGAGCGCTGATATGCTTTGGAATTTTTGCTATCAATGTGTACATTTCTTTGCTGATTTTCTTTCACTTTATCTGAATACAACAGATATGTAGAAAAGCTCCTGAAAAAGCTACTGTTTATTGGGTTTTTTTTCCCATTTAAATACAGTGAATCATTACACATCTAAGAAAACAGCTAAATATACTTGATCAATCAGAAGAGGAGATCTACTATGGAAAAAAAAAAAAGTAATGAAAGCATTTTTTCCTTAATTGAATCTAAAAATGCAACTGGCAGAGACTTGGCAGGGAATAAGGAGTGGTCTTTTTGGATATTCTTTGCAAGTATAACAGCAGGTAGCCAGCATTGTCAAATCCTGTAGTAAGAGGCAACAGAACTCTGATATTAGCTTTTGATATTGAATCTAAAATAGACAGTGAGGTGGGACAACATTTTTTTCATTGAAAATGCATTGTGGACTTTTATTCCTTCCTGGACTGTCTTAATGCTGAAATAGTTCAACCTAGCCATCAAAAAAAAAAAAAGTTTTTAGTTTAGCTTTCCTGCCTAGGTTTTTTATGTCTATCTTTATAAACTAGGAAATAAACTAAACCATATGGCATGACTAAAAACGTTCTAGTTGCATGCTTGCCTTAGAAAGTTCAATAACGTACATGCTTATAAAATACAGTAAGGACTTGCTAAGGTGCATGTCCAGTTGAAAATTAAAGTATTACCATTATTCTAAAGAACTGCATAAATTTATCATCACTGAAGCAATGTATGTATATTTATTATTACATGGCAACAGCCATTGGCATTTGGTTATTATTACAATGCATAATATAAAGTATTGATATGCTGGTACTGACATGTTGCTGTATTGCTTTTGCATATCAATTGCTATCAATCATTTACTCCCATATATTTTCTTTCCTTTAAAATATTTGTATGTCAAGGGTATTACTATCAGGTTTCTGCTGATAGTAGGGTTGGTGATGGAAAGTCCTTTCCAGGCAGAAGACTGAAAACAAAAGAAGTTTGAAAAAAGAAAACCAAATAAACAGGAAGCCCTTCTTATAAAGTACTTTCATGCTGTAATATCCGTGAACTGTCACGTGCAAATAGGTGAGCATCCTGCCTCAGGAAAAAAAAAAAAAAAAAGAATCAACTAGAAAGACAGGGTCAAAATGAAAGCCAAACAAAAGAGAAAGCAATGAAGATTTGAGTATAAAATTTAAGACACTAGAAAAATTAGACGCGACAGAGACTGACCAAAGCTGACAAGATCACTCTGAAGACTAATGCACAGCTTTTCATTGATGAAGGATGGGGAGAAAACAGTGTGCAATTGGTTGACACCTCCCTCTGGCTGACTAAGGAGTAGGCAAACAAGAAAAGATATGTGGTGTAAGTGGCACAATTTGCACACAGATCAGTGCTGGATAAGAAGTGCAAGTAAGAAATGAGCACAAATTCAGGAATATAACAAACTAAACAAATTTCTCTTTTAGAGGAAGTCTCCTGTGTGCCTTTCAGAAAACCATGGACAATTGGCAAACATCACGGATTTGACAGAGTTGGAAGGGACCTCTAGAGATCATCTAGTCCAACTCCCCTGCTAAAGCAGGATTGCCTAGAACACATTACTCAGGACTGCATCAAGGTGGGTCTTGAAAATCTCCAGAGAAGAGGACTCATCAATTTGAGCTAACGAAATAGAACTTGGGTAGTGATGACAAAGACAAGGCTGAGGATTTGATAAATAGCAGAATGAAGAGAAAGACCATTTTCTGAGTCTATTTAGGGAAACCTTAAAAATACAAATTCAGAGAAAAAAAAAATAATCATATTTAAGACCATTCTTACCTGTTTTCTGAGGTAAAAGGTCTTTTGCTGATGGAACGTGCAAATTAACTCTGCTTGATGCCAACACTGGAATAGAGAACTTCTCAGGAACCTCAAAGAATTCTTGCATGTTCACTTCTACACTGTAATCCACATACTTCAGCTCTGGGGAGAATGTACAAGGTTTCAAAAGTGCATGTCTCTGCAAGTGAAGGAATAATGTATGCATATGAACAATCATCTCATCATAATTTCAGGTTAAGAAATGTAAAATTATACAGGCTTAAGGGTGTAATTCTAAAACTGAATCGGTAATTAGGCAAGTTATACAGAAATTGCTTCTAAATAAAAACTGTCTTGTATAATTTTTTTTAGACATCATGCACCTGAAATGTTCATTTAAGAAAAAATGCATTTTGAGATTTACAGTAAAGCCACCTCCTACCCACAAACTACTCTGTGTGCCTTTTTAGGTAATTCAGGGAATACAAGAAAATGGGAGAAATTACTTGAAAAGAAAAACCTATTTGTGTCAGATTGTTGACAGATGTTTCTTCTTTTACTTCATAAAGTTTCTAAATAATAAAAAGCATGAAATAGAAAAAATGTTTTGATATTTTGTGAGGGATAACTATACAGTTAGCTGAGTCAAATTTGATACTTGAATATTGACAATATATTTCAGAAATGAAAGCTTTTAGAATTTATTTGAGAAACAAATAAGCTCCTCCTTTTGGTAAAAAACTTTGCTAATTAACAGCACAAAACATATTAGTAAAGGATTAGCACAGTACATAAAGGCAAGCTTAAAATAGGCACCTAAACCTCTTAATGAACTAAATTTGACTCCAGTAAGATAGCATTACAGAAATAATCCAATGATTTAATACACTACTTGCTCAAAATTGCCATTTTCAATCCCATAACACAGCGTAATTGCAATACTCAAGATTAATTGTAAATTGAACATATTTAAAATCTGAAATGAGTTGCGTCTTTTTCATAGACAACTCTGAATTCATTACTATTGTGAATTATCTCGAGTGAATCCAGGGAGGAGATAAATATAGAAATATTCAGTATGAGCTAGGATAACTGGCGTATACTCAAAGACTATTGGTTTTAAATAATACCAGGAGAGCAGGAATTGCAGTACACATTGCAATGGGACAAGGAATGGAGATCCATTGTGGGACTTCAAAAGGACAATTTAAAAGGAAAGTTGATTGTTTTTAAGGATTACTATTCATGGTTATATGGTCAAATTACAGTTTAAGTCAACTGAGTTGGGGTTCTGCTTTGGGTTGGTGGTTTATCAGGGTTTTTTTCTGTTCTAATACAAAAGTCACATTCCCTCGCCAGTTTTAGAAAGCGAACCTACACTCTGCCATTGCTTTTTTTTGACCATTAATCTGTCCATCCAAAGTGTCAATACAGTGTTAAACACAAAGTATATATGGAGTTTAGGAACCTGTTAAGCTCTAGTTGTTAATCTAGTTTTTTGACACAATAAATATAGAAACAGATTACTATTTAAGATTCTTGTTATATGAAGTGCAACTGGACAGATGTATCTGACAAACATCAAACCAAAACAAAATGTTAACATAGTTCTTTTTTTACTGTATGGTGCACCACTTGTATTGTGCAAACATATTTCATAGAAGGAACAAGAAGGATAGTTGAAAACCTGAACTCACTATTCATTACTTTCTATCATGCAAGACTGGAAGTTCACTGATAGTATTCTCTCTCTCTCACACAGACAAAATAAAATAAAATAAAAAATAGGAGCTAATAATTCAGTTGCTATATTGATAACAAGTCCCATTTCTCTCTGATAGGACTAAAATGACAGAAGACGTTGCAGTGGGAAAAAAGATATTTCATTCTCACTTATAAAGGCAAGTGCCAAACCAAAAGAATTACATATATGTACCATTTTAAATTTGACTTTGACCTTCTGCTTATTTAAATATAAATTTATACCTACACCTGATTTTGGTTATTAGATTATTTTCTGACACTGAAATAAAAATTCAATATGATTAAAAAGTTATGGGAAGTCTTAACTGACAAAACAATTGTAAGATGACCTTTGGTGGAGCACTGAGCAAATTTAAATTACAGTTATCTTGAAGAGATATTTTATGCTTTAAAAAAATCACTGAAGTACTTTATTTTAAGAATGTTGTCATGCTATCTCATTTTTAAAGATACATTAGGAAAAAAGACAGCTGGCTAGTATTACATAGTCTATGAACATTTCAAATATTTCCTGACTCTCTTGTCAAAGAGTAAAGGATGATAACATTTTTAATGAGAGACCTAGACCTTTTTGAAAGGGGAAAAGAAAATCTTGCAGCTATACACGAGACTAAACCTGTTGCCAAAGGGTAATATTTCCAAGAAAGAGAAACTGTCCAACACAGTTCAAATAAATGCTGTGGCTACTCTCCTTCTTTTTAATATTTTTCAGGGCAGTGAGAGTTAAACGGAATTTAATATTTTTTAAGTCTCATTATCAACTGCAGATCTAAGGCTGCTGTGCTACAGTAAGACAGATTCCAACATGTACTTCGTCAACAAAATGGTTCATAATATTCCAAGTGTGGAAGTGTTATTACCAGTTAAGAACAGTATTTGCATTCAGTTCCCATAATTAATTTCTTTTTTAGAATAATTTGTAGAAAAAGGATTGGAGGATATATAAAGTATCAGAATTAAATGATGTTTTTCAAAGACTGATTGGTTTTCCAAGGTATTTTCTTAGATTTACCATCTGCACTTCCTATGTATATAGGATGGCAGACACTATTATTGAGTGCTGAGACACCTTACTCTTTTCTTGCATATTACTGTTTTCCAAACCCTAATTTAGCCCAATTTCTTCCTTCCAGGACCACGACACTTCTAAAACTGTTCCTCATGAATAAAAGAATTTTATGATCTCAATCTCTCAGAATCCCTATAATCAATCTTGTTTGCCATCTCCCTTAATCCCATATCAAAAGCTAAGTGATATAATATAAAAGACATTGGTCCCAGTTATAACTTCGACAAATTGAAATCTGACTGCAGATCCTTTTATGAAAAGTTCATTCCTATTCAAACGTATCTAATGTAACTTTTTAATTATAGTATCTTATCTCTTCAAGGACACTGTGATTCCTTCTACAAAAAAAAAAAAAACAAAACCCACCTATATTTAAAAAAGAAAACTTCAAACTGAGCTTACAACTTTTCCATCATCACATGGAAGATCACAAAATCCTTATTGAATCCCGGGGCACTATGAAGAGCACAAACTTTGAAGATCAGAGCTGGACAGACGTAGGATAAGATCAGATCAACGCTGTTACATCAGCCAAGCAGCAGACCCACAGTTGCTTCTCTGCTCATTTTCCATTGATCAAAAATTAAACTCATTACCATGATGTTCTAAGATAAAAACAGTTACATGGACAGAAGACTAGAAAGAAAATGTATAATGTCCTCACAGCTGGAATATGACACGGAGATCTGGTGTCCACCCTCAGATGAGCCATGCATTCGAAGGGAGGCAAAATGGAGCCTAAGTAAATACTTTTTACAGCTTAACTGTAAGGACACATCTGGACACAGTGGGAAGTGCAAGATTTAGTTTTGGTATTCTTGTAGAACAGGACTTTTCCTTACCTATCATAATGTCTAATTATACAAGGGGACTACTGGCATCTCTGACTATCAGGAAAGAGCCCTGTATCTAGACACTGCATGAAATTTGTGCCTTTTTAGGTAGATTCTAGAAAACAGGAGAAACTAAGGCATGTTATTTTGAATTTCACTTCACTGACTGCAACATTCTTCCCCCCACATATTCAAGCGAATGTATCCTAGTTATGTATCCTCTTATTTACCACCATTAACAGCTTCAATCTAAACAAGTTATGTTCTTCCACATTCTCTCCCCTTTCTGTCCAGACACCGCTTTTTTTCCTTGTTAGCTATCTTCACCTAAACTTCTCACCTACTGTTTTCTCTTATTGACCATTAACAATGGCAATTTGTAATTATTCCCAATAATGCCAGTCCCAGTCTCGACAGTGGCAGAGAGTTCCATCCTATATTCCCTTTACTACTACCTAAAAATGTTAGGAGAAATCAAATCAATGAAATACTCAGGAGATAAGAAATTAACACAATTGTATACTTAAAAATAGAATTCAGAACTTTCTTAACATTTTTCATTAAAAGCAACTAAAAAAATTCACAGTCAGAAATGGGCATGCAACCAGATTATTAGTTTCTGGGGGGGTTATGCCTTGTATATATTTATAGGGTGTATACTAATAGAACTAAATAGCATAAGGCTGCTGATTTTAATCTCTCATGTTCCTGTAAATACTGAGGTCCGTGTCTTTGGATTCCTGTTGCTTTAGCAACCTTGCTTCCTAACTCTTCATTACTTTACTTCTCTAACTGCTTTATTAAAGTTTGATGCTATTTGGTTTAAAATTTGTTCTTTTTTTTAATTATACCAAGGTTTAATCACACACAGAAAAAATCCTTAAAATCCTTTAACAAATGGTTTGGATTGTGTTGGCAGCAGAGGTTACTTTTGGAGGACAGGGAAGAAGAATGGCAGGTTAACTACCTAACTTTGCTGCTAGTAAGTCCTTCAGTGCCCAAGATCGTAAAATAAACTATTAAAATTTTATTTTACCAGATGTGTTCTATGCTACTGCTAGAACTGTTCAATGAGCTGATTTTAATCTCATTTATAAAGTAAAAGATAGAAATAAAGATATAGCTAATATTCTTGCTCCTTTCCATTTAAATGTCTATTTCCAAGCTCCTCAGACTTGTTGACTGTTCTTTCTGTACTCTGATGGCACATTCTAATACTGGCAGAGTAGTAACATCATTTAGCATAAAAACCCAACAGGATAAATAGGTTGTGATCAGCATATTTTTTATGGGAAAGAGAAAAATTCATTATTTTTTTAGCAACTCTAATAATTAAAGACGATCAAAATAGTTCTTTGTTTCTTACAGTGAAGAAAAGAAGCAGTAAAAACACAGTACAAAAATTGCTAGGACTTTCAAACATGCGTATAGATGGGTAAAGTAAAAATATACAGCACCAGGGAAAATTCTCTTCCTCTAAATACTGGGAATCACATAGCACTGTGAACCATATTCAGGGAACAGTCTAATCGGAAAACTGGAATAGTAAATAGCTGCCCAGCAATCTATCTGAGGCCAGGTAACTCCAGGTTCACATGGGAAATTAAAACACAGAGTATGGCTATCATCCGCAGAAGCTTACATTTGAATTCTACATGAGAAAAAAGCTTGCTTGTTTGGAAATATTGCTATTATAAATTTATTCAAAAGTAGTAATTGAATGTTTAATGGACTACCTTGGGAGGATTTTTTGTTTATAGATGTTGAAATCATGGGAAAATATCTCTAGGTTGGAATGATGTATAAGTAAGGAGCTATAGCTTAGAAGGAAGATTTGTGGTTTTCCAAAACTATTTTGTATTTATTGTAAGAGAAGAAAAAGTCTTTCCTGCTCCTTTATTTATTCTCAAAGTCTATTCTTTACAAAAAAGAAAAAATCCTGTTTGAGAATTTTCATTTCTTACAAAAATATGCATAAGGAAGGATACTAATACAGATATCTATTAGAAAGAGTATGAAAACTTTTTTTCATAAAATCATAGAATGGTTTGGGTTGGAAGAGAATCAGTAGTTATTTTTCAGAAGCTACCTGAATTAAAATCTTACTGCTTTTTTTAGTTGCAGCCAATATTTCTTAAACAAAGCACTTCTTAATAGCATGGCTTGAGGAAGCAGCTTCGGAATGAACATGTAAAATATTACAATGTGTGAGGGGAACTGGCATTAGTAACTATCAGATTACAGAATGTGTGAAAAAATTCAGTCCTACAAATAAAGAACAACCAAATAATTGCAGCAACAGATTATTGTGTTTCTCACCTCTACTCTGGACAACCCTAACAATGCAGTTGCAACTCGAACGCTACTGCTCTGCAGAGTCCCTGTTATCTTTCTTCTTTCATACTCAATAGTTGACATCTGCTGTTGTGCAGCAATGGCCAGAGCCCTCTCTCTTGACTCATTGATCAATGGAATCCTCAATTTTTCTTCAAGAATCTGAGCAATACCACATTTCAAATATAAAACATGTTCTACTGCACCTGTTAAATAAAAAAAAAAAACCCAACACCACATTTGTCAGCTGCTAGTGTAACTGCATAGAGTATTTAAAATCCCTAAACTCCAACGCAAATGAAAAAATTCCTTTGATGTTTATTTTACATGCTATTACTCTAGTACATACTATTTAGTCCAGTAATAGTTTTTGATTCTTAATAATAATGGGAAAATAAAAATTAACACAGACTGAAATCAAAATCAGAAGTTGCTTTTGATAGTTAATAAAAGACCCCAGAGTTTAATGTTACTATTATTATGATGGTAATAAAAGTTTAAAATAAAGTCTTTCTGGTACCTACACAACACAGCCATTCTTTTATCCCTCTAGATGATGTAGAATCCCCTCTAAAAGAAGCCATGAGCAATTATTTCAAATAATAGCTACATTGTTTTGGAAACAGGACTGACAGTGATTTATCTCTGGCTGTTTCAAGACAAAAGTATCAGATTGCCTGTCATATCACATCATGTGTTTTAAGACTAAAAGAACTCTAATTGAAAGTGACTTGTTCTGGTTCATCTGGCTACAATCTATACTCTGAAGTAGAAAAGAAGATAAATTATGAAAAAATATTTATATAGACTATGTTGAAAACAGTTGAAGAAGTTATCTAACAACCAGCTGCTGCTCTGAAAAGAACAGAAGAACATTAAAAAAAATATCTGATAAGTACACTCTAACATCTTTCTTGCACTTTGCTACAAACAACTACTTTTATCAGATGCATTTAATTAATTTTAAGAAAAATGCATGGAAACCAAAGGAGAATGATTTGATCTATTCTACTCTTCTCCTTTTTATTTACTTTACCTTCTAAGGTACTGCTAACATGCAAAACATTTGGACTATCCATTGGAAGCAATCCTGAAGGCAAAGGTATATCGCCTGTTCCCTCTATCAGGTATATGAATTCTCCAATCTGAAACACAAGAACATACACATCCACACAATTCAGAAAGCAACTCATGTTGAGCAGAAGGCAAAATACTAAAATTAAAAGTAAAGAAAACCTAGTAATACTTAAGATGTGCCTTGTGAACTAAGTTACATATTCAGCAGACCCATTATCCTAAAACTATGTTTAAATAAAATGACAATTTCAAACCCTGACATGATAATAAAGTACCTTTAATTGAGAATATCGTATCTGAAAAGTCAAGAAATTTCAATGAGTTGAATCCTTTCCAACTGTTGATATAATACTCTGAGCCATAAGTAGAGCACTAAAGTGAATTCTAATTCTGTGTTATAGCCACATATAATTTAAAGATATACATAAGCTTACATAAAGATATACAATAAAGCTTACTTTATTGTTCTTCAATGTTAAGATTTTTTTTTTAAAATGTTTAGTCACTTTGAGCCAGTAACATTTCTCTAGAAAGCCAAAAAGAGCAGAAGTCAAGGCAGGTTAGTACCATGTACAAATTCTTCATTAAAAAGAAATAAAGTTAAAAAATATTAATTATTTCATTAAAAATAATAAAATGCCTACAGAAGCTTGACAGTAAACATAAGCATGACATAGAACATAGGAAGATAGCATTATTCATAGAGGAAAGGAAAAATTAATTAGCAGAGAAATAACACTGAATCATAGATGAAACATAAATATGATGCAAATGAAAGACAGAAAAGTTTGTGGGTTTTTTTTAAAAAATAAAACTACTCCAAACTATATAGGCTACAATCAGAACAATCAGATCCCAAAACTAGAAGATATCTAAAATAGGTACCTATATATCTATCTGAACTCGGCAGGAGATTAAATAGATACATTACTATTGCTTTGAAAACTTCATTGTGCTTACTGTAAACTTTTTTTTTCTACAACTTTAGCTTCTACTGATTGCAAGGAAAAGGATCAAACACTGCTGCAATAACTGATATAATTTGCACAGAAGGTCATCTCTTTATTTCCATTAACCACACTTTGTAAAACTGTGCCCTAAAAATGCATACTCTCTCTTTTATTCTTCACTTCTGATATGAAGAAAATAATTTATTTATACAATTTAGTTCATTATGCAATGCGTTCCCTTTAATATTTGTCAATAACATAAGAAAAATCTGGTTTTCATTTTAAGTTTATTCATAGTTTTGTCAGCTATTTACGTTAAGGCTGAAAACATTGCAATTTCTGACCCATCAGAAAGAAAGCTACTCAACTTTTATGGTGTTTTCTTCCCTCCTTGATTCAAGAGTGCAGACAAGTCTTCCTTGAGAAGGATTAAAGAAACTTAAAGCAAAATTGGTTTCCCACACACAAACTAAAAGCCACTCCTGGGAACCAATTTAAACAGGAATTATTCCTGTTTGACACAGTGTTTTGGCTCCATAAGGACCATTAACAAGCTCACAGTATATCCAACTAATTTCATGAAGGTACTGGTTTCTAGGGTGCCATTCCGCTCTCAATTACTTTTCTTGCCATTGCTGACATAAAAATGCTTATAGATAGGAACAAACTTCCCCACTTCTCTCTTTGTTTTGAAGAATTCTTGCTTTTCAATCTCCATAGAATGCAAATCCCGCTCTCTTTCTGCTAAGGTTTTTCCTGATGCTTTGGAACAGTATGGGTATTTTAATGCATTTTGAGAGTTTAGCTAGTATCCCCATGGTTTTAGTGCTTTATTTTTCCATTTTTCCATCAGCAGCAAACAGGATAGCATCAACATTTTATAGGGTTTACTGTTGACAAAAAAAGTTAATACAATAGCTTCTCAACTACTGTTACCTATATCCATAATCCCACTGCTAACTGGTACTTTAAAAGAATGTGTAGTCACTAAGAATTAGCAGTTTTTCACACAAGTCACTAATTAAGAACAGCAGATAGTAAAGTTTTTTCTTAACAAAACATTTAATTTTATAGTAGACATTTAGCTGTGAAAGTCAGAACGGACACTCATAAGTCACATTAACTATGACTTAATAAATTATCATTGAAATCATGGATTTTTCACATTGATCCCAGAAACAAAGATATATAGAAAAAGCAAACCAGTTAGGTTAATCAATATATAATTTATATATAGAGAGAGATAAAATTAAACAGTATAATATATATTAATATATAATTTATATATCATAACCTGTATGTTAACTTCTCTAAGTTATATCCTGCAACAGTTGCTCTATTAACTTTCTGCAAACTATTCATTATCTTATGTACCTGTCATGTCCCTTAACAATCTCTTCTTTAATTGCAGAAAATGTATTTTAAGTAGCTATCTCTATAAAGAAACTGTTGCATCCTTATCATCATCCTTGTTTCTCTCTCTTTTTTCCCCTATCCCTATTTTATTGTTTGCTGGGGTGAGTAAAACTGCACACAGTATTCAAAATATGTACATCATAGCTCTTTAAAAAGGTATAATGAAGTTTCACATATTGATGTCTATTTCTTTCCTATTAATTTCTCTTTTTCGATGATGCTGAGCACTGGATTGATTTTACATTGAACATCCACAAAAATCGTTATCCTCTGATGTGGGGACATTTATAATTATCCCTCTTCTATCTCTCTGTTAATTTAACTAAAGAGAACTGCACACTCTTTAAGACTTCCAGCCACATGGCTTTCTTTCTTAAAAAATGGCACATGGTTTTAAATATTGAACAGGGTCAGATAGACAGGCTTGGGCATCATTCTATTAGTCTTATTTTCCTTTAAAAGCAAGTTGGCCACACTGCATAGCCAAAGTCCTGGTTAAACAATAAAAGCAAACACCAAACACTAACAGGAGTCTCTTGTTCTATAGTCATGAAAAATATGGAAGCTGAGTATGTGCAGGAGAAAAAGAATGAGTCATTTAGTTTTGGATGTGTTGTTACAAATCACGAAAACGTGGCAGAGAGAATGGCAGATGTATGTAATTGCACAGACGGGAAGCTGAAACACAGAGATAGTATTATGAAAGTAAGAAGCAGAATGAAAGCCTTGAGATCAGCCACACACACAAAAAAAAAAAAGATCAGAAAAACAACAGGGTGTTGAGAAACATTGCCAGCTAGAGACAAAACACAGCAGAGAGGTTAAAGGGATGAAAAGATGAACTAGACACAGAAATAGGATTGTGAGGATTGAGATAAAGGTTTACAGGGATATCAAAGAAGATGGAGGGCAAATTTTACGCACTGAAAGTTGGTGAAAACCAGGTCGTGGTAATTTGATGAAATCAACTTCAATGAAGCAAAACCCAAGCTACATAAGTCAAGAGAAATGGAAAGGTAATGGAGTCAGTATTCACATACAATCATGTACAAGTTTTACCTGCATTGGTGACAAGCACTGAATGGTATTTGGATTGGCAGAAAAAAATGTAAAAGAGACAGAGCAAGGAAAATAATTATTATTCTACTTTGACAGCATATCCTAGATACAGTGATAAGTACAGGGAGAAGTACAGTACAGTAAAGACTTTATCATTTGCCTGCCTATGTCTCATCCAAAAGCATTATTTTTGCTCCCACATCAAGACAAATTATTTAAATTCCATGTTTCTTTTGAAGATGAGTTGCCTAGAAAAGCCAACAACGTGACATTCCTTGCAGTATTTTGTTTATTTGCAATAACTTTGCAGTGAAAAGTAACTTGCAGAATTTCATACAATTCTAATTATTTGTAGATAAAAGGGCAGTAAATTTTGGTTTAAATGTTTTAGCTGAAGCCTGAAATCTTACATAAATCTGTGATCAACTTCTCAAGCAACATTTTCCTCCAAGAATTATAGGAATATTGTAATTTAACAAAAAAAAAAAAAAAATTCATTTCCAAAACTTAGCACATAGATCACATCTTTATAATTACAAATCCATGCAAAATATTACCTTACATACATAACCAATTTGTATATTCATTTACCCATAATTGGCAAACATAACCTGATTCGTAGCTGACTAGGCTATCACATGAAAACCACTCACAGAGCATATTTTCTATTCTTACCAGTTCATTAACCAGAATGACAGTGCAGTATCGCTTTTCCAGATAAAAGGGAAGAAAGTGAATATCTAAGCCTGCAGAACCTCTCCCTTCCAAGAATAGTTTTTCCATTGGACTGAAGAACTCATGCAGGAGGCTGGATTGGTCAGCTGTTAAAATAAGTTTAAATGGTTGTTTAGATACAACAACAATGGTTGTTTAGATACACAGATATTGTAAAATAATGTAGCTGCCTGAGTTTAAACATGAGGATATTGTACACAGCCTCCTGTAGTATTCAGCGTTTAAGGCACATTTGTAATAAGTATTTATGGTTATACTTGTGAAAATGTGATGCAATACTGAATTTTGTATTATTTAAATACATTTTGCTAACTACTTGTATTCTTATTCTGTAAACTGAAATAAAACTGGGGAAAATAGACAGTTCTCTCTATCAAACTCTTTAAGAATGTACAGCCTATAAGCAAATGACTCTTCCTGCCAGAAAGAAGAGCACAGTTTATTGCTATATAAACAAACAATCTTGCTCTCAGTGGCAGTAACTGTGTTACATTATAGTCTGAAATCCTCCAGAATGGACAAAAACTAATTAACAGCAAGCTTGCCTGCTTTCTTTGCGATGCTTTCACAAAGCCATTACACTGACAAAGTGCTTTCTTCATAAGACACTAAGAATTTTAGGGTTGAATATAAGCAGGGTCTGACTACTTTTTTGCTGCATGTTTTTCATCTGCTGAGCATATTTTGATAATGGAGACTACTTTAGAACCAGACTTTCATTCAGCTTTTGCATGTTAACCTTCTAGGAAGTTCAACAGACTTGGGGAACAAGATGGGAAAATGCAGGCAACTGCAGGAAATGAGTGAATAACACATAAGAAAAATATGCCAAACTCCAGCCAATTAAGTAATAGTGATTCACCACGCAAAAACACCAAAAAACAAGCTGAAGAAAGGCATAAACAGCACTCACCTTTTCTCTCTCTAGTCCACATTCTTTTCCAATTAATATAGAAAATTCCCAATATTCATGGTTCAACCAGCAGTTAAGTTTTATATGAATTTGATGTTTCAAAAGCTTACATAAACAACGACCAAAAGAAACCCCCGAAAACCACCAAGACCTAAGTCTCATTTTTACCATTCCATAAAACAGGCTAACAGAGCCCTAACAGGAACTAATTTTTAACTAAATAAGGCACTAACTCCCAGACTTGTCTCTTGTTCAAGCATTCCCCATTCAAAGTATGTCAAACTGTGGAGCAGAGCAAGCTACTTTTGTGAGAGTCCTCCCGGCTCACCTTGTCTCTGGATTCTGTGAAATTAAAACAATTGCGAAATAAGTAACACCTATTAATAAAATTTTTATTTTGACAGTTTTCTTCTTTTTTATTATTGTTGCTCCAAGACAAAAAAAAAAAAATCCTAATTCCCGTTACTCTCCAATTTAGGAGTCTTGACCCTTAATAGTACATATTCTCTCAGGTCAGGGTGTAAAACATGTGGAACACTCTTATTTAGGCTTTGTTCACCATGTTAAAGAGAGAATGATGGGAAATTATTCCCAAAGAAAAAGTACATTTCTGCAAGAAATGAAAACATAATTTTGTTTACAAAGATCTGAAATGTCATAAAAAATGTCTCTGTAGCTCCAATCTGACTGAGGCCATAAAAACCTTTGTAAGCTATTCACAGATTGGTACAATAGCTGTACCTCACCTGGTTACTTAAGGCACATACTTTTATTTTTAAGAACCATGTATTAGTTGGTTGTTAATCGCATCTCAGAACAGAATATGAAACAATAAATATATTTAGAAGGGCTAGATTATTCAGATTACAAATCTGCTTTCCATATGACTTCCTGGAAACACAACAATATTTTCCAATAGGAAAAAATTAATTTCATAAGGCCACCATAAAAGTCTTTCATAAAAATTCTGGACTTTCAACAGTGTCAGAAAAAGCTGTAGATTCTAGATTCATATGTTTTGACAGAACTGTTGACTGGCATTTCATAGGAAATAAGATCAAGATATGCGCAATTCCTGTTGATTTAGGCAAACTCTAAATCAAAATTCCATGAAGACAATTCATGGCCCCTTAAAAAAAAAAAAAAAAAAAATTCTTTTTCAATGGTAAAGTCATTAGACCTACAGTACAACTTTAGAGATCATTCCACTAAATTAAACATATCAGAAAAAAACCTATCCTATAAATAAGAGTTACTGAGCATACCCATAAATAATAATTACTTTAGATGCCAAATTCTTTCTCATGTAGATACTCTAATTTCTACTGTAGTGACACAAGAGATATTGTACAGAGTTACTTACAGCAATTTAAGTTGTTTTCTTCATTTGGATCTTCAGGCAGTGCACCATTTTTACAATTTAATGTGCTAATTTCAGAACTAAAAAGAAAAATAATAATGATAACAATACACTAAAGATGGACATTTCCATTAGAAATAGATAGCCCATTTTCCTTTTTTATGAATAAATACCAGAAAAGCAAATGTTTTCAAGAACGCACACACACACATTTTGGAACCATCTACCTACCAATATGTTAAATACCGCCTCTTCCACTTAAGTTAGTAGTCTTATATAGAGCAGAGCCAGAACACACTCCCTTCAATTAAACTAATATCTCTCTAGTACTCATATAAGCAAAATTCCATGTTAAAAAAACCCAAGCAAATATATTTTGCCAGTCTCCTGCAGTACTTATGCCCAATAATGCCTTTTGGGGAAATCAGTCCTAATTCTTCTCTTTATCATTTCAATATTTCTATGGGGATAGGCAAAGAAGAACTGTTCTCTGGTACATCATGAAGTAGCAAGGCCTTGCATCCCTCTGATGCTTGTTACTTGTCTTCCTTTCAGTCTTTCCAATTTTTCCCCCAAAAATCACTATGTAGAAATACATTTAAATATTTGCAAAGCAAATTCAGTCAGATGCATTGTGCTTACCCTAGGACTTACATTCGTAGACTTTGTGGATGTGTCTTTAGACTGTTGCTTCTTCCAGAAACTCATTTGCAAAAGTAACAGTCTTGCCCCTTATTAGAACACTCAAGATACTAGCCCCAATTTTGTTCTCTAGCTCTCTCTACCTTCTTTCTAGCTCAACAATCTCCTCTTTTTAAAGCAGAGGTAAGCACCTCAAGTACCTTATCCAGGTACCACTCTGAGAGCTAACTGAATATATTAACTTTTATCTGCCTACTAAGGGGTCAAAATACCTTTATCATGACATTAACATTTAAAACCAATAAAAATAAGACATTTTAACACAGATTATTTTTTAATATTAACTGTAATTCCTGGTATATACTTGTATGTTATAGAATACTAGGTTATTATTTTTTTGTGATATACACTTTTAGGAAAACATTTTACATTTATTAGCTTAATTAGAGAACATAACCGCAGCTCATATATGTAAAAAAAAGGGAATTTATCTAGTAAATGAAAGTTCTAGCCTATCGCTTTAGAAAGTCTGGTTATGTCTCCAGTGCTTTGATGGAAGTCTTGGATTTACTACTGGTCATGATGCTACAGTCAGAATTCATGATTTAAACTCTACTCTAAATTTTAGCTCTGTTTCTAATACCATCTGGAAAGGAACTCTGTCCAGTGAAGGGGAACTTTGGATTGTAACTGCTCAGCAATGGCAATTTGGGACCAAGGAACTATCTGGTACGGAGGGCAAGAAGGTTGAACTGTCTGGAAGCAGGGATACCAAAGATGGAACAACTCCATGTAAGGGAGCAAAATTTCCCTTACAGAAAAGATAAGAAATGACACAGCATCATCTTGCATTCCTTGATCCATTGCTACAAGTGTTCAAGAGCCGCTTTTGGCAGACAGGGCTGGTGCTGGGGGATGAATCAAAGACCAGGTTAAGGTGCCTGATGCCGACGCTCACAGGATTGCTGCTGGTGCATATAAGAGTATCCAAGGAATCGGCTCCTGTCACATCTTTGTGAACTCCTTGTAGAATTGCTTATGGCAGTAGGTCTCTGCCTAATGCATTTATTAATTAAATCTTTATATTTAAACACATATGTGTATTTAATTTGAATTAAGGGATACAATAAAAATTCCCCAACACCAGTCCAAAAAATGTCAAATAAAGCTTAAAAAAAATCTTTTTTTGTTTCCTTGCTTAGGCCTGGAGAGATATTGGTAACACAACTCCTGTGTAGAGCTCCACTGATTTCAACAGAAGTCTGCATTTATGCAGGGAAACACTACCAAATCGTAAAGAAGGTTCAGGCCTTAATTCCTTTCATTTCCTGAAATACAACACTGTTGAAAAGTTTTCTCATTTCAGTTTTTCCAATTAAAATGTTACTGGGTTTATTTCTTTTGTTGTCGTTGTTATTTATTATTCAATACAACTGCAGATTTCTGGCCTCAGAAATATTAGTACTTGACCATCTAAATTTGAAAATTTTACCCGTGGGGAATATTTTTTTAAATATAACATATTGTGATTGTAATAATATTTCTCTTTTCCCTTCTTTGTCCACTTGATAAATTGTATTTTTACAAATAAAGGAAGAGCAAACTGTGGATCTTGGTTGGAAATGCACAAGAAGTTCATCACTTGGAAGTTTGCTTTTCAATAGTAAAGGAAATGAGGGGCTTATTGCTTTATAAAGTCTTATATTTAACCTTTCCTAGACAGTAAAGTCAATAGACCATTAATAAGACATATTTTTACCTCATTTTTTAGATTTCATTTATACATATTCTTAAACGCAGGGACTTGCGTTATTGCATAAAACATTAACAGTTATGAAGACTACATTTTATAATCTGCAAGTCAAACATTTGAATAACTCCTGTGTAGTGTAACGTATCATTAGCTTTACAAGATGTCTCATAATTTCTATTTGGAATGTAAAACCGTAATGTTTTGGGTTTTATACTAGTAGTAGCAGTATTTTCATAGTTTTGTACCATTCAACAGTAAAAATTTCTCTAAATAATTTAGAAAAGTTTATCACTAAATGCAACTTTATCATTCAAGTATTTGAAATGAATACTTCCATTCTTCAGGACACATTATTTTGCTTTTGCATTTTGTAAGTCTCTATAGTACTTAAATAATATCACTATGCACTGGGATTTCAAATGATGACGTACGTACTGGGCCATGACGTAGATTGATTTCACATCCTTCTCCCTGCTGTTCATGAGTATTTATGACAGGTATATGTTTTAATCTATAATTTATTATAAATACATAACAAATTCAAAGACAGCTTCCTGCATGTTTGCTCTATAGATTTTTAAATAAAAATCTAATTTTGTAAATTCAAGCTTAAAAATAACATGCAAGTTCATATTTATTTATTTATTTAGATTTTTAAAGTCAGACAGCCACATTTTAACAGTAAAAAACCCACATCACAACACATCTTATTATAAAACCAGGGTGACTTTATATGATGTTACCAAACCAAGCCTCAGGAGAGCAAGATGTTTAAGAAATTTAATAGGAAATCTACTTTTGTTATTTAAGGTAAAATATCCCTTTTTTTAACAAATCAAATCAGTTAAGCTAAGTAAAACACGGATTTTACACTAGCCCTAATAAATGTTAATACTGATCCAAATTCAGTCCATTAAATGCAAAATCCAGATTTAAACAACCAGAAAAAAAATCCCATTGGAATCCCACAATTCTGTATACCAGGGATTCTTGAACTGCAACAAATCAATAGTACACAAATTATCTAAAAAATTCTGAGCCATGATTTTTCTTAGAGGAAACAGAGCACATTTATTTAAGAAAAAGTGCAATATAGACAGTGCAATATTTGCATATTCCATGGCTAAAAATAGGGGGCTGATGTTGCCACTATCGCTACCTGGTGTAAAAAATTTCTCTTTCTTAATTACAGTGCCGATTTTTTTAAACAGACTGAATTTTGCATCTTACATTTGCCGTTCTCAAAATCTTTGTCTTTTTAATATTGGAGTAGAAATTAATTACCTAAAATAGGTTTTCTCTAAAATGATTTTTAGATTTTTTCCTCTTTCTCTTTTATTTTCTCTTCACAATAATTATTATAGAAGAAAAAAACACTTGAAATTTACTTTTGTACACAAGCTTTACAATGTTTCTGCTCACAGAACAAATATAAAGTGTGTTATAATTTTCCATGATTTTCTGTACAAAGGCTAATTTTACTCTTGGCCCCTTGAGTAAGTATTGGGAATTTATACAAGACAATGTTGGAATTAGAGATGTAAAATCCCCACGTTAATATGTAGTTCATGATCTTGCTAGGAAGCATAAAATATCATAAGAGAAGCTTTTCAAGAAATTTCTACTAAAAATAATTCTCCTCTTCTTCCAGTTCACATGCAATGATGATTTCCACAAGGTCATAGCCCTGAAAAGAGGGGATGAGAAAGTCTGCGAAAAGCAAACCCTGTCCCTTCGTACCTCTTTTACAGCAAGGCTACAGGAATAACCTATATCCACTAACAGTGCAGTTAATCATTTGCAGGGAATCTAATGCAATCAAGAATTTGTCTGAGAAAGGAGTGAAGGGGATGAACCTTAACCTAAACACCTTAAATCTGTTTGTAACAATACTGCTTTTCAAGTGTATTTGAAAAGACATACTTCAAAAAACAACTTACAACAAAATCTTTGCTTATTTTTATCTCCCCAAAGCAAATTGCTTCTACCATCATATTTCCTTGATATTATTTTATAGCTTTTTCCGTCTTTCTTCACAAATAATTTCTACCAGTGTTGACAGGAGTTAAGACTGTGCAGTTACATTTATGGAACAAGAGTTTTAGTTAATTTACAACAAGCATAGAGCTCATAGATGCTGAAAACTACACTGTAATGCATCTCAAAAAAATACTGCAAGTAGAATTTCAGCTCTGGACACAGGTTTAATATTATCCACACATAGAAGTTATTCTCCCCAGCAGTAAAATTTGGTGAACCAGCTTATAGCAAACAATTATTACATGCAGCATTTGATAGCTACTGGGGCTCTCTTAAAATAAATAGTTAATCTTGCTAGGCTAAGAAAAAAATCACAACTCTAAATAAATGGACTTGTAAAATTCTGAGAATACGTTACCCAGGAGATTTATTTTAATACCTATACTTAAAGGCCATTTTTCAGAAAGGAAAATGGTCTCTGAGGTACGCGAGTACAACACATTATTTATTCTGTTTTTACAAATAAGTATCTCACATGAAAATACAAAAATACAAATTTTATATAAAAAGCCATCTCTTTCAATGCTTTATCTTTGAATCAGAATGCCAAGTCATGATTGCAAAAAAAGAGACTACAACAGAAGAATCACTGTAAAAGTAATAAATTGCTCAAAAGCTGCATGAAAAAAGTGATGACATAACAAGCATATTACATGGAAATACATTACACATCAAGAACATACAGAGTACAACATATCTCTTCACTGGGATGATCTATACATTGAATAAGTTATATTTTCATAGTTGAATAATAGAGAAACTGTTCTTTGATTTGACATGGTATTGAATGTCTCTCTCTGTAAATTTACTCTCACCCCAATGAACAAAACACCTGCAGATAAGTGAAAAGAAAGGGAAATAAAACTGTTCTGGAAAAACATTTACATTATGTCTCATTCTTTTATTAGAAAGAGAAATATAATTTCATGCAATAATAAAACCAAAAGGAATATAGTTACGATCAGGAAGGTGTAAGAAGCATGGTTATCATCTCCGCGTGGCTCAATACATCCATTTTCAACACACAGAGAAATATGGAAATGGAGCAGGCCGAATAGCTTAATGCTGCCATAAAATAAGTCTACACAGACAGTTTGCTGCACCTGGGTCAGGGCAGTGTCCAGTATCAACACAAGCTGGGAGAAAAAGGGATTGAGAGAAGCACTGAGGAGAAGTACTTGGGATACTGGTGGATGAAAACCTAGATATGAGCTGGCAGTGTGTGTTTGCAGCCCAGAAGGCCAAATGTATCCTCAGCTGCATCAAAAGCAGCGTGGTCAGCAGGTCAAGGGAGGTGATTTTTCCCCTCTACTCCACTTTTGTGAGACTCCACCTAGAGAATCGCGTCCAGCTTTGGGGTCCCCAGCACAAGAAAGACATGGACCTATTGGAGTAGGTCCAGAGGAGGACCACAAAAATGATCAGTGGTTTGAACACCTCTTCTATGAAGAAAGGCTGAGATGTTTGGGATTGTGGAGAAGGCGGCTCCAGGCAGCTTATTCTGTCCTTTCAGTACTTAAAGAGGGCTTATAAGATGGGGAGAGACTTTTTACCAGGGCCTGTAGTGATAGGAATGGGGTAAGAATTTTAAACCAAAACTGGGTAGATTTTGATTAGATATTTGGAAGAAATTCTTTATGATGACAGTGGTGATAAACTGGAACAGGTTATCCAGAAAAGTTGTGGATGCACCATCACCTGAAGTGTTCAAGGTCAGTCTGGACAGGGCTTTGAGCAACCTGATCCAGTGGAAGATGTTCCTGCCCATGGCAGGAGGTATGAAACTAGATGATCATTAAGGGTTTCTTCCAACCCAAACAATTCTGTGATTCTAAGCCCACAGTAGTGTCCTATCACACCTTAAGCAAAAACATTCTTCTCCATATTAAAACTGAAGCCTACTCCATGAAAAACTTCACTGCTAAAGAACCCAAGACAAGCTTTGCCATCAAGCTTATGTATGTGCTGTTTACACACAGTGGCAAAGGATCAACAGCCTACCTGTGAGACTAAACACATTATATCATCCTGTGGATCAGGTTTCTAAGTCTGATAAGTCAGGTAATAGAAGTGACTCAGTTTAACAGGAGGAATGGTGACCAAAAAACATCACAAACTGCCACTTGTTTGTTCTGGGTTTTTTTGCAAACACAAGTTGTTCCTTCCAAAGTAAGGTTATTTTACTGTGCGTTAAATGAGCAAAAAGTTCTGCAAGAGCAAATTACAGTTAAGGGTTAGTTTAGGAGGGCACCTCTCAACTGTGAGGTACAGAGACCTGGTTGAGACAGAGAGAAACGCAGATGTCAATACTTCCAATTCATTCTTGCCATCATTTATTCTCACTGATTCAAATTTGTACTACAAATGACTTAAGTACCTGTGCACCAGTGAGAAACGGTTTAGTAGCTGTCACCTCTGAGTTGCCAGTTACCTCTTTCTACATAGGACCACAAAGAGACTGGGTTTGCCATGCTATCAGGTATGCCAAAAATCAAGATCAAAAGCAAAAACAACTATGCAGTCAACACAGAAAGTCCGCACATATCACCATGTTGTCATAGCTATCCATGTGCAACAGTGAGCCTTTACTCTTCAGCCCAGGGTCCAAACAAGCAATAACTCTGTTTTCCATCCAACAAAATCTTGGAAAAGGAAAATTACTTTGCTTTCTGTATTTGGAGCAGAATTTACTAGATAATCTTTTTAGTCCCTTCCACTTCCAGATTTGATATACTACTGAGGCAAAAATAAAACTAAAATGTACCAAGCACCATGCGGAAATCTTAAATCCACATAACACCAACTTCATTAATGAACTTCAGAAGACAGAAGCAAGCAAACATTTTATTACAGAGAGAAAGGATATAGGAAAATGTTTACTAATGCACTGAATATACTGAAATGTTTGAACACAAAACTCACATCTAAGATATTTGTCAGTTTCCACACTCCATGGGATAGTTTGTGATCTCAGAACAAAGACTAGGGCAGAAAGTAAAACCTGAGCTGCCCAAAAGAGGTAGTATGGCTTACAGTGATATAGATCCATTTCTAATATACCAAATATTAATTAAAATTGTGATGACTCCTGATAGTATATTTCTAAACAGTATTTTCTGAAACAACGGGTATTAATGCTGTATCTCATAATCTATATTACGCAGAGACACAATGGAGCCTCTTAGATCTTCATTTTTCCTTTATCCTATCAGTAAGTAAATACAGGTATTCAGTTTAACATAACTCTTGCCTTGAAACATGAAACTGTTTAGAAAAACAGAATAAGAACAAAATTCAGAACATGAAAAATACTTGGAATTCCTGGTATTATCTCTGGTTTTAAAAAAAAGAGTAAATAAACATTAAGAAGCTATATACAATATTCTGCAAGGCTTAAACTGAAATTTTTCATTTTAGAATGAGTTTTTCTATATGAAAGAATATTTATCCACATTCACAGGGTTTTTTTGCAATCAATCTGTGCAATCATAAAACATATTTATGACTCACAGAAACTGTAATGCATACTCTAAACTGCTTATTCGTGGTCTTAGAATTGGACTCAGCGAATCATTAGTATACCTTTACCACTTCCTACTTTTATAGAAGGAAATCTATGAAGGAATGGTTAGTTACTAAATGTAACCTTGAACTTTTACTATCATTCAACACTTTTTTTTTAATGGGCATCAGTCAAAGTACCAACATGACTGAAAACTACTTATGTGTAGTTTTATATTAGAATTCCTGGGCCATGTAGCGTGCATCTCTCCGTTTGGTTCTCCTTCTCCTACAGGGAACAGACCATGCTGGCACATATATGTAGGCCAAGGATAATAACTGAAGCATCAAGGGCTTGGAAAATGTAGAAAAGTGTATAACTTGAAAAAATCCAGGCACATGTATCACAATATACTTAAACGAAAAACTATGCCAAGTGAATGAAAGAAAAATCACTATCCTTTTCACCAAACATCACTCAGCTCCCCATAGACAAAGAGGTCTTTCTTGCAACCACTGAATGACACCCTGCCTCAGGCATGGGAAACCGTTTGATTTTTTTTAGCTTAGACAATACTGTGTCCCAGTCAGGATATAGTTTGTCTGGGCTCTACCTACAGATTGGGCTATCTTTCCAGTCACAGTACGATGAGCCTGTGCCACAACGACTAAAGGGTTGTTCTCCTCTTTGGTATGCATGACACCAGTTTGGGTGCCGGTGATCCTGCCAGAGGGGCAATCTGGTAGCTGAGAGGGCAACCTGCAGGTAAAGCTTGTTACAGTGAGGTTTAAAGTGCTGTTTCTGGGGGCATTAATATGAGAACATAGAATGAACTAGGAGACCCACTTGGACCTGCATGTATGATTAAGTTGTTAGGATGGAAGCATGCAAATGACACCAATCATGTCAACACAACTATTTAGAGTATAAGCACTGATTTTACGGTATTTTTATGCATATGGAGCACTTAGAACAATGGGCCCCTATTTTCTAATGTATTTACTTGCTGATACCCTGTATTACCCTGTAAATACCCTGTATTTACTTACTGATAGGATAAAGGAAAAATGAAGATCTAAGAGGCTCCATTGTGTCTCTGCGTAATATAGATTATGAGATACAGCATTAATACCCGTTGTTTCAGAAAATACTGTTTAGAAATATACTATCAGGAGTCATCACAATTTTAATTAATATTTGGTATATTAGATGGGCATTTTCTGGGTTTATCAAAAGAATAAAAATGATTGCAGGTACATTCTTCTTACTGATCATTTATGAATTGCACACATACTAATTTTTTTATACAATTTCAGAAGTTTTCTATGTTCCATTCAAGAAAATTTCTTAAAAAGAGCACCTAAGTGGCACAGATAGCAGCAACATCTAAAATTATACTAAATCAACACTGGAGATTTCTAAAGACTTAAGATGCCCTCAAATCAACTTCAGTAAGAGTGAGGCCTAAATGTATGGCTAAAATTACACTTTTTGGACTGATTTACTTCCTAGGGATAAATTAAGCCAAAATATGTAGGATGATGAAAAATCCTTTTCTGTTTCAACAGTTTCTAATATCTCTAAGTACAATATACTAGTAAAATCTGTAGACATTGATGAAGTTACCAGAATTTATTATTATACCTCTATAATACCTCTATTATTTTTCTTCCTTTTTAACAGGCTTTGGACAGTAGTTTTAGAAAATCACTGTTTTGTCCTAAGAGAATTTCAGTAAGAGTTATACAGTTTTCCAGTTTATTTCTTCTCTTGCTTAAATTGAAGATGTAGCCCTTTGCTCTGGCATATACTAATAGTATTTGAGATCTAAATATTCTCTCTCTCATCAGAATTGATATTATAGAAGATATGGACGCTGATTCTTTATTACATCACACTTTTAATTAGTGATTTTTGGCAAAAAATCTGAACAGAAGTTAGAACCAATCAAAGCAGCCAAACATTTGTTTAGTAGGAGATCTTATCAGAGTAACTGGCAGCTATGACCAGACTCTTTTTTCTAGTATGCATTACGTGAAATAGGCATGGCCATGTTCCCTTGGATAGAGACCTTGGAAAACATATCTACAGGTTTTGTATGAAAATCATTCTGCTGATGTTGGCTATTCATTTCAAAACTAACAATTATTAATCACTGGAAGTTCACCTATTGGAGCACACCTCATAAGTGTAAATTAGCTGTAAGTGCACCAAGCACACAGAACACTTACAATCTGTGCAGCCCACAGAACACAGCTGAGGGGAAGAAAGGTGTTGAATGCATCCACCTAACATGTCCATGTAATAGTGTTCTGGTAGGTATAGTATTTTTTCTTGACAGTATTTCTGGGCTGGAGTATTTTTCACATGTATTGTGAAAGGGCTGCTGATGCCCTATTTTCAAAGCTAGATCCTGCTTCTATGAGATGAAAAGTGATTGGTCACACTTTGCTGTCTTTGCTGTAAACTGACTTCTTTCTTCTGATGGATATTTTTTAGCTACTATACTATTCAGCTGATGTTTATAAATACCGGTCTATGAATGCATAATAATAAAACATGGTTGAAGTGACAGCAGACTAGAGAAATGGCTCTCTCTAAATAAATTGCAAAATATGTGAGTGCAAAATCTATCATAACAAGGACTTAGAATTAACACTTTTAGTCTATGACTGAAAAATAGTTATTAAGCTGTCTATTATTAAAATATTGCAATTCTTAATATCTGGCAAGTTAAAAAAATTGTTTCAGATATTTGTGATAGTTCTTTCTCTGTGATGGGCCACTTCTGGGGAGTGCCACAAAGCTTAGTTCTGTTGCAGAATAAATACCAAGCTTATTAGTATTTATCTCACTGACTAACAATTAAAGACAGTGAAGGCAGAAATACCTTCTTCCAGACTATTACTCTTAAGCATAAATATTTGATTATGTCTCTCCTTGACTCCCATTCCAATTACTCTTTGTTTTTTATTCTTTGCCATTTTATTATCTTTATCATGCTTACTTTGAACTCTTTCCTTCTCTTTCCAGCTTTCCTATGTTAGAAAATCTGTTCATGGTCAGTCAAACAATAATGCCTAAACACAAAATTATAATAACTTATATCAATATATCTGCGCTAATTTCCTCATATTCCAGAGGAGTAAGAGCCTACTGGCTTCTCCAGGAGCCTACTGAACCTGTAACATTCTACACTTAAGCACAGTTAGAATTCTATATACTGTCTATTTATAAATAAAAAACTAACCTTACTGTTGCACCTTCAAATAGCTCTACCGTCTTCTTTCCAAGAATCAGAACTAATCGTGTTGTAGTGAACTTTAGTTGGTTTTCAGCATTTCAGTCACCTAAGTCACCCCTACCCAAGCATCAATACTTTACCTTTCAAACTTAGTTTTTCTAACACTTTTTCCAAATGGCACATTACATCCATTTTTATCTTTTACACCAGATCAATCTTTTCTCTGCTATTTATCTGTGAAATGGTTTTTAAATGTTACATAATTCTACAATATTTCCATATCTGAACCCTTAATTCTTCACAATGGGTATGCACACAGATATATACAAAGATAAAATACTAATACAATTGTATAATTCAATATATTAAAATTAGCAATTACCATGTAAAACTCACCTGAACGTTTGCTCTTTCTTTACTTGCCTGGCTTGATATACTTGCTCTGGCTGCATTAAGTAACTTCTGGATTCCAGCAAAATGACCCTGTACAAGGCAAGTACACATAATCACCACATTTTTAACTTGTAGAATGAAGACAAAGCTCAGTTTATTCTAACTTTTAAATGAAGGCTAGTTAAAGAAGCTTATTAATTTCAATCAAGGATACTTTAAAAGAACTCTAAAAAATATTTCAACATATTTTTAAAGTCTATTTATTAAATAATTCATTCATTCTTCTTTCTTTAATAACTTAAATTGCATAATTTAAGCCATGCAATTTTTAAAGCTCATGTAAGCATGCAAAATCCTGAGACACTCACTGAAGGGTTATTGGGAAATATCATAAACTACCACCTCAGCAATACCATAGGTTGATTTGTAACCATAGGCATGGTCTACTGCTATGTCATGATATGCAGACCAATTTTCAATTTTCTTTTCAAAAAATAAAAAAAAAAAAAAATTAAAATCAGAAAAACAATGCCCATTTTAATATTAAGACAAATTTTATACATATTTTATTTGGGAATAATTTTCTGAAATGTAATTTATACTGTGATCTGTATTAAATCAAATGATTAAATAATTGAGTTATTTACATTCAAAGAAAAAAGTTGAGATAATTTTATTTTGCTTTTGTAAATAATGAATCTATTAAGATAGAGTAAATTATGATTTCCCTGACAAACCAGAAGGAACTGCTTTACTTTAGTTTTTCTTGGAAGATTCTGATCTTCTTTCCTTTTACGTACATTATATTGTGCACATGTTAGACATCCTTTGCCCTACTGCTAGTCATTAGTCAATAATCAGTTTTATGTATTGTGTATTGTAAAATTTGTGTAACATGGCACCAGCACTCATAATTCATTAATTTTAAACCAGACTTTTGCATTTTCTCTGCCCTCACAGGCAGTAAAAATGTAAAGAAGATTACAGAGTACACAGTTAAAATACAGAAGCCAGAGTCACCTAGGTTAGCGCTAGCATGGATCTGAATTCAGACTTTTCAATGGAGTTATGAATGTTTCCATCAGCATTAGCTGATTCTTTACCCAAGCATTTAATCAGCTGTAGTACTTCACAAAGAAATGTAATGGATGATTTTAAAAATATTAAACTACTTTTTTTCTTAATGAAGTACAAGCATTCAGTAATCTTTAAAATATCTTTTTGTTAAGCATTAAAAGCTAGAACTGTAAAAACACAAAACATTATTTAGTTGATAAAATGGGTAATATCTAACAAACAGAAAAATGCTGGTCAAGGAGTATTTTAGGATGCAGAATTTACATGTTTTGGATCTTATATTTGCTACGTATTTGACACAAGTTCAGAGAGGCATTCATATTCTTAATTTGATCTTTTCTTAAATCGTACTACATTATACACCCACTTTTAGCCCAGTTTTCTGTAAAAGAGCTACCTCCTTAGTATCACAAGTTCATTTTCTAGTTTTATTTGCAACTAAATAATGCACCCTCTGTTGGAACACTAGAAGGTTCAAAATACTTGAAACATGATAGAAATTATCTTTTATTTTAGATTACTAGTTCTAATGTTGCCCAAATTGATAATTACTTCAATTAGTTGTTAATTAACTTTTGAGCGATATATATAAAAGCTTAAATTACATTGCCTTTAATCCATTCTTTCCAAGAGAGCTATCCACAGAACTGATTACAGACAGTCTCACTGACCACTTTGAGGACTTTAAAAAGAATACAGAAGCTAAAAAATTCATATAATTCCCACATAGTAGGCTTGTGCCAGAACACATTGCTGGAGCAGTGAAAACAATCCTGTTACAGGTGTCTATAGCAAATCTATTCTGTGGATGAAAGAGAAATTTAATTTGCAGCCTATGCAATGTGTATATTATACAGATTAGTAAAACAAGCTAAAAATGCTATGGAAAACGGTTCTTGTAAATAAAAGAATGACACGAACTAATCTTTGGCTCTATAGACTAAATACAAAATGTGGAGTCAGATCATATAAACAGATTTTAAAGGGGCACAGCACTCTATTAAAGAAAGCAGCATTTATAACTCAACAGTTGTTACATCTATGATGAATACAAATGAAAAATTAGATTAGTTGATAGTGATGTGCACCCCAAGGCAAAAGCATGGGTTTTAACTTTTCCATGCTTAATAATTTAAACAGCAGGGTAAAGCAGATTGGGGAAAAAATAACCAACTATTAATTAACATGGTTTGTTTCTCTTTGGAATTCTGCTGGATCTCAGCCAAACACAAAAATACAAGCAAAGTTCATGAACTCCATTTGATTAAAACTCCAGCTTTATTGCTAACACTGAGGCGGATTTCAATTAAGACTTATTTATCTTTTTTATTCATTATGATAGTTACCACTCCATAGTGTTTGTACCAATTTGGATATTGTAGATCCCTATAATTTAACCTTGAGGTTTTACATTTTTAAGGAGAAGAAGAAAATTATGGAAAAGAGTTGATAAAACAGTGTGGTCATTACAGATTCGTCTTTACAGCATTGTCTACCTGAATATGCCATCATTTCTGAAAGGATTAGTAACATTTAGGATAACTTTCTTCAGCTCATAACATGGCGATTTGCATTTTAATATATCCTGAAAAGGAGCAAAAATTTATATCAACATAAAAAGTTGCATTCATGTATAATACATAAACAAAATGAAAATGTTACAAAGAAAAATAGAACCATGTATTTGATGACTGGTGATTACACAATTAACGTAATTTAAATGATAGGCTTCATTGTCAGCAAAGAACATTTAAAGGCTATTTCTTTTTAAACACGCATTAAACTTCACCATCTGAATGCTCTTCAAAATGATAGCACAGGGACAAGAATCAAGCTATCTTTTTGCCTTCTTATCTTTCTATGTCCTCTATTTTCTTCTCTTGCCCCACCTTCCTTTCTAACATCTATAAAAAGATTCATGAAAAAAAAGGAGAGTCATATAAACACCATTTAAGTTCAGATGAGGATCTATCAGATCTGTTCAATGAGTGTTTGATAACAAATACTGGAACACATGCCTATCTCTGCTCTGACTACTTCTGGGATATATCTTAAATCTAAAGACTGTCTAAAGTTAAAAAGCACAAATAAACATAGCAACATCTAACAAAAGTCTGCTGTCCATCCATATGTGACAACTGAAATGACCTCCACAATGGAATTTCCAAAAGCATTCATATGCTGAAAGGGCCCCAGATTTATTTTCAGAGCAATCAGTGAAAAAAAATTAACTTTACTCGGAATCTAAGTGGGATTTATATCCTTAGGCATGTTAGATATTCATCTAGGCTTTTTTCTGCATGCACATAGGCTAATATCAGAAACCTGAAAGTTCATAGGTCAAAGTTGCTGATGAAAACTCACATTTTTATTCTTATCTCTGTTCATTTCTTTTTGATACAATAAGCAGATGAACAACATTTTTGTGACAATATTAATCATACACACATAAACTTACAGCAGGCTCAATATGGTTGACTTCAGATTTCAGAGAGAACGCCAGTGTGGCACCATCTATTCCACCCACATTCTTTGAGATCAGTAGCAACACTGCTTCAGCAGGGTGCAGAAAACGACTAGTGAATTCCACATTTATACTTGTTTTTCTCCTAGGCAAAATAATAACAAGAAAATAAAAGTAGTTTAAATAGTTAGGTACAAAAATGTGAATCGGGAGCACATTAGAGTCTTTGTAAGGGAAGGTGGCTAGAAAAGAAAGTAATTTATTTCTTCTGAAATACTTTGTTGTAGTTCAATCTTCAACCTAAGAGCTCCTAAAGTGTTCTAATAAGAGAACTATATACATAGAAAAAGAAAATAGTCCTTCTTGCTTTTTATGTTTAAGCATGTAGCTTAATTTTTCTTCCCACACACAGTAGCAGAGGAAGTTCTCTTAAATTATAGTGTTATCCTAAGTTAACAACTGATTTACTTTATGCTCCCCTATTTGAATAGGTTTTTATGAATTAAACAGTCAGACATCCTGTTATGGATGTTGTGAAGCAGATATAGAACTTCTTAATCAATAGGATAATACGAATAATTAGTAAAGCTGAGTAACTAAGAGGTGGAAAAAACAAAGTTCTGTCATACAAGCAACAGCTGAAGTCTCTGATGGAAAACTGGAGAAGGGGAGACCACATGGAACGGGATCTTAGACTAGTTAAGAGTCAAGTTTAGACTTGATTTGCATTAGTCCTGCAACTAAGCAATATTGGTAAGAAAACTTTAGTGGCTGAAGCTCATGCTTTGAAGCTCTCAAAATCACTCTCTGATTCTGAGATTAATGTCTTAAAATGGCATGAAGGTCAGAAAAATCATAGTGTGTAGGATTGTTCTAAAAGCAAGAGAACTGTATAATCTAAAAGTATTATACCTTTATACACATACGAGCAGAGCAGAGAGAGATTTTACTAAGCAGTAAAAGACCTACATTTTTGGACTTGCAAGTGGAATATCTCAAAATACATACCAAAAAGTCAGCTGACTGGTTTATACTTTCATTGTAATGTCACTCTATGTACTTAAAGAAATTTTAAAATTTAATCCTCAACAAACTGTATGAAAGAGATGGCAGAAAAAAAATAACCTATAGTAAAATCTTGACATTTCTTAATTGACTCCAGCTGATATTACTCAAGCTGATAATACTTCAAAGAAGTTCTTAAAATATAGGAAAAGGATATATTTATAAACTGCAGATTTGTTAGTTGTCTTTCTGGAAGAGAGCAGATACTAACGTCAAAAGGCTTTCTGCCCAACTCAAATCAGCCTCCCTCATTAAACAATTAATAGGAGCTCTGCAGCCTGACAGAAAAGAACAAAATAGAGCATCATACCTATAAATACTTGAAGGGTCGGCGTCAAGAGGATGGGGCCAGTCTTTTTTCAGTGGTGCCCAGGGATAGGACAAGAGGTAACGGGCACAACTTGAACATATGAAGTTCCATCTAAACAGGAGGAGGAACTTCTTCAAGGGTGGCAGAGCACTGGCACTGACTGCCCAGAGAGGTGGTGGAGTCTCTGTCTCTAGAGACACTCAAAACCCGCCTGGTCAAGTTCCTGTGCAACCTGTTCTAGGTGGATCTGCTTTGGCAGAGGGATTGGACTAGACGATCTCTAGAGGTCCCTTCCAACCCCATATCATTCTGTGATTCTGTGATACATGGATGTAAAGAGATGCACACAGGGAAAGTAGTTCTGTGTTTACATAAAATTATGGCCTCTAAGCCATTATAACTCACCATTCAGAACTTGGGATTTGTGACAGACAATTTCATGAAAACATCAGCACAGTGCTGGGAAACACCCAATAAAACAAATGAAGTGTTAGGAATAATTAAAAAACAGACAACAACATAGTTCACCACTAGGCCACCAGATCCCATCTGAAGGGTTTAAACCTTAATTACTTTTTGCGCTTCTTTACCTCAAGAAAGATATAGCAGAATTGAAAAAAAGTTCACCAAACTGCAGAAAGGATGACTATAGCTAATAGAATTAACCCAGCATGATTTCTAGGCTTAACAGCTAGGATAAAGGGGTAGGATATTGCCCAGAGTTCTTCCTAATGCCATAAGTCTCAGGCTCTCCATTCTGAGAATAGATTATGAATTCCCGGAAATTCTGAAAACCTGGCTTTCATAGCTTTCATGTTCCTGCTGCAGAGCCCCCAGGCAACACCATTTTTGACAGCAAAGAGTTGCTATGCCCCAAGAGTCTGAGGCTCCTAAGTTGCCCTGCCATTCAAAACATCCTGGAAAATGTATCCTGGGACTGCAGACTCTCAGAGAAGTATACACTATGAGACATCCACTCCCAAAGACGCTTTAAAAATCAAGTTTTAAGGAGTCTACTCTGCTCTTGTCACAAATAGGAATGACAGGAAAATGGAGTGCATGGAACATTCTGACTGATCTTTGCCCTCTGGCTCATGCAATAGCAGAGAAATCTGATTTGAATTGTGAACCATTGCCTTCCGCGGCAAAGCCAGCATCAAAAAAAACCACAGAGTCGCTTAGGATTTTTTCTCTATTCATCCCAAATATAAAGTGAAGGAAAATACAGGTCCTGGAATTGTATAATCTTGTTCATTCTCCTGTTATTATAACTAACTCCGTCCACACCCACTACAGTTGATATACTGTAGGGCTCAAAGATTCTTCATTTCTTTACCAGCTCAGCATGTACCATCTTTCAAAAAAAGAAAGCAAACAAATTCTCTCTCTTTTATTTGTTATACTTTGGCGAAGAAATAGAAAGTCAAGAAGTAGTTTGGCGGGATCAAATTTGCAGAGAGGCCAACAGAAATCATTAGAAAACAGAATCCAAAGTAGTCATATATTACAAGCCGTTACATGCAATCCAATCATCCTTCAATTGCTTCTGATAACTACTATTTGGCAGAAGCATTTTTCTGAGAAAGTACCGCATGTTATCTGAGGCAGAAGGTTGGATTAAATAACTTTCTGGGGTTACTCCCTGTATTATTTTCAGTGTTCTGTGATTTGCAAAACTGCTACAGTTAAAGGATTTGTCATTCAGATAGAGTTTCTTCCCCTCAATAGATAATCACCTTTGCTGCTTCCAGGTTGAATTTTTACAACTCCAGCTTCAAACAGTTATTCTTGTAAAAATCTTTTTTCTATATTGTTTGCAGTTATACAGGTCCTTTTTCCCAGAAGGTACTTTTAAATATTGATCAATTCATCTTCATCATTTCTCTTGTTAAAACACCCAGACTGAGTAACTTATAGGCATGTCTATAAGTTATGTCACATAAGAGAACTTAGAGACCTTTATTCTATTGCTGTTGTGAAATGCTAGTCTATATGGCACAGTGCAGTGCCCTAGAGATTGGGAATTTCAGATCAAAGATTAATTACATTATATGCAAGATATGACCCACAGCTACGCTGAGAATGTTCTGATGCATCCCTAAAGCCACAGCAAAATGAAGTGTTTGGAAGATTTCCTGAAATTCAGCTTCTTAGGTTTAAAGGCAATTGATACAAAATATTCATTCTTAGCAGATACTGAGTGTAGATGACAAGGTAGCAGGAGGCTGTAAGGGCAGCCTTTGTGAGAAGAGACCAGGAGCATCCCTGTGCAGGATGCAGACAGTTCTAGCTGGCTCCATAATGGACCCACCATAGGACACAGCTGAGCCCATCGGCCAAGTTGGTAGCACCTCTGTGAAAACATATTTAAGAAAGGCAAAATCATCAGAAAGGCTGAGGAATGAGGAAAGAGAGTGAGAAACAGCAGTGAGTGGGTCAGAGAAAGAGAGGAAGAAGCAGTGCTCCAGCTGCTGGAGCAGATGTTTTCCTGCAGCATATTAAGAGGACTACACCGGAGCAGGTACCCACACTGCAGTCCATGCCAGAGCAGTTGGATATTTCCTTAAGGAATTGTGATCCATGGATAGCTCATGCTGGAGCAATTTTTTTCCTAAAGGACTGCAGCCCACGGAGGGGTTCATGGAGCAGGAGAAAAACATGAGGAGGAAGGAGCAGCAGAGAGGAACTGTTATGAAATGACTGCAGCCACCTGCTCCCTGTTACCCCCTGTGCCATTCAGGGTAGCAAGGGCAGAAGGTAGAGGACTCAGGAACAAAGGAGTGAAGTTGAGTCTGGGAGAAGAGGGTAGGGAAGAGAGGAGGCAAAGTTTTAATCTTTATCTTTATTTCTCTTTACAAAAGTCTATTTTAATTGAAAATTAATTTAACCAATTTCCCGTAAGTCGAGCCTGTTTTGCCTGTGATGGTCACTGGTAAACAGTCTCCCCATCTTTATCTCAACCCACAAACCTTTTTAGCAATTTTTTCTCCCCTGTCCTGTGGAGGAGAGAGAGTGAGAAAGTGTCTGGGTGGATGTCTGGCAGCCAGCCAAGTTTAACCCACCACAGCCATTTATTAATTTCTTCAGCTAGTAGCAGACCACGGTATACATTGTCATGCTTCTTTGAAAATACAGACAGATATATATTACATATTTCTGTCACTTCATCATTTGAAAATAGCTGACATCTCTACGAAATGCTGCATCCCTGCTTCCTAATAGATTTAAGTAATTTCTCTTCATTACCCTTTGCCTTTCTACTGAAAATTTTCCCTGATTTCTTTAGCTTATCAATTTCCTGCAGTTTATCTTTCCTGTAAAGTAAACAACAGTTCCTTCAGCCTGGGCCTTCATCTACAGAATCTTCTGCACCACATGTGCTCACCCAGCAAGTCCAATAGGATTAGTAAGTCACACTTAGTCCTTATTAGTAGTTATAATGACCCGCAGTCATCTTAAATCCAATCATAGTCAATTCTAAATATAGGAATATACATATTTGACAGATAGAGAGAAGTCTCTATGCACGACACATGCGTCTTAAAGTCTTCCAGCTCTCCAATCAGAAGACTGACAAGTTTCAGTTTCTTTACAGAATCACAGAATCACAGAATTGTAGTGGTTGGGAGGGACCTCAGAGATCATCAAGTCCAACCAGGGAAAAAAAAAAAAAAAAAAAAAAAAAAAACCACATACCACCACCTAAACACACAACAACAACAACAACCAAACCAAAACCATCACCCCTTTAGCTTCCCTATCAAGGCTACGTTCATCTTTTCGGCTGTAAATGCCTGAACTCTCATAAGTGAAAGTTCTCTAAACTGTTAGTAATTCCCTTGACCTTTTACCCTGAAACTTTGGGAAGCGAACTTTACAATTTGACTGCTGACCTGCAGCAGGTCTTCACAAGGCAGTAGCTGCTATTTTTGACTGCTTCCAGTTTATTAGTTTATCTAAAGTACCTGTTGTTTCAGTGAAAAAAAGCTAACATCAAGTTAGATTGCTAGGAAAGAGGCATTAGTGGCCAAGGAAAATCTATATTTATATTCAATATTAATAAATTAATAAGGTACAGTTTCAATTTAGGGGAACAAGGATGCAGAGATATCTGATCACATTGTCGGAACCGTTATAGATACTCAGGTTTTTAATCTGTACCTCCTGTATTTAAAGTAAAATTCCTGAACTGTTCTCTGATGGAGAAGGCTTTCCTAATTTTTAGTGATTTTTAACACATTGATTTGTCTTCCTCCAATCCCATATTTATGGATTATTTACTTCTAAAAGTAGAAAAAATAACTTTAATGTGAAATAATTTTTTCTACCTATTTCAACATCTTATATTCCTAAATGAGTTATAGTCATTGATGCTAACATTCCCATAAAAAAAATAACTCCGTTAAGCTTTAATAATACGCTCACATCAAATTTCTTACTGAATACACTGAAAATTCTCCCTCACTTTTTATTTAGGCCATAAATTTATTTATTTTTTTTTTTGGAGAAGTCTTTTAAAAGCTCACGTCATTTCTTAATGTCTCTAAAGACTTTCGCTTTTTCCAAAGAAAACAGAACACTCTCTCCTACAAATCCTCTACCATTTTTCTTGATCTTAAATTACCAAATATAAAGCAGCCCTGATAGCAATTAGCCCATCATCAATTAAACAGAGGATTTAGTTTACTATTCATGTTACGATCACTTCCAAACCCACCTATTATACTATCATCTAATATAAAGCACCTACAAGACTCCCACCTATCCCACTGATGCTTGGAGTTCTGAAACACTTCAATCAGAACATTAAGAAAGCTGTTAATTACAAAGAACCTATTTTTCATTTAGTGACAAAGATTATAAGTAAAGTTACATTATGATAAACTCTGCAGAGGTCACCAACGGATGACTGGCATTTCCACAAGCTTTTATTTCTATGCAGTTTTCAAATGTTTGTTGCTATATATAATGCCAAGCAGCTCAGTGACAAAGTTGTACACATTTATTTGTGTCTTGTTTTTTAGAGTTTTTTTAAAGGTGAAGTGAAAAACAGCCACAGTATTGACCTTTCAGAGAAACACATGATATTTTCAAAGATTACATTTTTATGTTAATTCTTATTTGAAGTAATTGCAAAGAAAATGGAATCAAATCAGCCTCACAGCTCACTGAAAACATACTGTTTACTTGTTTTTCCTTTTGCATATATTTACAATGGGCACATCATTTAATACTGAAATGTTGATCAACCTTAAAGAGCACTGTTTATGTTGAGTTCTTGAATTTGACAACAAATATTTGAAATTTTTCTTCTTCTTCACAGGTTATTTTCATACAAATGTTGACCTTTGTTTTCCATTTTACAACCTCTAATCCATTCTATCTGCAAAGGTATATCTTTAATAGACTTACACCCTAAACTCTTAACTGATAGTCAGAGTTACTGCTACAACCCTCTTGTCTTTGATAGTTAAACAGGGATTAGTGAAATTCCTGTATCTAATCATAAAGCCACGTAGCACAGAAATAGCAAAATGTACTTAGTGAACAAAAAGAAAAAGATGGAGACATATCAGGAGTATTTTTGCTACCAAAAATTTTAACAACCTAATGTTTTCCCATAATTAAATGCCTCCCAGATCCTTAGATAACTTTCAGAAATGTCAGATAGGTAGAGAAATAACCACATTGCAGCTGCAACAGTTTATCTCCTGGTGGGGAGGGACAATGGGAGCACAAAGCAGCAGTCTAACGCTACTATCAAATCTGTGTCGTGGTCTCCTAAATTCCCAGTCATGTTTAATTTATGAATAAGAAACAAAACCTGAAATCTTAGAAGACAGAAATTTTACTTGGTCATGCTGCCACAATGCACTGATATCAAAAATCTGAATCAAGTTTAAAGTTGGTATTTCAACTTTAGCTGGGGGGGGGAAGTAAAATTTAAGAACAACAGATCCAAACTTAAAATTAAGGTTTTCAGTACATTGGAAGAGAAATATTTATTGGACACAGACGACTCCTTTAATGATCTGAAGACATGGATGTGGCTCTTAAAGCTCTGTTGAGCTAAACTGCAAGTGTCCCATTGATAAATTACTTTGGATTTCTTCTACGTTAAGGGGGAAAATTCTGATCTTTATACTGACTAATTTTTGCCCTGTTTGTAGTTGAACAAATTTCTAGTGTTCCACCACTATTAAATCAGTAGATTTGTATTTCAATACTATTATGCTTATTAATAACCTAAAAATCCACAAAAACCCATTACTTACTTAGGGGCAATGGTGACAGTGTTTCCTTTAGGTAGTGAGAAATCATCAGCATCTCTTCCTACAAGAGTAGCATTGTACACCAAACTTTTAACACTTGGGTTTTTCAGATGCACCTATCACAACAAGAACAACAAAATCAGCCTATTTGCATTGAATTTTTAGACCATAAAAGGTACATTCTGCAGCCAAGTTTCAAAATACAAAATCACGATATCACAAAATAAATACTTCAAATAACTAGACAGACCATTTTTCTTTCTAAAGAGAGTAAACTTCCCATAGACCGTCCAACCTCAATTTTTCTGAGTACTCTTTTTGCAGTGCACACTGCACTCCTATGCCTGTTAATCTCTTATTCCTCTCTATCTTTGATCTGAGATTTGTCAGATTTATAGATATTTTCTGTGCTCAAAAGTATAGGGGAAAAACAGCAGCAAAAGTCAAGATCCCAAGCCTGAAGAGAAAAAAATGAAGATACATTCTTCCATCCTCTATATTTAGTAACCAAATGATATGAAAGCCATTCATTCTTTGTTGTAGTATATACATAACATTAACATATATATACATACAGTGTTTTAACCTTGTACTGCTACCTATCTAAATTCAATGGTGTCAGTACCTGTTTAACAACAGTTGCATGGAGAGCACCTGTAAATTCTATAGTCTTCTTGGGGAGGTAGTGAGGAAGAGTTTCATATAGGTAGACACACAGAATAAGCATCATGACTGGGTTTGGATCACAGATGTCAGTGGCCTAATATTGAAAACAAAAAAAAAGGAACAATAACCAGATATTGGTTAAAAAATTCCCTATGTAGTTTAGAGGTATGAAGATGAAGAATTCTTATTATACAAATATTTTTAACCTAACTTTTAATAACTGGACTAGGCTGGTAGCTAAAATGAATATGAATCTTGTGAGAGCACAAAAAACCCTAATTCTTGAAGAATGCTGACATGTCCTGGTAATAAACCTAGGCTAAATATTAAAACTCCCTTTTTTTTCCCCCCATAGTTCAGGAGAAACATATGTTCAAGTGTAATAGAAAAAGCAAGTAAAAATCACTGACTGGAAAAACATATGTCTTTGTTATCTTAAAAAAAATACTTTAAAATCTTTCAGTTCACTATGCAAAATACCATCCCAAATACTCCTAGAGTTTTGCAACTGCTTATGAAGGCATTGCCACCATCCAAACTAACAACAGGAAATCATGACTATAGAGTTATTTTTATGGCAGATTCCAAATTGCTTTACAAAAGCTAGTAAGTATTACTGCATCTTAAATATTTGATCTACAGAAATTAATTTAAATGGTAACTGCAAAACATATCAAAGTTTTAGTTCTCAGCAATTCTGGCGAGTCACTGAAAAGAAGAGGTAAAACTCCTCCATCAAATACATGAACTTTTCAGAGGTCTAATCAAATAGGTAAGAGACCTAATGATGGAATAAATAAAGGCAGGAAAGACCTGGCTACAGATTTAAACAAATGATATTCTCTACTTCCTAAATCAAACTAATTAAATTAAGTACTTTAAAACTTCATGCATATCAACTTATGTTATTATAATAAAGTTGTCTATAATATACTAAATAAACTTTTACAACTGCATTTAATTTCTCTCCCGAATTAAATATCATCATACTGAAAAAAACACATACTTGGGAGTAGGCTTAAGCAGCAAACTACTGTATTAACATCTTATCCCATTAAAAGGTGCTCTTTTCATTCAAGACACTTTGTTTGCATCTTGTAAATAACTGACAATCGTTCAATACAGTAATATTTTAGAAAAGGCCCTGCTTTGCCTAATGCCCTCAAAAGTGAATACCATTCTATATCCTCTCACCTCACAGGAAAAACTTTGTACAATTCTCAAGTGAAAAAAACAATCTATTGTGATGTTCCTGTTTGTCACTTTCTCTAAGCAGCTTGGATGCAGTGCATGTAACTACATGCAACATCATCCCATCACTCTAGAACCAAGCTTCATTCTTCCCATGGTTTATCATCAGATCATTAATTTGCAACTGTAAACCACTCAAAGTATAGACAAAGCACATTTTATTTAACTTATTTTAAGATTGACTTGTACATTACTAAGAAGCATCATATATACATAAAGCAAACATCTTTTAGATATGCAAGGTCATGTGTCAGAGCAAGAAAACAGGTACAAGATACTTTTAAATCTCAAAACTTTATGTTATGAAATAGCTACACTACTTTTTTTTTTTTTAACTTGCTAGGAGATAATTCATATTCAAATACATTGACAATAAGGAAAAATTGTAAATGGCATGTTTTTTGTTAATCTGGAAGAGGGATGAAGAACAACATATAACCAGTTTTATTTAGAACATCAGTTTTATTTATGCCAGTTTTATCTAGAAACAAGTACACTATAGGCAACCTGAATCTCTCTGTCTCGTAAGTGCTTACACAGCAGGCATACTGTAGGCAAAAAGGGAAATCAAGAGTTGTATGAAATTAGCAATACGTTCTCAATGTTCACTATCATCTTTCCTCCAGAAACTACAGCAAGTAATAAAGTGTTAGCCCATTGTAAGTCAGGNCATCTTTCCTCCAGAAACTACAGCAAGTAATAAAGTGTTAGCCCATTGTAAGTCAGGAAATCACGGCTGAGTTGATAGCAGCACACAGATCTCTCCAGGTGAGCAGTAGTCATACCAATGACTGCTGCATAAGTATAACTTCCATATGTACATAAATATCTCTCTCACATCACAAGTACAAATATATTTGCTGATTCAAGACTGGTAGTCTATTGGTAAACACAGTGTACAGCTTCCTTCAAAATAAAAGACCTTTTCTGCACGTATGTACCTCCCCAAAGCAGAGGTTTATAAGGAAGGTCTTGTAACAACATGAAAATCAGCAAGCCAGCAATGTATTAGATATAAAGCAAAGACTGATTGTAGAAGAGAGTACAGTGATACTGTGAGACCCCTCTTGCAAGAATGGCAACTCTAACTGAAACTGGCCAGACAGCTCCAGCTGTGGTAGTATGGAGTAGAGAGCACTGGTTATCTTTTTTGGGCAGGTTAAGAAACCAATAAAAATGGTAATGGGACACTTTTGAGGAGGTGTGATTGATAAATAAGCAAATACAGTCCATCAAATAAAGTGTGACATTAATTAAAGATATTGAATGAACAGCCCAGGCTTTTGGCACAACCGCTTTTGTGGAATATTTTTAAAACCTTGCTCTTTTTATAAAAAAAAATATCACTCCAGATAAAACAACTTGTCACTGTACCTTTTTAGGACCAAAACCTCTTAAGAGTGAACTATGAGGATAAAGTTGAATCAACTTAATTTTTTTTAATACTTTGTCAGTAAAGTCTCCTTTTAATACTTATTGTCAATACTATTAAAATTTCTAATGGTCTCTCAGAACAAATATTCTTATACATTAATATTTCTTCTATGAACTGCATTATACCAGTTTTTCACAGGACCATACTTTCAGCCCCCACATTATTTTATTTTTAAGACCAACTATATTCTTGTCTTTAATATGATTATAAGATGTTTATTGCCTAAATGGAGCATCAGAGCAAAAACCCCCATTAAATACTTTTCTAATTGATTCTTATTAGGCAATTTTCATAATGAACTATATATTCTAGAACCTCAGTACTATCCAGCAGATTAATCAAGGGAAAGGATACTATTTCTAAAGCAGCAGGATAAAGGAAACAGAGCAGCTATTTAGTCAGTCACCCACTCTCTGATGTAAGTCCATGTAACAATATCATTTGCTAATGTTTCACCATAGTATATGTGTGTTTCTAGATAAACCAATCCTGTAATTTATTGAATGTGAAAAATTTATTTAGATTATAAGAAGAAAATTTAGCAATTTTTAAAACTAATAAAATTCTTGTACAGATTATATTTTCCTCTTTAGCACTCTACAGTACTTCGTACTCTAAGAAGATAAAAATGAAGAATAAAAAGCATTCCTTGATTATTGTTATACCACACTCTTCTCCATTTCATTCTTTACATACAGAAATAAGCCTGACAGTCATTAACAGTTTATGAATTCTTTTTAATTAGAAATCGCTTATTGAGTTTTCTTCCTCTTTTGATGTTATTAAAATGCAATATTGGCTGAAATCTATTATCTAAAAGATAGGATCACAAAAAAAGCAGCTGAAATTTAAGCCCTAAAGCAGAAGATCTAGGAAAGCAAAGTAACACATCACTCAGCACAAGTACAATTATCCCCACCCCCAAACAGCTTCTACTTGATGACTGACAGATCAGCAACTGGCAAAGGTTTTCTTCAGCTAGCAAAAGCTGCTTTTTGACATAATAATTTTGTGAGAAGAAAGGGTATAAAGGGAGAGCATTTTTAATTCTAGTAGAGCCTCCTTCTTCCCACAAGCAAGCAAAAAACCTCAGTAGCTTAAAGCAAACATTCAACATAGAAAAACCTTTATTAAAAATAAGAATCTAAGACCAGGCTACTGGCTCAGACCATGGGCCAAAAGGACACCACTACACAAATACTCTCCTTTCAAAGTTATGTTAAGTATAACCAAGAAAGAAACTGGAAAAAAGTCAGAGATATAAGATAATTTTCTTCATGAATATACTCTAAATAAATGCAGTAACACCAAGCATTTGAAGTAATGCTCACTTCTATCAGTCTATTGCATTATAGCCCTACACAAGGTATAATTTTATTTGTCCAAAGATTTGAGAGAACACTGAAAAGTAAATGAAAAGAACTCACTTTTTTTTTTTCATATCCTAAAAAGTCATCAAAACAGAGTGCTTATCTCTTTTACTAATAAGAATGAACCTGCATTTGACATAGAAGAGAACAGGCAAAATAAAATGCTCTTTTGTTGTCACTGATGGGTGAAAAAAATTACGAATTTCAAACCAGAAAAATCTACAATAAACTGGACTCCAAATTCAGAAATGCAAGGAGTCAAACTAACACAGCATTTCCAATGCAGGAATAATCTTCCTTTCCCATCCAGTCTACAAGCTTGTTAGAAGTTTCCTGCTGTGGTTCACTGAAAGGAGAAATTAAAGAATTCTCATAGATTAACTCAGTATTATTTTTTCTCTGGCTCCCTCAGCCCATGTGGTGCTCTGCTATAATGAGATGCTCTGTGTCTTGTGGGGAGCTGTGGGGAGCTGGAGACCAGCCCTGCTGCAGCATTGCTGGGGCAAGGGCTGACGGTACCAAGGGACTGATGTAGGGTCCTGGCTTGCAGGGAAGGAGGGGATCCCTGGGAGCTGAGCAGGGCTGGGAGTGCCCCGAGGACCTTGGCAGTATTTAAGTCTGAAAAACATTCAACCTGTATCGTTTGATGACTCTACAATAGACGTTTCAAAAAATTGTATTTTTAACAAGGCTCCATCTCCTTGGTTGCAAGGAAACCAGAAGGAGCTGTATGCCAGAATAGACTCCTAACGTCTGCTTTAGAAAGAGGAACCTCTCCTTCTCTGTCCCTAAAGCATTATATGGCAGAGTGGGGAGAGAGAAAAAAAAAAAAAAAAAAAAAAAAAAGAGAGAGAATCTGAGTACTGGAAAAGATGGCAAGGCTTGGTTCATGGACTAAAAGCAGAGAAGGGATGCAGTCCTTTCCCAAAGGATATTATTTTATATTAATGTCCCAAAGGACATTATTTAAGGAAAGATGACTTAGTAACTGAAAGTTTCACAGACTAATTACTGACTACAGCTCAGCTGTAATTAAATTAAATGTCTGAAGTCCTGCGTTAATGTATTCTATGTGCTTGGTACTGTAAGGAATATTAATTTTTGTTTTGTTTGGTACAACAGGAAGGAGAAACCTGCCAAGATATATTAGAACTGACAAGTCTTACCACATTTTTACCTATAAAGATGTTAAATTCATCTTGCATTACGTCTTACAACCTAAACCTCTGAGTTTTCTTAATTTCCCTTCTGTCTTTATTAGAGACAGGTAGTAGATTCCACAGGAAAGGCAGAACTGGAGCTCCCCTGGTGGCAAATCCATTAACTCCATGGAGTGCAAAGGCAGGAAAAGTTATTGCTTCCTCCCTCTTTTCTTGCCCTGTGCCCAGCCAAGCGTGCCAAGCGTTGCATCTTACTTCCAGCAGTTCTAGCACAGCTCCTTCTCTACCCTTCCAAGAGAGCAAGTACTTCACTGAGCACCGATCTGAAGTTTCTCTGTCACTCTCCATAGTTTCCTAGATAATGCTTATCCTCGTGATTCTTAAGATTCATTTTATAAACCCTTCAGGCGCTAATGTAATCACGTCTCATCTTTTATTTCTATTTATTTCCATCACCACTGTTTTTTAAGGTTGCACTTACTATGCAAAGTTAAAAAAACCAAAAACTTCTTCCCTGTCAAAAGCTTTAAACTTGAAGTCTGAAAACCACCTAGAATTTCTAGCAGTTAGATCAGAACTTACTCCCTCAGAAAACATTATTCTGTTTTATCCTGTGCTGAATTCATAAAACTGCATTTGAGACATTAATCTAGGTACTAACTTAAATAAAATAAAAATCAGTGTACTTAATAACAACATTCAGCAGAAAATTCTCATAGTGTATATATATTATTTGCTTTGAAAAAATCAGTGTTAGCAAACAATAGCGATTAATAAAGTTTAACAGATTTATGCCTTAAATTGTATCCATAAAAAAGTTTCTCAAAATATGAAAAAGCCTCTAACATTTCTTGAAGAGCTGAATGCTTACTTGTTGGCTTTTTATTTGTGCTCTAATGTTGTCTACTTTAATAAAATGCTGAATCTGACAAACAGGATAAATTATTATACTTCAAATTCTAAATATTCCAAGTTAGGACTGTATCAGAACTGGACATGAAATTCAAGGGCTAGTAGATTGCTTCTACTCCAAAACCAAAGTTATTTAAATTTTATAACACCATCAGCTCTATGCTGTTAATTCCATAACCAACTCTCCATGTTTTCAGTCACCTGTACATTACTAAATCCTGGTCTTTAATATTGCTGGTGTACTACAGTTTATAACAACTTACAAAAAACGTCTCTTCATTCTATGAAAATAAGTTTACAAGTTAAAGCAAAAATTATATGGCCTTAACTGCCTCTAATAATTCCATGATATTTAGAAAATGCTGGCAGTTCTGTTTTATTAGTATATATTCTGTTTTATTAGCATAGGTAATTTTTTAGATTGATGCTTAGAATTGAATATATTACAAAAAAATATTAATCTATCTGGTGGAAAAGAAAAAGATAAAATAAATCAGGGTGTTTTAAATCAAAAAATAATCACAGTAACTATAAGCCAAAGTTCTCACAGACAGAAAAAAGGAGAGAAAAACTTGACTAAAAGATATCAGGAAGGAGTAGATCGCTGAACCACTTCTTGTGACAATAACATTCTCCATTTTTCTGAACATGTAATTATTACTTGAATAATGTAATATCAACAGATGCAAAAATCATGCAAGAAGGCTTTCCCCACAAGCCTACAAAGCAATGATGAAAATAGACATCCTACACCTAAGAACAGCTTCTAGCAGGACACAAATAACTGAAAAATAGAAAATGCTTGGAATCAGCAGCCATGAACTGTTACCTAGGTAACCAATTTAAACCAACAATTGCAAATAACTGTTGAAAATTATGGCGAAAATATTAAACAGATAGTAGGTAATAAAAATACTAAATTACATTTCAGAAACAGAAAACCATACATTTAATCTTTATTAGTTATTCCCAGATTTGTAATGCTTAAACATCAACCTTAAAAGATAAACATACAGGAAACAATGTTTTTTTGTGAACCATAGGAGGTTCCTAAGTTTATATAGGCTTGGCTTGTACAAGTGCAGCAGCCAAGTTTTCAATAAGCTGGAAAACAATATGAGAATAGAACAGTCCGAAAGTCTGGAAAAAAGATCACGTAGTCATTTTGGTGTATAAATAAAGTTTAAAAGTCTATATTTTTGTATGCTTGCAATGTATACACAAATAAATGTCCTTTTTAAAAGACTATATCTATGCTAGACGTATCCAGTTTCTCTTTAGAAATATCCCAGATGAGACCGTTATCAGGTCTGAGTAAATTTTAATTGCTCTGACAGAAATAAAAAGTATCACCAATTTTGAAACATATGTTTCCTTTTCTTTCATTTCCACAACACGCCTATGGGGTACCTAAAGGTATAATCTAGGTGAGTTTAAAACTAGACATGCCTGAACAGATCGCTTGTGTGTTACAATTGCGTATGCTCTCATAGATCACCGGTGAATTATTGAATCATAGAAAAGAATCATGAAATGGTTTGAGTTGGAAGAGATCTTAAACAACATCTAGTTCCAACCCCCCGTCCCAGGGGCAGGGACATGTCCCATTACACCAGGTTGCTCAAAGCCCCCTCCAGCCTTGTCTTGAACAATTCCAGGGATGGGACATCCACAACTTATCTGACCAACCTGCTCCAGTGCCTCACCACCCTCACAGTAAAGAATTTATTTCTAATACCTAATGTATATCTCCCCTCTTTCAGTTTAAAACCATTACACCCCATTCTGTCACTACATTCCCTGATAAAGCGTCCCTCCCCTCTTTCCTGTAGGCCCCTTTTAGGTACTGGAAGGCTGCTATAAGGTCTCCCCAGAGCCTTCTCTTCTCCAGGCTGAACAACCCCAACTCCCTCAGCCTGTCTTCATAGGGGAGGGGCTCCAGCCCCCTGATTATCTTCATGGCCTGACTCTGGGCCTGCTCCAACATCCTTCTGATGTTGGGGGCCCCAGAGCTGAATGCTGTACTCCAGGTGGGGTGTCATGAGAGTTGAATAGAGGGGCAGAATTACCTCCCTCAACCTGCTGGCCACACTGTTTTTGATGCAGCCCAGGATACAGTTGGCTTTCTGTGCTGTGAGCGCACATTGCTGCCTCATGTTGAGCTTATCAACCAAAACCCCCAAGTCTTTCTCCTCAGGGCTGTTCTCAATCTATTTTCTGCTCAGCCTGTGTCTGGCATGGACCAGTCATGCGGGCTTCCATGCAGGACCTTGCACCTGGCCTTGTTGAACTTCATGAGGTTGGCATGGGCCCATCTCTCAAGCCTATCCAGGTCCCTCTGGGTGGCATCTGTTTCCTCCAGGGTATCAACCACAACACTCAGCTTGGTGTCATCCGCAAGTTTGCTGAGGGTTCGCTCAATCCCACTGTCCATGTCCGCAGCAAAGATGTTAAATAATACTGGTCCCAATATGGACCCCTGAGGGACAGCACTCATCACTGGTGTCCACCTGGACAAAGAAATAATATCTAACACATGTAAAGGGCACCATATATAGAATATTTGGAGCTGTAGGCCAGTGAAATGAAAAAAAGACATGTTACTATATGTTACTAAACATATACAAAAGTTCCCAAGTGGATCCTAGATTGAAAAAGAAACTAACATCAACAACATCATCTTCCTCCCCAAAAAAGGATGTCCGAAGCTGATAGCTTACAGTGTTCCTCTCACCAGCAGTCCAAAACTAGTGACTTCTGTGTGCATCAAACCTGGAACAGATTCCTTGTGGGCCTTTGTGATTAGATAAATGCATGCAAGTGTCACCAGACATTCATATTTATTTTTTTTACCACTCCTTTTCTATGTTTAAGTGCATGATGCTAGTTCTTAAATATATTTTTTCTAAATTGTCATAGAATAGTAATAATAAATTCCACTCAGGTTTTCATTGTGTGATTCACAATGCTAGAATCTGACCTGAATCAATCTTATGTTCAGCTAGTTGTAGATATGTGATTCTACAAAGCAAGGAATTATGAAAATCACTTATAATTAAGTGTATTTATATGTATCAGTATTTTGCTTCCCATCATACAGTAGCACATTATGAAACAAAACTGCTTCACTAAAATCTCACCTTAATTTGATGTACAATATCACAATCATAAAAGTAAACAGAAAATTTAAAAGTATATAAGAACTTCTAGTATAAAATCATTTACCTTTATGTCTATAAACAGATTGACAGCATGCATAGCATCCACAAGTATCAAACAGTTGTGCAGAAACTGTTCATGAATTCTTGGATCAGTATACATCCTTACAAAGTGAGTAGCAATCTAGAGAACACAGAGAAATCATGCTTGAAACTCTTGATCATCCACTAAGCAAAATTTTTATGCTTGTATTTTCACTCTTACAGCAATCCAGATTTTCTGAATTTTGAACTAAAATTTCCTATTAAGAATACATCCAGAGAAAAGAAAAATTAATACTGAAATATCACTCTACGCTTGTTAAACATTGGAGTCTTTTTTCCTTTTTAGAAATGACATAACTCAACAGTTCCAAAGGAAAATAAGGCCTGAACAAACCAACTTACATTATTAAACTGTATAAAACTTGCAAAATATTAAGAAAAGTCCTTACCAAATATGGACAATAAGCTGCCAGCTGTGCTGCCAATACCAGACCATCTAGAAGATCTTGATCAAAATTTACTATCCATCTCATTGGTGGTACTCCACCTGATTTAAAAACAGAGCAAGATGAATTAAATTCTTCTCCCCTGAGATGCCTAATTTAATTCTAGATAGATATGATGACTATTTGAAATAACTGAGTAGAGGAAAGAACAGAAAAAGGAAACATCCGTTCACATGTAGAATTTCCCAGTCATAACACTCTTCCAGAGCCATTGCCGAAAACATGAAAGGTCTCACCTAGAATATTGTGACTGTTATTGATACACTCTGATACAGCCTGTAAGAGTATTCATCACAACAAAAGGGAAAACACGCAAACTGAACTTAACGTCACAGATTAGGAACCTAAACAATTATTTTTGTTTTATAGGCATAACATTCATAGGACTACAGAAACTCACAAACATATGCATGAATCTTTTAAAGTTGCAATGTTTAGGCACATAAGAAGGGAAAGATTACTGATTTTCTTTAAGGTCATATTAAATTACTTGGCACAAATGCAATATAAATGAAAAATAACAGCTCTATTCCTTCAGCATGGATTAGTACTTCTACAGCTGTGTTGCAAAGGCCTATCCTCACAAGGTTAGATTATCTTTTATCTTTCTACGGTTTTTATTTAAAATAACACTGATTATTAAGAAAGTAAATATAGTTTATTTATTAGTATTTCTTATTTAAAGAATTCCACATCTTAAATATTTAACACAGCTTTTAAAAAACAGACTTCTATTTCTAAGCATCATAATAAACCACAGAAAGAATATAGTCATTTGAAAACTCTCAACCTGAGATAAACTTTGAAAAAAATGTTACTGACATACCAATAACTAATTGTTTCACTGTCTATACCCAGCTATTACCAGTACTTTGCTCTCCAGATAATAAGCACTTTGTGAAGCTAGAAGCTGATCCTTTTTTAAGGAGAGCAATCTGGTCACAAATATTCAAATACTAAGTCAGTCATGCATTCTCTGTTGCAATTTCTTCCAACTTCTTTGGCAAAAATACCTGTTGCTTAATTTTCTTTGTCTTTGTTACTGTCTCAGGTGCAAGCTCTCAAATTTAGGGAACACTTTGGACTTCAGTCACTGGCAAGGTTTTCAGATAGACTGGGATCATGTTTTCTCATATAGGACAAATTATACAGCTTTTATTTCACTAAACATCCAGAAAGTGTATTGTTTACCAAGTTTGAAGCTTCCTAAGTTGAAAAAAAAACATCGATATACTACAGAATCTGAGATGATCAAAAATCTCATACATATTATAAACATATAAATGTCTTAATATTATAATATAAAGATTTTTTTTATTCTGTCAAAAATACTACCATTAAAAGATTAAAAAAAATCCTAACACTGAAGTTTTATGATAGTAATACAACCTATAACAATATCCTAAACAATTAACTATCTCCATTAGCAAAAGAAAAATTTGGAGACACCAGTATTTGACACAGAAATAATTTAAAAATAGAGAAGCAAAAAATGTTTCACTAGGTGACACATTCTAGACCAAACAAATGAAAGCAGGAGCACAAACTGTGTATATTTTAAAGGTCTCTACCTTTACAGAAAGAATACTATAAACTAAATGAAGTTTCAAGAAAAGAATAGATTCTCTACGTGTTTGGAATACTATGATCTCGGTCTCATTTAGCGGTCAAGAATGACGAATCACAAATTAGATGACACTGTTGTAGACAAAACACTTCCATCAGTCTTACTAAGGGTTTTAAATTTGAGACAGTATTTTTGGGTATGTTATATATCCCATGCACAACAACTATCAAAGCCACATGGAGTAAGAAAGAAGATAGATGTATATTAAAAATTATTAAATATCTTAAGGTAACTTTATTCACTCCTAAGTTTCTTCAAACATCAGCCATGCTGATGTAACCAAGCAAGTTATTGTCTAAAAGCCAGGCCTCAAGTCCAAAAAACATTCAAACTGGAAAAGAAAAAAATTCCTGATCTTAAACTGAAACTGTGTTAACTACTCCAGGTAGTGTTGAAGACACTATGGACCTTCAAAATAGTTTTCTTTTACTAGCACTTAATTTACTTTTTATACCTCCTCAATTACCTTTATCCACCTGCTTTTGTTTGATATTGAGTGATTTCAAAATTGTAACCAGCAAGAGGCAAAAAGTATCTAGAGATGCTGCTGCTAATGTCAGATCATAATTTACCAACACCAGCTCAAGTAACATCAATTGGTCCCCCAAGAGGTACAGTTAAATTAAATTTACCAATAAGCAGCTATTATCAGCTATAAGTACAAACCTAGTTGTACAACTCCTCATTTATACCAAATAGATTAGTTGTAAGCTTATAAAATATTTCCACATTGCTGCAAATATTATGCTTCAGACTAAATTTAAAAGATAAACTATTCAAGAGGCAAATAGAAGAAATAAAACAACCATGGAGCAAATCGTTAAATAGGAAGTGCATTCAGATGGAATCCAACATTAATGCAAAGTAAATACATCACCATCTCAAATAAAAATTAATTTCAGGAAAAACTAATTTTTAAGTACTTGCTTTTATAAAATAAGCTAGCTAACACATATGGGAATTTTATGAAACTGTGCATTTATATCTCATAGAAGAGTGAAATTCTTACAGAATTTTCTAAGATGCTTTTCTAATATGCTTTGCACCAAGGGGTGCTGATTCTTTATGATCCCACAAAGACACTAAGACTACATAAAGTATGACTGCCATTTATTGGAACTAATTCTATGGGGAAAAAGAGATTATTATAAATACTCTTACATCCCTTCAGACACTGGGAACCCCTAGTTAGACAGCACTGGAGCCAACCGCCAGTCGGGATGCAGCACTGTATAAAGATGCAGTCTGTGGGAGGGTTAGCTCTTATAGGATTTTGTTTAAATAAAAAAAATCTGCTAATTATTTCTACCATCAGATATAAATGATGTTCAGATGAGAACTTGGTCCTGCATTTTTAGTTAAAGACAAGAACACATTGGTGGCACAATCACTGGTACCAAGTGGGAGCTGCCTACAGGGTCCTCTGCTACAATTAGCTGGGTAGTTTTATCCTGTAGCCAAGAGATACGCACAGCACAGGCCTCCACCTACTCAAGTTAAGTGTTACGTGTGTCACTTAGCTCCTTTAGGTACAATGATCCTCCAGCTACAACATATTAGTGGTTTGGTATATTTATTCTATTTTGGAGAGAAACTCCTCAAAATTATTTAATCAAAAAGTATTTTCTTAAAAGTACCCTTTCCAGAAAATATCAAAACCAAAAGTATTTTTCATTACCAATACTTTGTGATTAAGTATTTAGTACAGCGTCAGGACTATCTTTTGCTGATTTTGAAAGGAAAAAAAACTACGAAGGAATCAAGTCTTCCCTTAGTGATCCAAAACTGCATTTGAAGTACAGGTCAAAAGGAATTATTTAGAAGACAATTCTGTACAAGACCTCTTATGACATGAAACATCATGAAAGCAGTCATTAAACAACAAACCATACTCTGTAGGAAAAGATCTTCTTTTTGGCATGAGTACCAAATAAAGAGCCTCAGAAGGATTCGGTGTGCTATCAAGAATGATACTACATGTCTAAATCAACCTTACAATCTGCTGCTTTTAGAAGTAATCAGTTCAGATTTCTATTTCTAATTTCATGTTCATGTACAATGATGTGGGAATAAAGCTGGTTTTTGGTCTAACTTAGTAAGCACTAGAGATTTAACATTACTCCTACAAAATAATTTCAAGCAGGGTGCTAGGGATTATTTCTCTAACTGCTGCAATAAACACACTGCTGCAGTGGAAAAAAATGCAGAAAAAAAGTCACTAGGAAAGTCATTAGAATATTAATAACTAATTAAACTTTAAAAAAATTAATTCAACCTACAACAAACTCCTGTATCATACTTTAAGCAAAATGTGTCTTTCATGATTCTTTTGTTCATCTATAGAATACAGATGACCCAGCATCTGAAAAAAAAGTCTATCACTTCACATGAACTATTTGAAGATACTTCAGCATATTCATACAGCTCTAGTAAGAAAGAATAGGAGCAGATGCTGCACAATCTTACGAATAAAGCTATTTAAATTCATCTGAGCTTAACTCTCTGACATTTCTAATGATTTTAGTTTGCCAGTTCTTCAGCACGGTGATGTTTAGGCTTGGTCCAAAATCCCTTATTTTTTCTTATTCATGCTGTAAAATGACTTCAAACATTATTTCAAATGAAAAAAAAAAATATCAGCAGGTCAATGAGTTTGAAAACCAATGGTTTCTGCTGCCCACACCTCTATCTGCAATACTCTGCCTCATCACACGATTCAGTCTCTTCCCACTGTCCTCTGTTTATGCATCCAATTGCATACAACAAGATGGCTTTCACAACAGTCAGATCTTGGATCTAAACAGGTGTAACTTTCTTCCTCTTCTCTCCCCCTCATAATCCATTCATCATATGAGAAGATAGATGGAAATCTTACTGTTAGTGAATTGTTATATAAAATATTAATATAATTAATATATTATAGAACATAACTACACTGTTCTTAAACCATCTCTTCTTCTGGAAGGCCCTAAAGTGTTATTTTCTTCCCCTTTCAATATTAAAAAATAATACCTAATAGTTTAAATAAAAGAACTGGCTTAAAAAGGGAGACAAATTCTATCTTCCCTCTTATAAAAAATGGCAAGCTTCTTCTAGAACATTCTAAAAAAAAGTTATTTTGAATTACTATCTAAAAATCTCCTTTAATGTCATTTAGACTTCAGCTGATGTTTCATCCTCATTATTTCATTAATATGAACAGAAAGAAAACTAAATCAATCTATGTGTTATTCTAAACATTCATTAAATGTATGTTCAGTTAATATCAAAAAACAGTATTTAAAGACTATTAGATTAAAAAATCCTATGACAGGAACAGAACACAGTAAATACTGGCCTCAATATCTAAATTGGGATGGTATTAATTTTAAATAAATTCAGATCTCCCTTTTACAAACATCTACAGGAGGAGACATTCATTTCATCCCAACTCCTTGGTAAGTTGCTTGCAGTTATTTCAAAAAAATGTAATATAGTCAATGCAAAACCAAATACTTAAAAATAGCAAAATACATTTTGAAAAGCTTACTTTCTTTCTAAGAAGTTATTCTTTCTAATATAAATCCATCATATTATTGATCATAGTTGGGACCTATAAAATTCAATAATCTTTCTGTCATTTTTCATTAATAGAACTCAGATTCACTTTCAGGACACAATATAGGTATTTTTAATAAATCACCATTTCCACATTTTTATTTTTAACTTTTTAAGATTAACTACTTCTGCTTTCATTTTAAATTAGGTCCAAAACTGAATTGTTCTTCTGGTTAGTTATCTAGATTGATTTGAACAGCCTGGTTATTGAAACTCATTAAACCAGATACTTTGATCAAATAGAATAAACTTTAGCATTTGTCCTATTTTGAGTTTGTCCTGTTTTAACTTTAAATCTTATTTTAAGTGTACCATTAGCTACCTTTAGGCTTCTAATGGGAATATTATTTGAGCACACTTAAGCAATACCAATTGTCCCTAATATCTATGTACTTTCTTCTATCTCCACTAATCCTTTCTTTCATGCTGGGAGAATTGTCTATGTGGCAGCAAAGTCAGTGTGGGAATACAGCTTAAAAAAAATCTTGATAGCTTACGTAAATCAGAGCATGAAGAAAAAACACAAGTGCAATATTTTCCCATTTTGACTAATTAAATACTTTTATAAGTATTTTTTGTTGTTTTCCAGTTAATCCTTCTACTATCAATCAACCTGCTAAATTCAAAAGCTTGTGAATAAATTAGTCAGAACACATAATGCATTTTTTCCTAATTATATCAAATCTAGCAGAAAATCTGCCAGCTAACCACTCTACAATAATTAAGTTTTTGCATATAATTACTCCATTTTAGTAGAAATAAACAAAGGAAATCAGAAGGATTCAGGATATCTCATCTTCCTCTAAGCATATAAATGCATTAAGTTTCATTTGTATTGATACTTCTTGCAAAAAAAAAGTAAAATAAAAAATATAAATGCATCTTTAAGAAAACGATTCTCAGCCAATGTCATGATGAAAACCTAACTGATGGGTATTGTAGGCCAAAAATTGCTTAAAATGCAAATGCTAACAGGTAGAGGGTAACTCTGTGTGTGGTTGTCCGGGGAAGAAGAGAGGAAATTTTCCAAAACTGAATTTCTGAATTCTAAGACAGATTCCTGCTACTTCCCAGCTGCAATCATAAGGACTGGCTGCAAATTTCGATAACACGTAAAGTGTCATGTTCTGAATCCTCCTATTAATGAAGAGGAGTGAGATAGAAGCACCAATTAGGCTGGCCATTAGTTGTGCTTCTGCACATAGACTATTTAGATTGGGAAAACTGGGGGCTTGAAGTTATGGAAAGAAAAGGCCAAAAAGAAGCACTCCTAAAAAGAAGCAGTGGTCTTGAAGAGACAACAGTGGACTGGAAAGGTGAAGAGGTTCCTAACTGGAGGAAATTTCTTGGAAATGGGAGAAGATCCTGAAGATCAGAGAGATGCCTAGAGAAAAATGCCAGCAGGTGCCCAGGGACTTTGGAGAGTGACACCTGAGACTGGTAACTATGAGAAGCAGCACTGCATGAATTGACATGACTTTCACCTGATCTTCTCAGACCAGTAGCAGCCTCCACAACAGGGAAGAAATCTGAGACCTTTTGAGACCATCACACTGTGTGGAGCAAGTGAGTGTGTGAAATTATCAAATAGGATAAGAGTTCTGACCTTGCTGGTTCTTCAGTAAGCCCCAATATCTCGATCCATCACAGGCTGTCATTTATTCTGTCTCACCCAGGCCAATAGGTAAAAATACTTCATAATAGAAAATAATCAATGAGGATAAATTTGGAGTGGATGTGCAGTCCCTCTTCTGTGGTGTACTAAGACATTTACTATGGTAATGGAAAGCTAAAAGGAAGAGGCCTCTAAGAAACCTAAAATGAGAGTGTTTTTTTTCAGTTGTTGATCCCACTTAGCACTGAAGGAAATAACATTCATACTCAATTCAGTGATTTGAGACTAACTTAATTCATGCATTTATTTGTTTTTAATAGGCAATTTTATTTTTAACTTGTAATGGCATCATGTGACATGCATTCAGTAACCAACACTGTCCTCATCTTTCTTGTGACAGGTTAAACCAGCTCTTGGAGACATACTGCTTTCTTTTTTCATGAAGCATTTCTAAATAGAAGCAGCAAAGTTTTGCCATGGCAATCCGTATTTTAATTTTTTATTTTATTTTAAAAGTCCTTTATTTATTTTTAATATTTATATATATGAATTATTTATTTTATTTTACAGGTCCTTTAATAAGTCACTAAAACACATTTTACATCAGTTACTTAATACATAGTCTTACTTCTAAGCCATCTTAAATGCAGAAAAATCAGATTTGTCAAAACCAAAATTTATGTGGGTGTGTTTTCAGATTTAGATGTTTCCCTTCTGGAAAGAAAAGTGCAAACTATCTTCAATGTCACTCTTTGGGCTGGATTTGATCTTTCCCCGATCAATCAATAGCACACAAGGCTACAAGGTTCTTGCAGTGCTTTTTGGCCAAAATCTTTCTTAATTTTCACTATAAACAAAAATAAATGTTTTTACATTTGTATGACTAGATATGAAGCCTCAAAATTTTTTTTGCAGGACATGAAAACTATTTTCCAAATGGAGATAACCAAAGAAATATCTATAACAATTCTACACAAAAATGACACCGATTTGTTGGCAGCAAAAGTAACCATAAACACCTCCAGGTCAAATTTTGTCTATTTGACAGGTACAAGATACTGTGGATAAAGGAGAAATACCAGACATTTTAACTTCAGTAAGATCACATTCTCTCTCATAAGGAAGTAAGGAAAAGGAAGTCTAGGAAAAAGGTATTTTAGGTGAAGTACAAAACTCACTGAAAAACAGTAAGCCTGACTATCAGCTGCCCACAAATCAAACTGCAAAGTCCTGACTTGTATACTATTCAATATTTTCATTTGTAATTTGGAAAACAGCATAAAACTACCTTTGTTCAATCTGGAGATAATATCAAGCAGGTTAAAGAATTGACTCTGGGAAGAAGAATAGGTTGCAAGTACTTGTGAGAAAAGGACTATAATTTAAGCTCTAATTTAAGCTAACAATTGGAGTGACGATTTGAAACAAATGGGGTGAAATTCAGTAATGATGCTTGCCGTGTACTAAGTGTTAATTAAGAATAATTCATTACACAAATACTAGATGGAAAATTGGATGGATGGAAGTTCTGAACTAGGAACAAATTTGCTAGGATGTATAAATAGGAAAGTTGTATCTTGAACAACTAGACTGATCCTTTCACTTCCATTCAGTTCCAGTAAAATCTCACCTGGCATAAAACCCAGTAATAGACACCAAATATTAAGAAAGCCATGAATCAACTAAGAAAGTTTACCAGAAAACAAATAAGCTGAGTACACAGGAAGACTGAGAGAATGGAATTATTTTTGCCAGGAGAGGGAAGAAGGAATAACTGAAGCATGAATAATTTGCAAATCTGTATAAAGTCACTAGAAAAGCCAGGAAGATCCACTGCACACCACATTTTAGAAGAGAAAGGATGGACTTAAACTCTAGCAGGGGAAATTTTGGGTTAAGTTAGATAATAGGAAAATCTTTCAAATGGAAATGAGTGGAAAATACTGGCAGATATTGCCTAAAGTGGAACATGGGATCTCTTTTTTCAGAGATTTTTTTTAACAGTCTATGCAAATACCTATCCAGTACACTACAGGTATAATCAGTTTAGTCTTTGCACATGAGATTGAAATAGATTATTTCTGTTTCTCCCTTTCCCATCTTCTGTGTTTTACTGTGGGGTTTTTTCAAGTTTCGCTTTTATTAACTGATCCATCAGTATGTGTTATCTCACTGACCTACTAAAACTTATACCTGCTTTGTGCTGCAAAACACCAGAAATGTAAAATTTACTTTCCACTATCCCCTTTTATTCCAGTTCCTCCAACGTTTTGAAGTCATAATTTATACCTCCCATAACACACTATTCTATCCTTCACCAACTGTAGAAAAAGACCTGTTCTAAGAGAAATGTTTTTAAGAGAAATATTCACAAAACTATTTTTTTTTTATAACAAAGTATCTCTTTGAAGATAGATGCTAGTGTTTTTATTCAAAGAAACAGCCCAGAAAGATGGCTAATTGGATCAGGAGTTCCCAGCAATTTCTGAAACCATTGTTCCCAATGGTTATGAAGTCAAACAACTCCATTGTTTCAAAATAGCTAACACATCCCCACTGCTAACAGTGAAAATGAAATTTTTAAAGCTGTTTTTCCCTTTTCTGAAAGCTAGGAAGAAATGATATCCAATCTCAGTCTAACTAGATACATGAAGAGACTCTTTGGCGCCACTTCCACAGGAAAATGCCAAATAAACAAACAAAAAAACCCAGTACAAAATAGTTGGCAAAGCAAAATCATGATCTTCTCTCTGGTAGAAGAACACCGATTACCTCTCCTACAAAAAAACCTGCACTTAAGCAACTCTTCCACCACACACAGCAGATTACTTTCATTCTAGAAAAAATGACCATGAAAAATTGATCTTAAAAGAAAAACTCCAATAGGAGAGGAAAAAAAATTGTAACATAGAAGTATGATGTATTGGTATTATCTGGATAAGAAGACCATCCAGTAAGAACAGAATAGTCTTATACCAAGCATTAAAAGTCTTAAAGGATCAGATTTGGTTTATCTACTAAACTGAAGAGTTATTTTATATAAAAAAGTAAGAATACCAATAAATCTTTAATGAAAGTACTGTATTTCTTGTGAAGCTATTCCGCTGTTTTCACAAGCAATAAAAAAGTTAGATTCTTGCTATCAGTTGCAAAAATCAACTGATATATTTCTAAGGAGGCATAACAGATGTCTTCACAAATGATAAATATTGTTATATAGCCACAAGCAACTTTTTCAAATTCTGAGTAACTTAAAAACAGAGGAAAAAATATATAGGGTTAGACTGATTTCCTATAAGAGTTTCCAAATAAACCTAATACATTCACATAGAAATCTCGAAACTGATAACATTTAATGATCAAAGGTATAAATGGCACTTTATATGAAATTAATAAATTAGACTATGGAACTACAAAGGAAAAGTAACAATTGAGTGGTGATATGACAGCAGTCTGTATAAGTGGGCATGACATTGAGAATGGAAACCAGGCATTATCTCAGGGGAATACACAAAGTTGTTGGTAAAGGAAGTACCAAACTACAGTATCAAGCAGCAAGTCTAAACAAAACATTTCACATATACAATATAGATTTTAAACCTACTTACTGCTTCAGAATGGTGTGACGCTAGAAGTTTGCACAGCTTCAAAATAAAATTAAATTCACAGAAAAAAAATCTAGTACAGCTTTACAGAAGTACCACCTTCGTCTCAAGTAGTCTTGAATTTCAAATCAGGAAGTCTCAGAGTATGTGTAAAGTATTGCTATATGTTTGCACTGCTATTCATCTCTAAGCATCTTCTATTGAAGGCAGAATACTGAGCTGTATAGACCTTTAAAGTATCACAGTATGTCCTTTTTAATGTAAATTACTGTAGTGATAATGTTTTATAATATTATGTAACTACTTCCCATCCTGGGATCTGAAAAGCCCTGGAGGTGGAACTAATCTATAGCTATAATAACGCCTATAGTCCTGTTTCAGTAGCTTAAATCTGGTACTGAATAATAGAAACACTTACAAAAGAAATATGTAGCAATAATCTTTTCTCTAAGTGCTGACATTAGAACCAGGACAACGTTTAAAGTGATGGTACTGAAGTACACAATAAAGGGTCTAAGAAAGATGAGAGGAAATATGCCTTTGAATATTTTTTGAAAAAGGCTATTATGTTTTCCCTAAAATGTATTCAGGATTAACAGAATGCTAACGTATCTACCATCAGCACATACACCATGTGAGACTACGTTTATCTTAACATGGTAAACAAGAAGTCTTTTATTAGACTTGTAGGCAAATTACAGTTTCTACTTCAGGCAGGATGCTACAACCCTTGCTCATCGAAACTGATAACTATTCTTTCAAGAGCTGAAATATCAGGGACAGATCAATTTTAACACCACTGACAGTTCATAATAATTCTAAGCAGAAAAGTTCAAGCACCACCACATGGGGCAATGACAGAAAAACGGATACGCTGGGGACATGTCTCATTTACTCCCATCTGTTGCAGAAGGTTTTTACCCTGAGGCATGAACATTTACCTTCCTGCTCCTAATAAAATTTTCAATCATCTTTCATTATCTACGCAGTTCTGTTATATTTTTACTGATTCTTATCCCAAACAATATCTTAAATTGACAAATTTCTTTGGTCTTTATGCATCACATACAAATAGTGTTACTTTATATCAGTCTCCATTTTGTTCCTTTTCAACAAAAATGTGTCCATTTATAAAGAGAACTAGTTTTAAAATCACTGAATACTACTAAAAGCCTCTAGATTAAAATGTCACCTTCGACACTTATTTTTATCATAGCATTTCACTTATAAATCACTTTGATTTAAAATGCAATAAATCACAACAACTCATTACAGCACACCTGGCTTCTATGCTGGCTTCAGAATGAATACTATAAACCTAGCATCATCTTATTTACTAAAAAAAAAAAAAAAAGTTACATCCTGTTCTCAATGAAATTCATTGTTTGATATTTTAAATCTTTTCAATCTTCATAGTCTGAAATATGTTTTCTCCTCACAAAATAGCTGAAGTTGCATTACTAAATCCACAGCTATAGCATACTCAGTCTACATATTTGGTATGCACTGTAAAGTAGCATTAATTACAGAAATAATCAGAAAGCTGATTTGTTCCAATTAACATACAAACATGGTGAAGTTCCTTGTTTAGCTGGAAGTAGATCAGCTCTCCAGGCATCTCAAGAAAGGAAATATAATTTCTTCCTAAATATTTACCCAAATATTTCTTTTTAGGTCATTTAGGCTTTTGAGGGCCAGCATATATGTATATATACATATACATTTCTGTATATAAGCCTAAATGTCCACACACATATATATGTAATGCATATAGGTCTACACACAAATTTATACACAATTATATGCACACCTAAGAATTAGGCGGTTTTGGTTTATTTTAAAGATCTTTTTAACAGTTTTCCATGTATGAACACTTTGAATCTTTTCAGTATAGTGCTCCAAGGTCTATCCTTCATACTTTTATTTCCATGAAGCTGCATAATGCCAGCCACTGTAGAAAAAAAATTGTACAAAGCAAATATTTTTATAGTACTCAAATGTCTAAACAGGCACATTAAACATGGTGTTTAATGGCATTTCTCCACTGCATATGAACTTAAAACTCAGGAAAATAATTCTTTTTCTCTTTTCTATCAAATCAAATCCTTATATGATTTCGTGTTTTTTTCAGCTATAGGGAACAAGATATGATGCAATTCTTAGACATGGGTTATTCAGCTTGACTGAGAAAGGCAAGTAGGACAGAAAAACCTACTTATTGGACTTCATTTTTACATATTTTGTTGCATTCTTATGTTCTGCTATGCAGATCATGAAATATAACACAGAAAAATGCCTAAGAACTTTGCTAATTTATTTTTCGGGAAACAATTTCCAAGACTTATCCACTCAAGAGCAATGTTCTCTCATAATGTTTTGTTGGAAGGCAGACTTATGATGCTCATGATGGCAGTTCATTAGATAGTCACTTCCCCTTCTTGAATTCAGCTTTTTATCAAGTGTGCAAAAAGCAAGGTTTGTTCCTTGGAAAAAGCCTGTTTTGTAGTGATTTTAACTGAAAGAAATCTTACATGAAATTACATAAGAGTCTTCCCTTTTACCCTTCAAAGACAAAAAATATTCTTTAGCTCTTGTTTCTTAGTTGTCTCTAAGAACTATCAAATTGAGAAGTAAGAACTAATGGACTCCACAACTACCTCTCCTAAAAACTGAAGAAAGGAGAGAGAAGAGAAAAAGAAAAAATCACAGAAACAGGGGAAAGAAAAAAGCAGGCTTTTTAATTCCTCTACTAGAAATAACCTTAAGGAGAAGTTTTAAGTTCAGTTTTAAAACAAACAATTCTACTAAATTCCCATATAGTTTTGTGAAGACATGTTATCTCACACCAAAATCTCTCCTTAACCTTTTTACTGCAGATGCCATGCTTACAGTGAAGTGAATAAAAAGCATAAAAACCAAAACTTTCCTACTTGAGAGAAAGAATCTTGAGAGATGCTACTACACCTAACATTGTCAGACAAACCTACATTGTCACTGGATTAGCACTTCTCTTTCCACTTCAGTAGAATTTCCATTCTAAGCAGATTTTCCAGTAAAGTGAAGATGTACCTACTCTGAAGGCAGCTCTTATATCTCAGACTTAGGTTGATTGTTCAGATATCATTCAATTTACCAGCTGTCATATTTTCTAACAGTTTTATATTAAATATAGAGTTATCTACTCTCTTCAAGATCTTCTGGATATGTTCAAGGAAAACCCATATTTCCCAAATCATAATTTACCTTTTTCACCCTGGCAAGAATCATAAATAATAAGGAAGAGACATACAGCTTCTCAGGTGGCAATTTAATTCACTAATTTGCAAAATTTTCTTCTGTTTAGTAAGTACAGGTTTTGAATTATGGCATTCCAGTCCTCTAGCAACTTTGTAAGGGTTTTTCCTGACTCTTATTTTTCATACTATTAGTAGTATATCTTTCAGAGGTAAATGTTGAAAAGAAATGTGAAGATAAGGAATGGTAGGAGGTAAACTGAAAATGTATTAACTCAAATAATTCATGTTTCCTCCCCTGTCATTACTATTGCCTATATAATGCCTTAAGTGCACACTGAATCCTGTATTTTGTGTATAATTAAGGTCTTAGTAGAAAAGGCAGAGTTGCATTTTGCAGTTTTACAGTGTTTGGTCTCAAGTTACAACATTGCTTTCCATTTTATGATCAATAAGACATATTACAAGCCTGCCCTCCCAAAACATATGCCAAGCTGCTTCCAGAACATATTTATTTTTTAGTAGCAGTAAGGGCAGAGGATGTGGAGATAATAAACTCCTTGCTAATGTTCTCTCTAACCTATTGAGATCTTAATTCTTGTGAGTGAAGAGTCTTGATGAATGACAGTTATCTTCAACTTTAGATGGAAGTAATAAAGATGTATATTTAAAATCTTTCTGCACAACAGTAGCTTAGGCTTGGCTCACTATCACATTTCAACTTTAAGCAGCTTAAGTATCAAAGGAAAGACTGAGAAATGTGGCCTGGATAGATCTTCATTTATTTAGTAGGGATGGATCACCCAACAGACTAGTTTGAGCTAAAAGGAGATCCATGGTCAAGAAATATTGCTAGTCAAGGCTAATTCCTTATTCAAAAGAGAGCGTTTGGATTATAAGATGCAGGCACATAAATGTTAAGCAAAAAATGGCCATGCCTCAATGTCTACGTGTTACTAGAGTCTACAATAAAGAGAACAGACACTGGGGTTGAGGAATATATACATGCAGCATTTATGGTGAGCCACAACACTGGCCAGGTGGCAAGCCATTCTCTCTGCAAGTTATCATTTATACACACGGGACTCAGATAACACCCAGCAGAGCAGACTGCTTGCAACTGTAACACAGAAAATAATACATTGCAAATACACCTACTTACTGTAGGGTACGTCACTTTAGCTGGGGAATCTCCCCGAGTTAATCATAAGATCAGACTGAAACTATGAGTTGACAGCTAGAAATCTATTTCTATTGGATGCGAGGGTATATAATGACTTTTCAATCTTATCGGCAGAACTATTCAACGCATTAGAGGATATCTAGTATAATTTGCTTCTATACAGATAAAATGAGAAAAACAATGGAATATTCAAAGCATATGCAAGATAAAGAATATGCCCAAATAAGACTTATGGAAGATGATATGCAAATAGGTTATCCATAATTCAGAGAGGTCAGAAATCACTCAAAAAAAAAAAAAAAAAAAATTACACTAGACAAAATCTTTTAAATATGTGGCTTATGAGTCATTATTCTGGAGTTCTTCCCTGTTCATCACCAGACTGCCCTTTCTTGGGGTTAACTACCCATCCAAAATTAATGCTAAAAGACACAATGAAGTTAGGGTCAAGAAGCAAAAGGGAGAAATCATGCAAGAAAATAGAAGTAATAATTACTAGTGCTTGAGCAGTTTATCTGATTTGAATGCCAGAACTGCCTAGGTCAGTCTTAAATGGAACAGGTCATTTTGTCTAACCTTACTCAAGCAATCATGAGGCGTCAAACTAACTTTGCAAATAGGGCAAAATTTATAATCTGGAACCTTGGTCCCCATTGCTTTCCTAAATGGCATTAGAGTAAAGGCAATACAAAAATTACTCTAAAAATTCTGAAAAGCTGGCTCTCAAACACACCACAGTGCTTCCTTGCTGAGATCATTAATGGAAAGAATAAAGTAAGAAGGTTCACCAAACTTCACCCTTTATGCCTAGTTAGAAACTATAAGAACAGAGAAAATATTTCATGAACACTGCTAATCAAAAGATGCCGATCTTGGACCACAGAAACACAAAGAAAGGATATACATATTGGTAGGCCATAACTTCTCCTCCAGAAAATACTTTCCGTGGCAAGTTGTCACAATATCTCTATGAACAACAATTTTAGAAGTCCGCAAAAGGGAGTATTAGGAGGAAGAGTATAATGAAAGAATTATTTCACCTTTTTGACAATCTTTCCACACAGTTTTTCGATTCTTCTCATAATGGTTATTCAGCCAGATGAGGATGGTTCGTTCATATGGAGAATATATATTACTGGATAAAGGTTCTGATTTTATTCTTGGCATTTTCTGCATGCTTTCCAAGCTAAACTGATCAGTACTGGAACGTGAAGAAACACGTGGAAGAACAAACACCTGAAATTAGAAAAAGTGTCTTTAAGCATGTAAAAAGAACAATTTCAAGTGAAATGACAAAAACGACATCAGGAGAAGTTCAGATTGGGCATTAGGAAAACGTTCTTCACTGAGTGGTTGGTCACTGGAACAGGATCCCCAGGGATCCCCAACATTTAATTCTACAAAATGCAGACTGTTTTAATATAGCATTTCCTAATTGAAACATAGTAATACACTGCTAAAATTTCAGAACTAAAAAAAATAAATCTTCCAACTCATTTAGAGTAAGAACGCTCACTGTCAGGGAGAAAAATACTAAAAAGTATTTAAAGATCTGTTTTGAAAAAAAAAAAAAAAACAACTGTAACATACCACAGATCTTTTTTGAAACAAAGGGGTTTTTTTGCCATCAGTTCTTCAGAATTTAAGCAGTAAATGTATCTACAATTTACCTTGTATATCTGCAGTAGCACATCTGTCCAAGCTCGTTTGCTCATTGTCTCAAATAGGCTGTCCTCCAGAATGAATAGGTGGTTGTCGCTAAGTATATCTGAGCTTTTCACATCTGCTTTTCCCAACTCATCATTTTGATCCTTCAGATAAAGGAATGGGATTTATTTCCAATATGCATTTCAGCAGTTTCCATAGGAAATTCACAAGACGACAATAACGAATCAATGGCATAAATGATTGAGAACCTCTACTACAGAGCAATAATCAGCATTAGAACCATTTACACTTTGCCACTACCTCAGGGATAAGAAGAACAACACAGAATTGACAGGAGTTGAAAGCAACAACAGGACAGAGAAGCAACACAAAGGATATTTTTTTAAAATGGTAAAATCAGTAGAAAGCAGTAAAATTAATTCTACGTTGAGAAAACATATCTGTTGGAAATTAATAGCTGATATTACCGGCACTAGAAGGAATTGAAGAGAAAAACCAGGGGAGGAGGCTGTTAATGTTAGTGTCAGCTTACATTTCCATTCAGTCTCATGCATGGGCTTAGATTTATGCAATCCAAAACAGTCACCACAGCAGGACTACTCATTGTCCACAGAGAATTTCCATTAGTCTTCAAAGATTTACACTAAGCATGTGGTCTTTGTTAAAAAAAGAACAAAAAATGAAACAAAACAAACACACACAAAAAAATCCCCAAACTTACCCTCAGAGCAGTTTGCACTTGAATCCACTTCTTATAATCATCAGGTTCAAGCAGAAATTCTGGCATAACATGAGGAAGGTATGCTCCTTGGCTTCTGAAGTCATAAAGCAGGAAAAGTTAATAGGTTGGCAAGATAATTCTTTTTTAAGAGCAGTCCATTTTTTTCAATTTGATCAACTTCTGTGTAAGCTCTTCTGAGGTACGAGTACACTTTGGACTGATTATTCAGTTCTAGTAATTGCTTTAGAGAGCTTCTGTTTATGAAGTTCATGTTCAATTCCTATACCTACAACTGAATGCTAAAAGCACATAGAGCTCTGGACAGACTGGAATCAAAACACATAATACCCATTTCTATGTGAAAGCCAAAGGACCAGTGTTACATAACATTAGTAGAATTAAAACTTGATGACGTTTTTATCTGTCTGCAGGTCTGATATTGTAAGTCTTATGGGTATAAGCAAAGGTACTTCAAAACTCTTAATTGTTAAACTGACCTATCTGCTCTCAAGTGACTAATAAATGCAATAGGAAAATTGCAGGCAACTTCAATAGACTGAATATCAAAATGGCTAACTTCCAAGTAAAGAAAGAATATTCTTTAACTCAAGTGACACAGTTTAAACACATCTTGCTGGGAAGAGGGGAAAATAATGAAGAATTCTTAAGTTTAATTTTCTCAGAGGAGCAGAAAAGTTTCCTGACATTTGGGTCACAAATATTATCCAAGTGTATCCAGATTTATATTGTTCTTTGTGTTTTTAACATGGTTAATATGAATAATACTAAGATGAGCTTATCTTGTTATATAACCCATCTCTCCTCCAAATGAAGTGATCTGGTACCATACAGTCAAAATTCAATTTGCTTTGTACATTAAAAGACATACATCACAGTTTGAAAGTAGGATCATAGCAACTTACTTCTCTTCCCACAGAATTACATTTTGCTGGTAGCAGCACATTTTTTGTCTCCATAGTGACATTACCTTCTCAGATTACTGAAATTTCATGTTTCATACAATTATGTAGCATGTTTATTAGCATCAAGTTAGCAGACTGGTTCTAAAATACACAATGTCTGAAATTCCCATTTTCTATATGTCATAAACTCTCTTCCATGAAATCCCTTTAAAACTTCAGTTCTTCCCAAACGATAAAAGAAGGAAGCTATACAACATTCATCTTTTCAGGTGCCTTATATTTCTTCCAATGTTTTCGCTTGGTATATACAGGATATAGGTGTAATCTACAATTTTCATCCTTAGAAAAGCTATATAACAATGATACATGTCATCATAGTAAAGATGGGTTCTACATAACTGAATATTCTCATAACTGGCTACATTTTGTTATTGAGGAACTGTGTCTTACAAAAATACCTCCTCATTAAGGTCAATAGGTCAATATTTAACATTATGTCAGTTATCCAAGATCAGCATTTTCACACTGTTAGGATGTTTTTCCTCAAGACATAAAGCTTGCAACAAATGAATTAGTTGTATTGTAAAATACCCAAACTTTTCTTTTACTGCTGTGATAATGTACCAACGAAACCTATTGAGGGAAAGAAAATAAAACTGATACTTGGAATGCTGCTTGAAACAGTGAACAACATCCACCTGCTTTAGCAAGTGGAAAATTTGAAAGACCAATTATGGCTTTTTAAACCATGTTGACCAGAAAGTCATAGCTGGGGGAAAGCAAGCTGAGGACTGTATGTTTCTATTCTGAGTGCTCTCCTGGGCTTCTTCAGGAAAGAATTCACACTTTCCACAAATCACAATAAACATGCAGGAACAGCAGATCACAGACAAATTACTCTTATCTAGGCTGGCTCTAGATGTCTTACCATCGTTATATACAGTTGCGCCAGCAGTACAGATATCAGACGTTTTTTACTATGATCTATAAATACTCTTATATAACAACTTGTGTAGAAATGCAAATATTCTAGGTGATCCTAAAATGCACAAGTAGGAAAAGAATATCCGTAAATCAGGAACAATGGTGAAATCCAATAGGATTCACACAAACTAGAAGAGGCAGAAACTAAAAGTATGTGGTAATGCTAAGTGCATACTGAGCACCAATTTAATTATCTCGTGTCAAATACCTATAAGCACAGGAGTCCAGCCAGAGTCACTTTTCTATGGGAGCCTGTATCATTTTGCTAGGATTCTTATGGATTACTACTTTATTTCCAATCATCAGACCTCATCAATCAGTCATCAACGTATCCGTGTACAGAGATGCTGAACTTAGCTTTGACCAATTGGCCGCTGCTCTAATTCTGTTCTGAATATGTCAGTGAGTTAACAGACAAAAATGAAGCATCTCTAACGGAAGAATTTTATTAAAATTTAGCTATTAAATAGTTTTCCAAATTGCCCAAGAAACCACCTTAGAAAAACATAAGTATTTCTTTCCAATTGCTGTTATGCTTAGCAAAAGGGGTTGGGATCCACAGTATCATCATTTTGAAGTAGGCAACTAACATCATGTATGCTAATTTCAAGATACCTAGATCCATGGAAAATCTCAATGGGAAGATGACATACAAACCATGATCGAGTTGCTTAGGAGGGACCCTTCAGATCATCTAGTCTAACCATCAACCTAACACTGGCAAAAACCATCACTAAACCATATCTCTAAGCTCTGTGTCTACCCATCTTTTACATACCACCAGGGATGGTGATTCAACCACTTCCATGGGCAGCCTGTTCCAATGCTTAATAACCCTTTAAGCTGTCAGGCCCCACCAGGAGAGAATTTTGACCCTATCTAGGCATGCTCCAGTAGTATCCCAAGAAAACTCTTTAAGGAAAATTCTATGAATGGATATTTTGATTGAAGCTCCTGAAAAGACTTTGTATGGGGTAGTTTCAAGTATAAGGTATGCAAAAGGATAGAAACCTGCCTTCCTCCTTGCCAGAAAATGCCAGCATATAAACAAAATAAGGTACATTGGAAGACCTTTCTGGTACAACCTTAATGTAAGTGGATTAATGATGTTCTTTGATTTCTTCCTCTTTGTCTTGAAGAAATATTTCCACTTGTGGCATTCATTTTCAATGCTATGAATATGTATACTCCCAGCTTCACAGCATACACACCACTCTACCAAAACTCAAAAAGTGCTAGGAATTTACCTTGTATGCCTATGCCACCTGACACAGTCAATGAAGATAGCTAATAGCTAAATCCGTTCAGCAGCAGGAGCAGTGCTTCCATTTCTTGGCATATTATTAATATGAAAGACTAACAGATTACAAAGTCAATCTATAAAATTTTTTGCTAAAGCCAGTAATTACAGGACAAAGAGCATTAGTGGAATGCTACGATCATTAATGACAAACACGATTAGACTATCTACTGAGTCTGTCTAAAGAATGCGGTTGAAGAGTCATCTTCTTTCATAAGGGAATTCCTGTGCTGGATATAACCCTACCAAAGGGCACCTCAATTAACGTAAACTGCAGAGGACAACCTTGGTAAAAATTAATTAACAATTGTGATACATACATCTTAGAACACAAAAGATTCAGCATAAAAGAAACCCTAAACCTATGACACATTGTTCAGTTGGAATTATGTTTGAACTATGCTAACAAAAAGAAGGGGAAAGAAAAGATACGTGTTTTATCACACATGCACTTACTTAAGGAAAGCAAGCAATATAGAATGCTGCCAGTGGAGCCGTAATATTTGTTCAACTGGATCAAGGGGCAATGACTTGCTCGATGTAATACCTGGTAACGACTGTCCACTCAGATGGAATACCATGTCATAAACAGTCTTAGTATCTTTGCCAAGGTTTGGTTTAAAAGCTGTTTCTTGCGAAGAGCTCATCTGGACTTTACACACATCACTAAGAGAGAAAAAAGCATCTGATATTATTCTTTTGAAAGTGCAAAATAAGCTAACATTATATATATCACGATGATAAATTTAATGAACTAAGAACTGAAAACTGCAGCAGGAAGGCTGAAAAGTATGGCACATTTTCCTTTTTATAGAACTTTCACAATACTGTAAGAACTTTGAACTACATGGAATATTTAATAAGTATATGTGAAGTATTTCATAAATAACTTTGTCACTGCTTTCTGCCAAACATAACATTGATTTCTATCATGTTTATAAATGCTTATGTGTTTTGTGTCCCAGGAAACTGGTTTCTTCATTATTTAGTAGCAAGCTAGATAGTGGCATTACTTATCTTAAGACTAATCTTATTTTTCCAGAGTGATGCAAGACTGTTGATTATGAAATTTGCTTTCCTATCTGTTTTTTGATCTCAGAGTGTGCATGGGGAAAAAGACATATTCTTAAAACACATATTTATGACACCAAAAAAGCAACAACTGCTAGAACTGTGTTCATTCTGGGATGAGAATCAATTTCAGTTAAGAGGGTGACATATATTTTGAACTATATATTAAACATGCACTGCATTATGATATATCAGAACATCATAGTTGGAAATATATCTTAGAAAATGAAGAATAACACCTGAATGACATTTTCATATAAACAGTACATAGATGCTACAATTTTAATATATAACTGTGCATTAGAGTGTGATCATATTCCTCAGATCATATCCTAAACACTTTATATAAGTCTGCCTAATAAAAAGTTAATAAGTTAGCTCCAAGTAGATGTGAATTACCGTCTCAGTGAATATGGTATTGAAATAGGATTTTGTCCCTTAGACCAACCAAAAAGAGTGAACCAATTCTTAACAGCAGTTAGGGTTTTCTGAAAGAAGATGTACTCCTTTTTATCTTCACCAGGAAAAAATGACAATTCAAATTTATTTTCTCTCCCATCACTTTGACTGTCAGTTTCACTCTCATCACTGATCTCTTCATCAGCAATCTCTTCATCAGTAACCTCTTCTTCACTCTCACTTTCAAAAGTAGTATCCGACTCTGAATGATACAAAAAAAAAAAAAACACTAATAATCCAGAAAGATTCACTTATTTTGCTATTTTTGTCCAGTACAAAACCAGTATGTTGATAAACAATTGTTTTCAGAAAAAAACAAAACCATCAGACAACCAATGATTGACTTATTTCAGGAGTAAACAATTTAAGCTACATGTACACCTCTTTGGAATAGAACAAATGATATTCTTGGAAACTCATTTCACTTAAATAAAAAAATATCCAATCAGAGAAAAAAAAATCCAGGCATAGCTTACGAGACTGCAAACAGTGTTCTTAAATAAAAAGTCTTACATACAGTTCTAGTATGTTTAGCTTAACCAGCTAGTCAATGCTAGTTCCCCACCCCGATTCACATATAACACATATAACTGACTTGTGTTCAGTTTATCAGGTATTCTATAGGTATATCTAAGCCTACATCCCAATCTAAGCCTTCGGACTTTCCTCCCCTCTGTTAGGCCTTGTCTCTCTTAAATTCTGACCCGGTCAAAATTTAGGTTGTATATTTTAGCAACTACTAGTTGTTAATAAACAACAACATTATTGCACAAAAGATAACAACAGAACACTTTTCCTCATGGCAAAAGTAACTCAGGTGATTCCATCGTTGAAGGTATCTTTCAACATCACTGCTTTACAGGAGTAAAGTTGAGCCTGGGGATAAGGGAGGGGTAGGGTGAAGGTATTTTAAGATTTAGTTTTTATTTCTCATTATCATCCTCTGAATTGATTAGTAATAAATTAAATTAATTTTCCTCAAATCGAGTCTGTTTTGCTTGTGACGGTAACTGCTGAGTGATCTCCCTGTCCTTATCTCAACCCATGAGCCTTTTGTTCTATTTTCTCTCCCCCTGTCCAGCTGAGAAGGAGAGTGATAGAGTAGCTCTGGGGGAATCTGGCAGTCCCGCTGACAACAGTTGCTTTTATACAGTACTTCATAACTGCAAGAGAAATGTCAAAGTCTGAGTGTACAACTAGACCTTTGCAGAATATAGCATATTTACAAAGTGTATATGGTTGGTTAGTTCATGACTACGAAAGCAATACTCTTCTTAGCAACTAATCCCTTAGGTTAGTTCAGTAGTTATTTTTCTGCTGGCTCCTCCATGGACATGTTATTGCAAAAGGGACCTTGATATTTTTTCACTTTCTCTTTGCTTTTGTGGTTTTTTCTTTGTTTGTACTAGTTTGACTGATTTCCCTTCCACTTAGTCTGCTAAAAGGAAGGAGAGTGTTTTCTGCTTCTATACTCTAGGCCAGGTTTCTCATGGTGTCACAGGAGAGGACATACTCCCCAGTATTCATTCATTATATGGGCAGAAGCATTTAAGGCAAAGCTTAGAAATGCGAAATATAACTCTTTAAAGCAGTAAGCTGAAAAGCAGTTGTAAGAGCTCAAAATGTTTAAAGAGAACATCTTCACTATACCTGATAAAGAATCTTCATATGTTGAGTCATTAGTTGCACCAAAGGAACTTGAGGAAATACTACGGGAAAGCGATTGTGGAGTATAACGTGGATGTAGAACAACTTCACTACTGCATTCCTTACTGTCTATAAAACAAGATTACAAGCTGCAGTTGAGAAAACATATTTTATTGTCTATGCTTTAAAAGTTTATAAATGGCTATCTGCTTCTAGATTCTTCTATTTCGTGCTTCAGTTAATCAAGTAACAGTTCTCATTTGACTCATGACGAAAATCTCACTTCGGTCATTAAACTGGGGACAAAAAAAAATTACCTGCATTTTTTTTTTCCATTAGCTGTATGTTTTACTTGCTGAAAAGCACCCATCAGAACAGCGTTAATTCAAGAATTCTAAGTCATGAACAAAATATTCTTAAGGAATTTTTGATCCCAGCTCTGTAATGAGTTTCAGAATACCATTCCCAAGCAATTTCAGACTCAACAACACATATTTTTGTGAACCAAACTCAAAATATGCTTTATCAATCCATTAGCTTTGTCAGGACATTTAGTCTGACATTTTCAAGTCGGCCTATGATAGGAACAGAGGATATCTGTTAGCTATCTCTGATGTCAGTCTCCAGAACAAGAGAAGAGGAACCCAGTGTAGTATCTAGAGAAGTAAATGCACCAGTAAAATAAGGAATAAATCTGTATGATTATCTTCAATTTTTGATTCCTGGCACTGTTATTTGTATGGTTTGGACCAAATAAAACAAGAGCATATTGTCAGATAAGCGGAAGCAACACCTTCATGAATAGCTTTCAAAGGTACTGTATTTTGTAGATATGGTTTGGTCACATTAAACAGCATTCCACATCAAAATAGTTGATACAAAACCACATAAAATAGACTTTAGTGATTTGTGATAATGACTCACTTCAAACTGAAACAAACTGATAGCATTATCAATAAGCAATCAATACAGGACAGAAATATCCCATTATTAATGGGGGATCAGTTCTTATAAAATCATTGGTCCATTTTTTGGCTTAATCCTCAAGGGAAACCTACAAAGTATCTCCAAAAGACAAGCTTGCAAAGATGAGCTACTGATCACCAAAAAAAGAAATAAAATCATCACACATCTATAAGACATAATACTTTTCCCCCTCTCCTATCTTCATTTAATTGGGCTATGATCCATGATTTACATGGTACCTATCCCTATCTTCTATAGGAAAAATAAAATAAAAAAAAAAAAAAAATCATTACCTGTCTACATGCTAATACCTTTTCAACTTCACAAGTACCATCTCTCTTTTCTCTTAGATAGTCTGAGTAACATATTTAGTTAATGCAGTCTTAGAATTCAGAGTCTTGAAAGCTAAATCTGTTTCAGACCTAATGACTTGCTTACCTGAAAACTCATCTATGTCACCGAAATATATCAGATCTCAACAACTATAAAAAATAAAAAAATTTACCCCATACTCAAACCTCCTTTGAGCAGGAGGTTGGACTAGATGACCCCCAGAGATTCCTTGCAACCTGAATTATACAATGATTCCAATCTCTTCCCATAACACAGCTACACACAAAGAGATTACAGAATACTGAGGAAGGCAGAAATGGAGAAGGTGTCAGGAAGCAGGCAGAGACAGGGCTGGGAAGGGTAAAGGGGTGCTGACAATACAGGCGTGGATGTAGAAACAGAGAGGAAGGCAGAGACACATTGCAGATAAAAATATTTCTAGTCTCTGATTGTAGGCTTTTATTAGGCTTTAAAATACGGCTATGCTCTCCAGCCTTCAATGACGGTAATTAAAAAAACTTGAAAGCTATTCCAAACATCATAACGTGTCACTTTCTTCTCTTTTGCTTTCTTCAAAACATATCCAAGTGCTCTCCTAGGAATCATTGATGATCACTCTCTATCAATATAATTAAAATTAAGTTCATTTATTCTCTATTGTTTGGTTTGTTTTCTCTACTCATACTTTAAAAACTTCACAAAACAGTCTGTAAGATGTAGGTTTGTCCAATGCTTTTCAATAAAGATTACCTAATCATTTATATAAGTTTTCCTCATTTTCAACAAGAAAACAATAGCTATTAAACTTTTTAAAATTTCATGTATCCCCTTGTAATTAATGAGCAGAAATGCTGTCTTGATTGATGATTGAGGATAACATCCCTGTTTTCACACTGAAAACATTGATAATACGACTACACATATTATAATTTTAAGAGGTAGAGTGCTGACTGCTTACCAGTTCTCAAGATAATTTGTTGATCAGAGCGGTGAAATGCCAAATACGGGTATAAAGTAAGAAGGCAATTCTCTGCTGTTGCAGCAATTTGAATTGAGAACCTGTCCAAAATAAAATACAAATGTGATAGTTTTCTATTTAGTCATGGTCATCAAGATACTTCAGCACAAGAATAAAGGACAGAAATGGATTTTTTTTCTCTTCTCTTCTGGTTCAGAAGGAGAATACACAGATGGGACTGAACAAGACGAAATGCTGAAGTTTGGTATAGTATTTCCACTTCATAGTTTTACTATGAGCATGGATGTATCATTAATCTGAAAGTTCAAGAGTTAGCAGAGATTTCATTAAATAAATGAACTCTGTCTCCCTGAAAAGAAAAAACAATTAAAATTACAGCTGGCATTTATGAATATCCTGAAGGAGTTTGCTAACTTGCTAAATATATCCTATAACTTTTGACAGGGGAAGATTTCTTGAAAAGCAACTTCTATTTTGATTTAAAGTTTATTCTACAAGACTTTACAGAAATCTCAAAATAAATAGACTCAATTTAAAAACAATGAGATATTGACTGCAATTACTAGAATATAATAGAAATTGGTGTACATGCCCCAACATTTACTAGAGTGTCTGTACTGTTGGTAGCAGCCATATTAAAGTGTAGCAATCCACCTTTTAACCCTTTTTTCATACCTCACCTCAATCTCTCAGGGGGCAATCAACAGCCAAATATTATTGTCATCAATTGATCCCCGCTAGCCATCTGTATGCATGTTCTTAGCTCAATGCAACTGACAGGTAATTCAACTGAGCTTTGTCCTGTGTTATTACATAGCTGTTTTTTTACTCCACATTAACTTATTAACTAACATTAATATTAATTAACCATGTTGACTAAGCCGTCTAAAATACAAAGAAAAATGTACTTTAATAATTCAAATAGCACACTAATATCCATCTTGCTTTACTATATTGAGAATTATGCAAATTGAAAATATCTTGCACATAATAAAATATTTTCTATTTTCCTTTAAATATTGAAGAATAAATTCCTATTTAATGTGGGTTTAGATGAATATTAGAAGATATCACAAGACCTTTCAGATTAATTTATAATATGCCATAATTAGATTCTAATATTTTGTTATACAACAACATAATCAAGAAAAACATAAATGTTTTAAAAATCTGGAAAGTAGCTTTTCTTTCCTCTTTCATACTTCCCTCTTGAAACACAACATTCTCAGACACCACTTTTAGGGGAATTTTATTAAATAGAGAAAGGCCCCAACAGAATCCATAGCCCTCTTTTTCATTTGTAAATATTCACATTTGGATACCACTTTCATAGCTAATAGTTGTTTAAATCAGTAATCCAGCTTTGCAATATCTTGGCTTGTTCTTAGGACATCTCAATCCTGTCAAAACTTGTCTGGGAGTGAGGCAAGGGCCTTGGCCCATTTCACCTTGTAGCATAGTATTTCTTTTAGCTAGCATCACAGTTTATGCTTTTATTCAGCAAAAATCTCAGCATCAGGTCATGAGCAGCACAGATGGCTCTGACAGTTATCTGTCTATACAAAAGGTACATTTGTACATGCCCAAACCAGGTGTCAGAACACAATGCCTCTTCCTACCTTTACCAAGCCATTTAAACACAGGATCAATAACTACAACACAGAAAAGGTTGCCAATTTGCAACTTGTGACTTTACTGCGATAAATAATTCTCAATACTCTGGAGGCATAGAGTAGGTTAACTTCAGACCACAGAATTGGGGGCACGGGTGTAAGAAAGCTGTATGAAGGTTAATGAAAGACATAGCTCTCAAATTATATCAAAGTAACTCAGATGCCTGCATTATTGGATTGAGTCAACTTTCTGATTTCTCAGTTTGAGGTGAGTACCTCAGCTATCTCCATCCCCGATGCTAATTTAAGTATTGGGCATGTGCCAAATCTTCATTCATGCTCTGATACACACAGTCATGAAACACAGAAAAGTGTGTTTAAGGACAACTGCAGTACATCTTAACTGACCCAAATTCAATGAGTGATACTACTCAAAGCAAAGGTATTACTGCACAATCTAGAATATAAAGAAAAGCCATCGCTACAGAACAGCTGTGTACTAATAAATGTCTGAGACCTCACAGTGCTGCTATAAGAGAAGCTCCTCCCTGCTCCATGCTGCTAGGATTTAGCTCCTGTGACCATGGGCCTGTGACCATGGGTCTACCATGGTTGCAGTGACCATAAGGTGGTGGAGTTCAGGATACTGAAAGGAGAAAACAAGGCAAAAAGCCATATCACAGTCCTGGAACTCAGAAGAGCAGACTTTTACCAGCAAAGAGCCATAAAGTGGAAGAAGGGACTGAAGAACCTGTTATATGGGGAGAGGCTGAGAGTTGTATATTCAGCCTGCAGAAGAGAAGACTCAGGGGGATGTTATCTATGTGTACAAATGTCTGAGGGGAAGGAGTAAAGAAGATGGAAGCCAAACTCCATCAGAGTGGCTGAACACTGGAAGAGTCTGCCCAGAGAGTGCAGTGGAGTGTCCATCTTTGGAGATATTAAAAAACCAACTGGACAACAGAGGAGGGCAATGGAGAGAGGACTAGATGATCTCTGGAGGCTCTTTCCAACCTCAGCCATTTAGTGATAATAAATATTGATTCAGTTATTGGCCACCTGTCCACTCATCATTATTAAGTATTTTCATATGGTATTTTCCCAAAAATGGGATTTGAAAGGGAACTTCAAGAAGAATGAGCCAGTAGCTAAAAAACTCATCTGAGTTTCAAAAGGTGACACTCCATTCGTAAGAAAGTATGGCAGAAAAAACAAGAGTGCTAGGAGCTAAATATTTACACACATTTCAGGCATTAAGATACATGGCAACAAACAGAAAAACATGCCTATTTCCATACAAATATAGCAAACAGATCACAAAGACATCATCTTGCACTACTAACCTTTATTTATAACACCATTCATGAAGTGATGTTACAAAGGCGGAAGTCTTGTGCAATGTATTTATTCTGCATGAGAGCTTAAGTAAATAATATAGAAATCCGTGCTATTCTATTAGAATGAAAGGTACCTGTATTGCTAGCAAATGTGGTTACTAAATGTGTTAAATTATTCAGTGTATTCAGTTTTATAATGCTTAATAAAGCAAGTAAAAAAATATGTTGTTTACGTGAACCATCATTGCCACTGCTATTTCAGTGTTTATTCTCTAATGCATATTTCCAAAGAACACTGAACGGGAGAATGGCCATTAAATATATTGTGTTTACCAACATTTGAAACCTGCTGACCACCAAAAACTAAAGCTCTCTGATGATGACAAGAAAATACCATCCAACATTCTATACAAAAGCAGTTTGTTCACTTCTCTTAACTTTTTTTCATTTTTTTGTTTTAATGTTCATGGAAAGACAAAAGAAGATGAGTCTAAATATATTTATCCTTTTTATTTTGCTCTATAGCATTTCAGACATTTTCTAAGTAGAAACAAGTGATTTTTTTGTATCAGCACACCACAAATGCTCTAGAAATACAGACATAGTGAAATAACCTTTCTTCAACAGTATTTATTAACAGACGCAGAATATCACTAACAATTTCTAAAGAGAAAGAATCCAAAGCCGTAACTGAAAAATTTCTGTAGCAACATTGCTTGGGTAAATTAAGAAAATATTTCATGGAAGCTCTCACTGCTAGTTTAGGCAACAAAACAAACTGCTTGCAGAATTGATTAGTGTCAAAAGGAAACTTGACATGACAGTGAGGTATCCTACAGATCTTTAAGAACAAGGAATAGCCTAGATCAGGGAACAAAAGTTGTAATGTAAAAATAAATAAATAAAGACCTGCCCTCCTGCCTCCCCTCAAAAAGCTTTGAACACATCCAGAGATGACAGAACTGGAAGGGAGAGGAAAAGATGACCCATGCAAGCTCTGACGATTCTATTCCCAAATAAGCAGTTCCCCACACTGAGTCCTTTTCCTTTGTAGCAAGAGCTCAGGCTTCAACAGCAATCAAAATAATACAATAATGAATAGTGACAGACACACAGTTTCACATGATATATGAGACTTATAGCTGGGAAAGCAGACATGTTTTTTCTAGTAGCAGCAATGATACCAGCTCTTAATTCCTGAATAAGATGCTTCAGCTAGCAGGGACCATCACAAAATGGTAGAAAGCCACAAGCACAGTAAAAAACAGGAGTGATTAATGGGTCTGGACCACCCTGGTTTTCAAAACCATTCCCAAATATCTGAAGTAAAATGCCAATACATTATTAGGTTAGATGAATGCAGCAAAGACGCAAGAAAATACCAAGAACTCCAATGTTTTCTAGCTCCGTGCTCTCTCCGAATTCAAATGACTTTGAAAGAAATTGACAGGTTCTATATTTTGTAAGACGCACCAGCAGAATACATGCTTTAGACATTTCCCAGCAGTGGCTACTAAAGAGCTGCATGGTTCAGGCGTGTTTCCCAATAAGGAAAAAACTCCATGCAAAACAGAACATACACTTTTGCTCTGTGAGACACTCAGATCTCATGGACTACCAAAGAAATGACTGATTCATAATTGGGTACCTTTAAGTGTCTCAGTTGCATCATGTTGTTATTAGAGGCTAAGATCCCTGACATCCTCTCCTCCTGAGGTTCCAGCCATGAATGACATTAATAACATCAGAAATTGCATTAATTTCCCCAGCTTCCCAGCGGGAGATGGAAAGAAAATGAAGAACTATAAAACATGGGAGGTAAGGACTTCAGCACATTTGTGTCATTAATGATCACAATTTATCTACCCACCACACGTGAGGGAAGTGGGGGGTAGCGGGGGTAGATTTTTTGCTGCTCAGAGCATCATTTCTTTTGATTGCATGACACAACATGTACCTGTTGTTTACTATCTATTTTTCAGAAAGAATAAGTTAAATGTCATGTCAATCAGGATGGCAGAAAACTGTCTTTCCTGCTAACTTATTTATCTAATCAGCAAATTAAATATATAATAACGGAGAACAAATATATAAACATGCCATGTTCACAGAGGCTTTTCTTTTTGTTTAGTTTTTCAAGTTGAAGAAAAGTGTCAGAGCTAAATATTTCTTCATATTTATTAAATACTTACTCAAGACTTTCTTGGATTTTATCTTATCATTTACTTCTGCTTTCCTATCAGCCCTGCTCAAGGAAATGTCATTTATTCTGCTTTGGAGTCAAAGATGCAAAAAGGACGAATAGAAATTTAAAACAACATTAGAAATTAAATGCAAATTCTCATTTAAGGCAGTCATTAAATAAATATTAGTGCACTTTATTATGATCCATTTAATGGAATCTGTGCACACAGTAAATTACTTGCATAAATGATAACCATATATCTTTTCAGTTTTCTTTTACAGCATGGTTTTGCTATAAAACATGATTGCCTGTCGTCTTTCAACTGTTTTCTGTAAAGCAGCCAAATTCAGTATCTATCCTGTACCGAATGTTCACTCTGATTTAAATTAAAAACAAATGTTACTATTTAGATGGACTTAATATGGACTACGTGAATCAATTTTAATGAAGTTTTAGACCTGAATTTAGAAAAGCAAAACACTCCAGAGTCTAAGTAAAAAATGACCAAAACAGAGTATTTATCTCGTCGATACTCACACCTTGAAAAATGCCTAGAATTAGTTTTCTCTAGAAGTTAAGGCTCCTCTTCTAAGTAGGTAAATACAGGACATGATATTTTACCACCATATGAAAATCAATTTTTAACTTGCTTATTTTAATTCCATCCCAGATCAAAGAATATGAGTTGAAGATCAAAATTTTAGTTCAAAACATTTAAAAATACATACTATCACTTTGAAAATGGAAATACAAAGAGAGAATACTTGACAAATTAATACACCTTCAGCAACTGATACTGTGAGATTTCACGGCCTATTAAACAAACCAGGAACCTACTCAAGACCAGTTAGATTTTATAGGTGTTATAAAAGGTTATAGGTTTCATTGTTTTATTATTAAAGACCTAGAAGGCCCCGAAATCTTGACTCAAATTAACTAAACAGTTTCAATTCATTAGTTACACAGTTTGAAACAAGCTGCTCAAATGCTAAGACAATTAGTTGAATCGGTTTTGAAGTCTGAACACATTGCACAGGTCTCCCGTGGGGAGGGGGCTGGGAAGAATGAGAGTAGATATGCAGAGAACCAGAAACTGCAGCTACAGATTACTAAAGAGGGGAATATCAAAGCACATCATAATATTAACAGTAGTAACGAAACCCAAGTCATGATAAATTTTCATAGACCCTATTAGAATAATAACTATATGCTCAGGATTAGAGAATCGGGCTCTTACTTAGACTTTTGCAGTTGAAGATAGAATTCTTTCCAGTTACAATAAAAATAATTTAATCCAAAAGCCAGTATGAATAATATTTCTACACTGACTAATGGCACACACAGAATCCCTTTGTTTTGCATGATGTGCTATTTCATCCAGTTGTGTTCAGATTTTATATCACCTGCTCCTACAGCCCATACATATGCGCAACTCCGTGACAGGAAATGACATATGCATTGGCAAACCAATGTTACTAGTTCTGTCCTTTAACAAATACGTATGTACTATGTTTTAAAATACAGCAGCAATTTTAAGATGATTTGACTTTCCCGAGCATAAATTTTTTCACCTTTGCAAGCTGGGATGCCTTTTAAGGTGATAACTTTCATTTGGTATCTTTTTTTTCAAAAATGCATTGAGTTTGCCTTTAAATTGAGGATAGTAACATTTATTTCATTTTAATGGCAAATACAGAAAAAACTTTATTATGCAGCAGAAAGTATTATTTCTCTATAACAAGGTTTGAGAAGCTGCTAGTGCATCATATAAAAGCAGTCATTAAAACTAAATAATGTGCCTGCTCAGCAGCTATATTTCAGACCTCATCGTAAGCTTAAATTATCTTTTCCTCATAATTACTGCAAGCTTTAGCACACATTTATGAACCACATCCCAAACAATGATTCAATCTCAGAATTAAATAAACTTTATAAGAAATAGATTCTTGGATGACGATCTATACAGAAAAATATAAAATACTAATTCAATGTGAGCTGGAATAACTGAAAGGTCCATAACCCTTGTATGAAAATAATATAAAATTTAGTTTTATGCTTAGGAAAAATCACATTTTAAGCTGTAGGGCAGAGATATTTAACCTTCAAATAGTTGCTTTACTGAAAATATTAACTGAGGAAATGACTTTTAATTACAACAGTACTTATATTTCCTCCTCATGCATGCACCCATTCATCCTACCAAGAGGAGAAATGAACAAAAGGGATAAATGCTGAAAACAGTTATTTTCCCACAGAACATTTAATAACAGATTTTATTTCCATTTACTAGGGGCAGGGAAGACCTTCTGCATTGCTTTTCACCATTGAAGTTTCTTAAAAACAGCCTTTTACTTCAAAATCAAAGATGTATGAATTTCATGTTTGTATATATATTCAGCACTAAGCAATGTTTCAAAGACATGAATTTTGGTATGAACATTGCATACAAATTGCTGTCAAACTCTAGGTGTCCTGTCCTAAGGGAATTTAGGTCTAACATGAATTAGACCATTCAAATTCCTAAGTATTTTTCAGATGTAGAGCTTATATTACCAAATAATTTCAGTAGTTTTGAAAACTTCAAATACTTTCTGACATAGTCCACAGGACTGCATTTGAGGAAACAGAAAAATAAATTAATAACAATGTAAAGCAACATCTGTCCCTTATCCTTTCTCTCTGACAGTGCCTGCATCTGCTAATGCTGCTCTCCGAAAGGTCCCTTTAAGGCACTGCAGAAGGCTCTGAAGAGCCCAGCATGGAGGGAGGACTAAGACACCAACAGTTTTCCATACTTTGCTATCCAGTCCTGTGTTTCATGTATCAGAAAGACATTTTAAGAAGGTAATATCGCCTATACTTATATATATATCCCCTATATACAGGCAGTATGGTCTGAAGCTGAAACGTATCCCTAGCATACTTTTATGAATTCTCAGCAGCACACATCCAAAAAACCCCACATTCATATTTGTGTTTATATACATATTTTAGAACATGTTAACAACAAATTGCACTAATACAGATAAACAACATCCATCCATGCAGTCTTGTGTCATTTGGCTGTTAAAATGATTCCTTTTTATCTTATGCCCCAAAGAAAGCCTTCACTGGGATCAGGAGTTGGCCTCCTTTTTGTTCATGAATCAACTGTTTCCCTTCAGAGCTGCTCAAAAATACTGCCTTGCTCCTTGAAAATTTAAAAAGCAGAACTATTAATAGTTCCCAATTCCTGTCTCGGAATACACACATGCAGCTTTCCTTCTCAGTAGCCAAAAAAACCCTCACAAAAAATCCAATACCAACACAGAAAATACAACTATACAAACAAATAAATCAAGCCCAAACACAGGACGCACAAAAATCCTAAACCAAAATCAAATAAAATAAATTCTACCACACTCTTCCACCTGAGGGATTCTATATTGATCTTTGGTATGGACAGCAGCCTCCAGATTCCTAATAAACTGAGTAACAATATTGCAGATATTGCAGGAAGAACTAGAGATCAGGAAATGCCCCAGCTCAAAGTACACAAACTCATAATAGACTATCCTACTCTAAAAAGCTTAAAAACAGAGAACATAAAACTATAGAAGGAAAAACTAAGGATTAAGAAATAACAATAGAAGATGCGTTCAAATTGGCATTTAAAAAATAACTAAAAACACCAAAGAAAGCAGGGGGACACACTCACAAAAAAAAAAAAAATAGGCAGTAGTAGAGTGCAGGGGAAAAATGATGGACAACATGGAAAGCAAAAGACTGAAGAATGACATACACTGAGAGAGGGAGGGAAGCATGTCTCTTTAAAATAAGACTGGGACGTGTTCTTTGCTGGTTCCTAGCAAAATGAAGTTCTGACTTCCAGTGTAATTCCTCCTTGAGAAGTCTTCTTACCTTTACTCTGAAGCTCAGAGTCTCAAGGAATGAATAAATCATGTCTAAAAATCACATGAACATAATACAAACATTCACAAAAAAATTAAAAAAAAAAAAATTTAAAAAAAGTAGTACTCTTGCAAAGTTCCACATTGTACAGATAGTCTTTAAAATAACTAGAATCTTACTTGGAGACAATACCTGCTAAGTTACTCAGAGATGTCTCTTCTTGAATTCTTCCTTACCAGAAAACAGCTGAAGCTTTTGAGAGGACTGAAAATGGAGTAATCTTTTGCAAGATCACTTCATTGCAACTTTATAAAGAATTGAAAATAGGTGACAAGAACTACCAGTTCTTCCAGATGCTATTAGGATAAAGCATCTGGAAAAGAGACTCTAAAACAGTCACAAAGATTTCATTGTTCTAAAAAATGAAACGGAGGAGAAAAGCTCAGTGGAATAAAATTTCACAGAGTGTGGCTCAACGCAAAATCAGACCACCTTGAAATTCACCATGGAAAGGACTGTAAAATTTTCATAGGCTATTTTCCAAAAAGCAAAATATTTTGTAACAGAAAACATTACGATTTGCAGAATTACAAGTAGATATGAATGAGATACAGGATCTTAAGATTGCCACTTAGATGAATCTTACCTTAGAGACCAAAGCTGAATTTTATGGTTTTGAATTGTAATTCAGTTGAAAAAGATAAATACATTTCTATGTATTTTTTCAGAATGATTCTTGTATGCCTTCACCCAACTATTATGAGTTCTGTGTCATATCTAACTTTGTCAGTTTGGAACCTGCCTCCAAATTAATTTGAATTGCATACGTTACCTGTTTTTGTCTTCATCGATGAAGAACATATTCCCTAAAAATGACATTGGCCTAAATGATCTGAAGCTGATATGACAAATCAGTTCCTTATTTGTGCCATCTGATGAAATAACAATATCCTTGCCTTCTGGGAACTGTACAGAAAAAGGGTAAGTCCTGTCACCATCTTCAAGTTCAAGCTCTGGAAGTTCAACTTGAATTTGTGATTTCCTGTATTAAAAATAAATAGTAATGGTGTTTGTGCTCACAGGATGACAGTAATAAAATTGATCCACAGATTCACACATTTAAAAAACTACTGCTCGCGGTTAAATACAGAGGAACAACTTCAGTTTTGAGGTGTAAATCAAGTGAAACTAACCCCTTTAGCTAGCTCCTTTAACTCCTAATTCCTTTAGCGTTTAGATGCCAATTTGTTTTCTACATATGCATCCAAACATTTTATACTGACCCACAGTAATTCAACATCCAAATGAAGAGCAATTTCTACGAACTGTGCTACAAAGGGCCTAAATATTGCTTCCTTACTTTAGGTTTCCTAAACCTAAAGCTTTCATTAATATTGATTAAACTGCTTTATTGCACAACAAGGTAAAGCAAGTTTTGAAACAGAAATATTAAAGGGAAATTCATGAAGATACTTAAGGTGTTTTCTGCAGTTATGTAATTTTAGGTTCCAGCTCTGAAATAAGAATGACAATCAGTCCAGGCCCATATGGAATCCTTTCAGTTCTAACCACTGACTTACTGACAATACACAAATCCCTTGATGAATTACTACAATTCAAATGAGATAAGACAATAACAGTTTGAAGATAAAGTTAATTTCATTAATTTATGGCAACTTAAAGAGTTTTGCTCCAATCCTGCTAGTATTGAAATGATACACACATAAGCATAACAAACTAATATTACTGCTCTTTACTAATTATAAAGAGAAAATTTGTATCTTAGAGATCACAAAATTATATTTCGACACACACGTACACAAGAGTGCTTGGAAAAATTAAAATATTAAGATTACTATCAAAACAGTGTTGGTTATGTTACATAACATGAGGATTACACAGAGTTTCTCTTATAAATTCAAATTACAGGACAAAGAGAGTGATCCACAGAAAAATGAAAAAAATATGGAATATTTATTATATTAAGTTACAGGAATAAAACATTTCTGCTGTCCTCTTTGATGCTAAAATTTTACTCAGGAAAAGAAAAATGACATAAAAACTGAAACAAAACATCTCTCCCACCCCGCCAATTGTCCAAACAGCAGCTAGAATTCAAACAGTGCTTTATAACCTATGTAGTAGAGAAAATAAAACAACAGAAAGACTTTATCTGATCACAACGCAAAAAAAGAAATAAGACTATGATCTCAGTACCAGGCTAAAGTTAACAAAAAAAAAATCTTAGTCAGACTCTCTTCTTAATTTTTGTGCTATTCAGAGTAATTTCAAAAACATCTGACAGTGAATATATCAGAAGATGGTCACTTTGTGAAGCAGGAATATTGGGAGCACAGAACATGGGCTCGTTGAATGTACAGCAATATTAATTATATTAATTTTCTCTTAAACACAAAAACTCTTTCTCTGCTGAGCAGAAAATTAATACTAACCTTTGCAAATAAAAATTAATCCACTTTTTTGGAAGAGAACAAAACCAAAAAGAATTATTCAGGATTTCTGTAATAAATATATTTTGAGATTTTTACCTTAAAAAGTCTTTTGGAATGATACTGATGGTTGCTTCAGTTTTCACACACAGAGGAACTGGCATCAGCATTAAAAATGGGGGATCAAAATTTATTTTTGGTGACTTCACAGTGCCAGACAATGTTATTTTGTAATGTGATGGATTATCATTTACACACACTGACACCTCAGATGTGTATGTCCCAGGACAAGCTGTTAAAAAAAAAAAAAAAAAAAGAAGAAAAAAAAGGCACAAAATTATATTACCATAAATACATGCAACTAAAAGAGTTATTGTAAAAGGACTTGGTCTGTTTTTTTGGGTTTGTCTTTTTTTTTTAAAAAAAAGCCATCAGTATTACTTTCTTACTCAAAATGTTTCTTAACATACAGTAAACGTATCAGAAGAATTCTTTATTAAAAAAAGCTTAAAACACATGCCTGTAGCAAAAAAAGAAATCCATAATTTTTTTTTAATTTTTCGAAGTTTGAGTTCTTCATTTACTGGATTAATATTCTTTTACATATAATACCAACATAACACTTCTCAAAATATTAAGAATTGTAGTCATATCATAAATTACACTAATTAACACATAGAATGCTAATTTCATAAAGGAATAAATATCAGAAGCATCTGACTGCCAAGACAAGAAAAAGTTGGTGCCTCTGAAGATGACAATCACTACATTCTAACAGAAGACTCTAAAACCTATACTGTTGCCAAGTCAGCAGGACATGTTCTGCCCTCCACTGACAGCATCTCCCACTTCCTTGTGTTCTGCCCCTTCTCATGACATCTTGCTGAATGCTGCAAGGCAGTTTTCTCCAGGATGGAAAAGCACATGTTCTTTCCCTGATACAGGGAGCAAGGTGCTTCCTTCTGCAACAGCTATACTGTCAAAATGGTGTTCCAAACCTGCAGTTCCATTTACCGAATTTTCAGTCATTCCCACTTGCTGAAGAGTTAGCAAAACAAATTTGAGGGCCAGCTAATGAACACCTCTTGTATTTAGAAACAAATCTGTATGACATGTTGTTAGAAACTGAAAACCTTTCATCTTTTCATTTTTGAGAAAAACACCTTTCCCTTTGATTCCCCTCTATCAGATTAATAAGTATGGAAATATCCTCGTCTAATATTTAAGAAGGGAAGAGACAGCCAAACAAATAATTTTGTATTTTATGTGTCTGTATGAGTACATATGCGTTACTGCAAACAAAATACACATGACAAGCTCTTCTGAGATTACCTCAGGTAATTATTCTCACAGCCTGAGAAAGAGCTGTCATTGTTTACATACACAAAGAAGAAAACCTAGTGTCTTAAAAATATTTTGTCTTATTCCCTCCTCATAAGAGCCAATTTCTTCATGGAGATGATAATAGAGGAGCTTCACAGAAGCCTGTTAGCACATCAGAACGCGGCCTGTGGATCCCTTAGTTTCAGACCAGAAAACATGAAACTGGCAAAGTAAAAACCAGATGAAAGGGGAACTTGCTGCAGCATTCGCAATGTCTGGCTAATTCCCTGTTAAACAGAAATCAACTTTCGGAGACAATATTTCTGAGAAGAGTAAGAGACTTGTGCTTCTAGGTTTTGATACACCGAGAACACACCTTTTTTCTGACACTAAGCCCTTTTATGAGGGAAAGATGAGAGAGCATCAGAACAGGTCATGGAGATTTATAAAGAGCTAAACAGGATATTTTGGACATGCTTGTAAGAAAAGGTGTTCTATACAAGTTACTCCCATATACGAGCTAAACAGTTTACTGTCCTACAGCTGAGGTCTAACTAAACTGTATTTCTGGTATCCTATCTTCATACATATGTATGACATGCAGGAAAGGAAAATGAAAGGCCATAACCAACAAATGCCAAAGGATGGAATGCCATGAAGGAAGAAAACAAGAGGAGCCTATGTCAACACCAAAGATAGGCAATTTTCACTAATCCACACTATTTTAAATTATTTGTATTAAACCATATTTCCAAAGTTAAATTTTCAAAAGTTAGGAAAGAATAACGTTAAGCTTTCTTCATACAAAATTTTCATCCATCCTGTACGTAACAGTTCTAACAAATCCATTAAAAACACAATCATATCTCTTTGCCATAGAATCCCTGACTCACTCAGAAGGCAGAACAGACAGTGCTTATTCTGCATCACTGATCATTCTGCGTGGGGCTCTACACATTTACTAACATCAAAATTCTGCATAGTGTGCAAGCCAATAATTTATGGCTGATGTCAGAAACACCAGGATGTTGTGACACTGTCCTCATTTTAAACAGACAGAAAGGCAAAAAAGTGAATGATTCCATTAAGTTTTGTTCATTAGTTTGCAATGCCTTGACCAATGTTTTCAGGGTATTTCATGTTAAATAAATTACTCTGAAATTAATGAGAATTATGTCCTGAACTAAAAGTTGAAGTCATGGATTTATTCTATTAATCCCACCTTTCATAACTACTGTCAAAGCCTGTGCTGCTGTTACCATTCTGATGTACCACCATTAATTTCTATAGGGCAAACACCAAGCAGTCCAACAGACGTAAATTTTTTCCTGACAGATTTGATGGTATTTACAAATCTGCTAATCTAAGTTTTCTAAGGTTAAAAATATCTGCAGAATTATATGGCATATTTCCTCTTTCTCTTTTCTAGATATATTTATTGGGGGGAAATAAAGATGCATTGCGTTACCTTAGAAAAAACTCTGAATAAAGGAGCATAACTTCTCAAAGTACCTATCATAGAATCATTTAGATTGGAAAAGACCTTTAAGATCATTGAGTCCAACTGTTAACCTAACACTGCCAAGTCCACCACTAAACCATATTCCTAAGTGCCACATCTACACAGCTTTTAAATACCTCCAGGGATACCTCCACTGGGCAGCCTGTTCCAGTGCTTGACAACCCTTTCATTGAAGAAATTTTCCCTAATATCCAATTTAAACCTCCCCTGGAGCAACTTGAGGCCATCTCCTCTCATCCCACCAGTTGTTACTTGGGAGAAGAGACCGACACCCGCCCCACTACAATCTCCATATTCATTAGCTGCTCTATGTTTCTGTCTAATTTGCACTAGAAAGCACACCCAGTTCAGAATGCCTAACTCCCTAGCATGTTATCCCAGAACTATACTTTATGCAGATTCCTTGTTAATAGAAACATAAGCAGATAATATTTATGCTGAAAGCCAGTCTTGCACATATGTAAGTTCTCCCAATACTGCTCACACACTTAAGGAGGAGAAATATTTCAAGTCCCCTCTTGCCTTCCACTCTACCTATTTCAGTTGCAACTTAAACTAGCAGCAAAAGTTAGTTTAAATGGCCACCTCTTTAAGGACTTCCATATACCTTGTTTCTCTCTAGCAACACAAATCTAATTTTTAATTTCCCCCAACCCCTAGAAATCTTAATTGTGTAATAGCATGGTTTTTTAATCTCTTGAGAGTGGGTGGAAAAAAAGTGAAATCACCATCTGCTTCTCTGACCCTCTTAAGTCTGTATTAGGTTGGTATTCAATTCCTACACTTGTCTCCCAAATAAACATTTTTAGTTGAACTGCCTTGGACTTTCTGATAATTCATGCCTTATTGCATATATACACCTTCAGTGTAAAAGGTGTAAATTGGCACACCTTCAGGGTGCCAGTGAAGAATTTGCGCACACTGAAATGCAGGCTTCAAAGCGGAAAAGTCACAGGTAGTTAAAACCTACAAACCTACAAAAAATAAAGAAAAAAAAATCAAGAGCAAACATCGTTTCTCCATAAAAACTGCTAAAGGGCATAGTTACTAAATATCTTACTGTTGCAGAAAAAAAAAAAAAAAAAAAAAAAAAAGATGGCGGTCATGATGGTCATCTGTGCCCTTTACATAATCATCACATCTTCCAGGGACTCTGAACTGGTAACTCACGGGTGCATTCTTGAGTATTTTTCCACACGGGATCCCAGAGCACAGAATTATTGTAACTTCCTATGCTGCGGATAAGTTTTTTCCTATCACAATAAGATGCAGTGAAATTTTCCATACACTGTTAATGCAATATACTATAGTACAACAGAAGAGGATCATATTAATATACCTTCAGTTCTTGAGAATCTGTATTAAATTTAGCATACTTTTTGAACAGCTAGCATCATATTACTACACATTATATAAACTCTTGCATTTAATTTAACACTGTAGCTTACTATAACATTTTGCACTCTCATAAATATTGGGGCATATTTAAACAAATTCCTCTAATCACACTCAAAGTTCATTTTAAGGTTTCTTCCCACACACACACTGCAATTTTACAGGACAAACCTATGAAGGTGATTAGCACACGATATTCATTAACCAGGTCTCCTGTGTGGGTTTTGATATATTTAATGTTCTCTTACAAGAGCGACCAATTATATTCAGTGAAGATTTTGCACAAGTAGGCAATAAATCATGGGAAAATACTTAGAGCATCAAATTAAAGTAAATTGATTTTTACAGTTATTTATGATTTTCTGTATATAAAAGATATGGGAATGCAGCAAAAATACTAATAATTTCAAATTAAATAATTTGTCAGTAATATTTATACATTGACACATCTGCATTTACAGATACAAATAAAAGCCAATATTTTGAATTACTGAATTAATTGTATGTTGTTCTCTGCTTCACTCTTTTCAATACCCAAGCAATTTTAATATATTCCCATAATGTAAATACCTAAATAGAACAACCATCATATGGGTGATCCTTTCACCTATTCTTTATCACATGATCCCTCTCCAACAGCTGCACAAAATAGTATTAGAATATTCTTCAAAATTTCCTCTGTCTTAAATGCACGAACGGTACTTAGAAGAAGGAGAAAATGAGACCCTGTGCTCACCTGGGCCCAAAAAATCACCAGACATCTGTAAATACAGATTTATTCATTTTATCTTCCCAGTTCAATATGGCCCTGAGTAATTTTTTTTCCAAGCTATATACATTAACCTAATTAATACAAAATACAGCTACTATATCTCCTATTAGAAGAATACGTTTCTCACATTCAAAGCAGACTAAAATTTTACATGTGTTCTTTGCAAGTGATTACTTCATTTTATTCTAACTATAGGCACACCCTGCAAAAATATCTATTAGAATACCTCCTCAAAGTTACAACACTTATTTTGTAGGTTTTATTATCTGAAATACTGCAGAAAAAATATTATATTCTCTTGAAAGCAAAGTATAAATTTATGAAAGGAGAAAAAATGTTTCTAAGAAATAGTTCCAGTAAACTACATGTATATTTTTTTAATTGCTTCCAAAGGAACAACAGAAGGTTGTGAGTGTTTTTCTCTTCCCAACCTTCTATACTTTCGTTCCTCTTTCCTCTACATTCTTACTCCAAAGACCTAGGGTCATAAGATGTTTCTGTTCCTCGACTTCTTTGACCTATTTTTAATCTGAGTTGCATCTCAATGGTTTCTCAAAATTCTGAAGTTTATCCAAAGCCTTTCTTTTGTCTAGACACGTTCTCCAGACATGCTTTGAATAGATCCTTACCTCCTTCCTAAATAAACTGAGATTCCAAGTCTATATTTCTAAGATTTTGTAAAAGTGACCATCTGAAAAGAGATAAATTCCAGATTTTCTCCTATGATATCTCTATGCATTTTCTCCAATCTTCTTCTCACCCTCCTCCTACTGTTAAACCCCTTCTGATTTTTAAATTCTAATGTTTTCTCACACCCTGGGACAATATGTTCATTCAATTCACCTGGTATACTTGGATTTTCTATTTCATATTGCTCCTAAAACAAATTTTAGTTTGATAACCTACGTAAGTTATCACTAAAAACCGATTAAGGACCTGTATGGATGAGATGATAACGAGATCACATAATTTGGTTCCAAAACCAAGGAACACAGGAAAGACATAGACCTTCTGGAGCAGGTCCGGAGGAGGGCCCACAAAAATCATCAAAGGTTGGAGCACGTCTCGAATGAAGACAGGCCGAGACAGTTGGAGTTGTTCAGCTTGGAGAAGAGAAGGCTCTAGGGAGACCTTATTGCAGCCTTTTGGTAATTAAAGGGTGCTTAGAAGAAAGATGGGGCCAAACTTTTCAGCAGGGCTTGTTGAATAGGACAAGGGGTAATGGCTTTAAACAAAAAGAGGGTAGATTCAGACTAGATATAATGAAGAAATTTTTTCAATGAGGGTTGTGAAACACTGGAACAGGTTTCCCAGAGAGGTGGTAGATGCACCTTCCTTGGAAAACAGTCAAGGTCAGGTTGGATGTGGCTCTGAGCAAACCGATCTAGTTAAAGATGTCCCTGCTCTTTGCAGGAGGGGTGGACTAGATGCCCTTTAAAGGTCCCTTCCAACCCAAACTAGTCTATGATTACACAAAGTACAAAATAGAACCTACCTAATAAAAAATATTTCTGCATTGATCACATTTTTATGGCTGTTTCATAAACACATGGTTCAGAGCCAAATACCAGGTTTTTTGCAATTTACTTTGGAGGAATGTAGGAGAAAAGTGATGCAACAAAGCCAGAAATATGCTTTACATATTTTTGCTCAGCCTTCCAATAATAAACGGCATGTGACTTTCTTCTACCAGTTTAATTTGCAATAATATATGATTGAAAAGAGTAATTTAAATGCATGCTTCTGAATGGACAGCTCAGAAGTGTAAAAGCTATACCTATAGATAATTGGGTCAGAAACTTTCCAGGTATTATATGCACAAAGAAATACCACTTCCAAAAAGTCAGGATTTGCTACTCAAAACAAAAATTACAGTGTTTAAAGCAAACAACTTTCAAGTAATTCTGCAAAATTCTTTATATATTAATTACTTTTCTGCTTCACGAATCAAAAACACAGGTTGATGTGATTTTTCTTCAACCATAAGTTGAAGACAAAAGCTACCAACAACACATAAAACATAATGGAAAAATGCTTTCAAGTACAGCAAGGACCTTCAAGTGACATGTGCAATTAAATACTGCTCTTGCATACTCACAACATACTTGGAGAGCAACAATGCAGCCTATCATACAAAGTCATGGCAAGACTTTTACACCATTTATTTATTTATTTATAATTATATTAAGTTGTTCCCAGTGCTTAATTGTGGCTATAGATTTCAACCCTATCATAAAGAATAACAGCAACTTCTTTCTTTCGGACAGAGGTGCTCACCTGCTGACTCAGGATCAGATTCAACTGACAAAATAACTTTTCTTCCCCTTGAGAATGTTTGAGCCCCAAAATTAGGCCACTTAAAACTGTCAAAATGACTCTGAATTCTGTAAGCATGAGCTGTATACACTGGTGGACTTTAGCAACTCAAATATAGAGTTACTTTACTCTCTACCCTAAAGACTTGACTGGGAATAAGGTAGAATCCTAATATTCATGTTTCCCCATTCCTTTTCTGGTATATGTTGTTGATTACCATCTTCCTGCACGCTCCCAGGTTTTGTTAGAAACCTATTTTATGTTTTTTACTTACAGTCTGGTTGCCTGAGCAGACTAATCAGAAAATACCATAGCTAAATGATTTTATATCTCATTAAGGCTAGAAGTTTCCATTCTTATCTAAATTATGGTTATTTAGAACAAAAAAGTTCACACACATTCCAAGTACACTTGGAAAGCTTTAGTGTGCAAGTCAGTCAACCTAAATGCATATAAAGGAGCAGTGCTGAAAACAATTCAGCTGTACCTGCCTTTGATGCTTTATATGTGCAAAATTTGATGTTTCATATGTGCAAACCAGACTTTTCAAATAACACTATCAAGGGACTCCACGCTTTGCATTAGGTCTGCAGCTCTCTTATTGTCTCAGAACCACAACAAACCTTTTTTTGGCATTTTAGTTCAATATTCAGTCATTTTAACTGGAAGTTAATCAAAAGAAGCACTAGTTATGATTCATCATAAAAAGTCATTTAAACAAATCTACGAAACTGGTATATTGGTGAATCTGTAGAATTCAGAAAATTACTTACAAGGGCAGAAGAATACAGAAATACTGATTTTTTCTCCTGGATCAAGAAGTCCAGCCTGCGGACTAAATTTAAAAATACCACCACCTGTATTTTTGACTGCATCATCACAATTCAACTTCCATGTCAACAGCTGCCTTGAGGTATTCTTCAGGTCAAGCTTCTGTAAATATTAGCAGAGAAAAGAGGATATGATGAAAGAGGGAAAGCAGTAAACACCATGATACTTTTCACATTGCTCTATCCTAAGCATTCTTTTTTCAATCAGATCAGAGTGAAATCAAGAAAGCACTAGAAAACAATGTTTATTTTATCTGTAAGCTGACGAGTATGTCTATCAGCACAGACTAGGTGCTTTCCAGTCACTCACCACATTCACACTCTTTGAATTCTTTTCAGAATGGAAAAATCTCATTTATGCAAGGTAAATAGAACAAATCGGGGGGGAGGGAGTGAGGGGGTGGTGTCTTGGCCAAAAAGAAACGAGGAGTTTTTCCTGATGCAAATGAAGCACACAAGCACTAAACACATGGCTTGTGACATCTAGACTTACAAGTGGATATGTTGAAAAATGAAGTTCAGAATAGGTTTTCAAAACCCATTCTTTCAATTCACTAAGACAACAGTGGAAAAAAAAAACCAAACACCTCCATTCCTTTATCTCAGAGTCACTCTTTCAACCCCTAACACGTCCAAGAGTTAAGAAAAGGCCTTGACTTTGTACTACCATTGTTTTCTGAAAATACTTGAAAAAAGTTTCAAGTGTTTTCATCATTGTCAAAGCCTGTTTTTTATAGTCTCCAAACAAAGACTTTAGGAATTAGAAACAATAAATTATATTATGGTCTGTTTTGCATTTGTGCAACCAAATTCTCTATACTCCAAAACAGAATAGCTGTGGCCAAATATCCTATCTAGTGCTTCTTTCCCACTAAGCTCTAAGTCATGACCAGGAATTTTTTGGAAAACTGCCAGTTGGCACTGATTAGTACCATACAACACACTGGGACAGCAATTGAACTGTATGGAACACCATGACACATCAATTGCATTCCTGCACTGTCACTGTCTAGGTTTACCAGTATAGGCAGAAGCAGAAAATCTTTGGAAGTAAGCTATTTCTTACACAATTTCTAGTCAGTTTCTCCCAGTGCCCATGTTTTCTCATGTGTCAGAAAGTCAGGAAAAGCTCAATTTTCAGTTTTGGAAAAATTTCTAGTGACCAAAAGACAAACATAAAATCAAAATGACAATGGGAAACCTTTAAATATTTAAATCATGTATTTGGAACATGACTGAATTTTGAGTTCCAAATCTGCATTCTTTTCTGTCATTTTTGAATAATTAAAAGCTGTAGCCAAGAATAACTTCAACAACATCTGTGATTATGTACCTGAGAACTCACTCTTTCATCAGCAATATTGAAATGCATGCCACTTGAATGTTGTGCAAATATAAGTTTCATTGAGGAGAACTCCAATGGTGATTTAAGTGCTGTTGGAAAAATTAAAGATGTTTATACAGCGTTATTTTCACAAATATTTCCTCAGTCCCTTCTAAAAAAATCATTGTCTCTGTACATGTTTAGCAGAAATGTTTCTCCCCTTGTTTTAAAGGTGTATTTTCTTTCTGTTGTTCCCATTATATACACATGATTACTGTATTTAATTTTCTGTCTTATTATGACCCTTTAGGCACCTTAAAATTATTTAAATCTTGTATCTACCAGACTTATAGCATCTCTCCTTCACATATAGATACTATAAACTGAGAGCCACGAGATCTTAATAGAGCAGATTAATGCATTTACGTTTGTGACCATAATTTTCGGAAAAGACTTGAAAGATTTTATTTTAAAAACCAGCATTTCTCTTAATTTCATATCGTTGGAACAACAAAACCATCACAAATGACGTAGTTTAAAGTGAGGATTTTGAAAAACAAAGGTATAGTTTCCCACAGTCTCATTTTGCTTCTTGATTAAACACTGGCAAGCATACAATATTTTTTTATTAAAACCTGCAAATTTGTTTCACACTCAGTGAGGAAGTGTGCTAATCAATTCTATTCTCCCCCCAAAAGCCCAAAGGATTTCTTAATCGCATATCTCACATTATGTAAACAACATTACTATTTGTATTTCTCTAAAGCACAGGCATATAAACTCTATAAACTAATATTGTTTCAAAGTAGGAACCTAATCTGCTGTAATGCTTCCACCAATATGCAATTCTGTGACTCATGAAATCCTCACCTCTCATAGAAACTGCCTGTACAAGGAAAACACAGAATGACTGAAAGAGCAGGAGGAAAAGGAAATCACCTATCGATGAAAAAAATTGTGAGTCTGATTATTAAAAAAAAAGTCAGCTCACATGAGGTTATTACATCGATAATGTGTCTTCTTCCTTTGTGCCTGGCTGAGGTAGGGCTTGTGTCTTTTCAGTTGACTTTTCTGTTTTGGTTTTGTTTTTTTTTTCTCTTTCAGCGTTTTCTTACATATAGACAAGCAGTCCCCAAGGGAAAAGTCTTAGAAGTATTTAAATAAGAGACCTGCTTTTTTCCACAAGTGCTGAAACATAAACTTTGTTTTTCAAAAAAATATGGAAAAAAGATTAATGAAGGATTGAAAACATATTGACTTTACTGAAGTTAAAGAACTGCGTTGACTACTCTGACATTATTGTGATTCTTTTCTGAGGGTGAACAATCCTATGTACAAACATCACGTGTAAGCTATTGATTTGAGTGCCAACTGCACTGTACTGTGCAGTCTGAATCCCAATCAGCAATGTGCCATAAAAGCACACAGTAGTGAGAATTAGGCATATTTGTCAAATCAAAACTTAGAACTTGCAAGAAGCATCTTACCCACTTTTAGATTTTAAAGTGACAGTCTGAAACGATGAATAAATAACAGACACAATTTTTAAGTTGTCAGAATGTAATAAAATTAAGTTATTTTTTAACTATAAAGAAACTTTGGCTAGGTGCCTGCATCTGTATGATTATGTGAAATAGTAGCAGTCAAGAGATTTATTTAGACTTCTCTCCCTCCTCCCAGACCACCAAAATTCCCAGTAAGAATATAATTCCAATACTCAAACTTAAATAGAGGCCACACTTTATTTTCTCAACTATTTATTAGAATTGAAACTATTATATATTCACTTTAATATTATGATTTATGATTACTTGTTGTTGGCCTGCACTGCTACTTTGAAAAAAATTATGTGGCAGAAGTAGAAATTTGTGATAATATTTAGACGAGAGTGTCATTTATTAGCAAGACTTTCCAATTTTATTGATTCATTATTTCACAAAAAAAAGGGGAAAAGGAAATAAGCATTTCATTTTTTCTTCAGGTTACATAAATCACTTCTGTACTACAAATTTGTCACTTTGATTCATGGTTTTTTACTTAGAGACATGCTTTCTAATAATCTCTTATACATATGTACATTTATCTTTATTCCAGGTGCTTTTAAACTAAATATATTTAGAAATGCTTTATATTAATCTACTTCCATCACAAGATGTAAAGAAGGCTTCTCAGATTCCTTTGATATCTTGAAAGATCGCAAAAGTAAGACTTAAGTTAAAGCCTTATGAAAAAATATAAAACAAAAGACCCATAGACAAAACCTAATAAATTGGAGTTGCTTTTACCCCACATTATGCATTTAATTGGCCAAGACTCCTTCAGTGCTCCCAGGATATTTAAACGTTATACAAACATCATTCCAGGAAGATACTTGGCACTTAAAATCTCATCTCAAATAAAAACTGACTACATATTAAAAACTGAGATGAGGAAAGCTAGTGGCTTCAAGTATTCACAATGTGTATGTCTATATGACTATAAGGATCAGACAGAAGACTAAAGAGAACCACAAATTGTTTTTAAGAAAGCAGAAAGGAATAATTCAAGATATCAATTTCTTGCTGCAGGCAAACGGCCTGTAACTTTGGCCATTCACAAACTCTGACAGGGCAGAAGAGTGCAGTGCTGCATATAAAAGCAAACAGAAGCAAATAGCCTATATTACCACCAGTTCTTTCAGATGGGATCAGGGCCAGTCAGAAGCATTTTAAAGGAATTTTAAATATAGCTAGACCTCCTGGTTTTGACTGAGCAATACTAGAAAAGAAGATTATGAATGACATACTACTTCTCTACACTTTTATAAATACTGGGGTCTGCATGACAAGATCTAGAAATACTAATGAATAGAAACAAAAGTGAGTTTTGGTAAACTATTTTTTATATAAGGCAAATGGCTATATAAAACAAAAATAAAATCCCCAGCACATCATAACTATATACAGAAAGTTCAGCACATACTTAAAAATACAAGTCAAAATTTAAAAATTTTGCAAGTTTCCAAGACATTTATAAATTATATAATTATCAATCAATTTTAATTTAAGCAGTAATTCTCTGCAATTAGAATGACGAGCAAAAACATCCCTATAGATACAAGTATCCACCATCTGCTTATGTCTCTAGTTTACCTACCAACCGCTTTAACTCTACAGAATGGAACAGCCACAGTCACCGCCTGCAGCTGAGGAGTAACGATGTGCTTTACAGATTCAACAGAAGTTGTAGATACAGGGATTGGCTGTGTCAATGGGAAGTCAGCTCCAGGAGTATTGACTGGAAGAGTGAAGTCATATGCTGCCACCTAAAGGACAAAAGTGTCATTGTGGATCACTTTCCCAAAGAAATTGTAGGTACTTGAACCATATGAGTGGTATTACCATTTCAGAAGAACTACTGAAATTAACTTAGGACCCCATTGTGATATTAATAGGATGGCTTTTTATTAGCATGTACTATAAGTCCTTTAAGTAAGCAGTCCCCAGACATTTTTTTTCCCCCAGCAAGGAAAAAACTGTGTGCCACAAAGTATCAGGGTTATCAGCTCAGCTACAGAAAAGGCTTCTGGTAAATTACTGTGTTGTGGTCCTTTCCGACTGCACTCCAAAGTGGAGAGAGATTGGAATGGTGGCCCAAATAAATAAGCACGAGCAAGGAGGATGAAACAAAGCTACATAAATTATCAATTTCTCAAACACTGAAAAGCCCAGCCATTACAGTATATCTAGCATCATCAAAATGCGCTCTAAGATCAAGGTGGAGCATGATTTAAAACTGAGAAACCTCAGAAAAGAAAAAAAAAAAAAAAAACAGGGGGAGAAAAAGACCCTTAAAACCTTTGTCATTGAACCCCATTGAATTCCAGGAGTCTAAATTCCAGTGATTTTGATACCAGTTTTCTGTCTACAATCACATCCCCAAGTAAACGTGGCTTAGAATTTAAAATAGCATGTTTTATACAAAATCATCTTTTTTGAGGCCAAATTCATGAAAAACAAAACAAAACAAAAACAAATAAACAAACAAAAACAAACAAACAAAAAAAACCCACCAAAAAAAAACCAAAAAAACTTCTACACTGAAACCACTCTTGGAGTCCTTCAAATTCTACAACTCTGTTTTCACCTTGAACAACAATGAAATCTCCAGAACGGACTCTGGCCTATAAAATCTGAGTGCTACTTAAAACTTGCAGTAAAACCAGATATATAAAAGAAGTTATGAATCATTTAAAAGCTTTCAAAACCTGCAGAAAATAGTGCATCATGCCTCACTTCAATGTATTTGGTAGTGAGTAGAATATATAAATGACAGGTAAGAAAAGAATCTTTTTGTCCTAAGCCAGGAAATGAGCCACATCTCCATCTGTAATAGAAGCAACACTGAGCTTAGATAATGAGAAGGAAGTAAACAGCCCTTACAGTGTTAGGATTTCCAGCAGGGTTTGTATCACACATTTATGAGCCTCTGGTGAGCGAGACACGTGCTGAACACTGTGGAACGTTTTGTGTATTTTTGCTTAGCAAGAGGAAAGCATAGGACGGGGGGAAGTTTTTCTAGTAAGATCACCACAGTCCCTTGATTTATACTGGTACTTCAAATCTGATAATTATTTGATTCTATGAGATAGAATTGCACTTTTAAAAATTAACATGGTGAATGCCATTCAAGATATTTTAGTAACTAATGCCTGAGGTGTGTAATAAACAAAGACTGAATAAAAGACTCCTGATTTTATTTACACAGTCATCTATTTTTAGGTCTTCAAATCAGCCACATAAAATACTTCAAGTTACATCAAAATACGCTCTTGTGGCATAAAACCACATAATTAGACTGAAAAGGATCTTTTCTTCATAGTCTAAGAAGTTCTTTTCACTTCAAAGTAGGTGTGAAATACATGATTTCACGTCAGTAACAACAGTGACTCCTTACAGTTTTAGAGAAACAACTGACTATCTTTTCTTATGGTTGAGGCTAATAAGCATTGCATTTCAAGACTGTGAAATCTGCCAAAAAAAAAAAAAAGCTTTTAAAATCTTTTCCAAAAACATAAGAGAAGTTTGATAGAATAAAGCTGAATACAGAGTTATTTGGTAACCTTGATAGCTGTTAAAATACATACGTAGGAGAAAGCTGAAAAGCAAACCAATACCAGAGAGAGAGAGAAAATAAATAAATAAATTTACAGGACTCTCTAGATCAAGCACCTCATACAAGAGTCACAACACAGACACAGTCTGAAGATTCTGTCACACTCCTTTGGCTCTATGAGAAGTTTGCTATTTTGGGTATATGTACACAGCATCCAGCTTCAGAAGTGTAATATGTAAAATGCTCCATAAATAACAAAACTTATCTCCCAAGCATTATGGGTCACCGTGAGGAGAACAGAGATGACCACACATCTCAGTGCACATCTCAGGTTCTAAGATTCCTCCCAGCCTTGGCAGCTCCCTATAACCAGCAGGTACTTTCCTATGTGGGCAATTCTAACACTTGAAACACCATTGCTAACAATTGTAGTAAAAAAGTCAGCTAGAAAATCCTTTCCATCCCTAGCATGTATGACATATATAACAACATAATGGCACTATGTTTTAAAGTTTGATAAGATTTAAATGCTTAGTCTATAGTAGATATAATTACATCATTGGCTATGCAAGAGAGTATAGTCTACACTGCAATTTTTCTTCATCAATGATGTTACGTTTAGGTTGGATAACAAAAGGTGGAATCCCTTTATCCCTCTCCCAAAGCAGCTATTAAAAATTTTATTTTCATCCTCACTATCAGGAAAATTTGATTTAATTTTACTATGCAACAAGGGTTTTATTTCCTAAGAACTGGCAAACAAATATGTGCATGGCACTTAATTAACTACATGTAGGACATGGTGTTCACCGAAAACTGCATTTGCTTTGAAGTACAATGGTGCAAATTCAGAGCCAACATAACTCATAGAAATGTATTTATATAATTGAGAAGAAATCATAGACCTTTTGTTCCATTCATACATATCTTTGTCTCATTAATTGCACATTGACCTGTACTACAAATGAAAAATTCTTTTAAAATTCTATATATCTTGAAATTATAATTCATACACACATTGCTGAAACGGAATTAAAACTTAATTTCATTTTGTAGGACTTCACTTTGCAAGTAGAATCATTATCTTTCTTTTTGTACATATTTTAAGAAAAAAATGATGATTTCTTTTAATTTTTTTAACTCTAGTGGAAAATTGTCTCTTGTAACATTATATACTAAAAAAATAAGGATTTTTTAAAAAATACTGTCATTATACTATTACAGGACTTGCAGTTACTTTTTATATAACCTGTATTACTTCACTGTTATTTATCTATTGAGATATTTTTCTGAAACTGCATTTGACTTCATAAACCACAGAATACAGGGAGGGGCAGGAAGCAAGCAGCATAGAGAGAGTTCTTACACAAACACTCAAGATTGTTTATATCATTATAAGAAATATTTTTCCTGTCCTGATTTACACTAATTATGCACGTTAATTGGAAAGGAGGCATAATCTACAAAGTGGTAGTCTTAGCAATTTAAATACTTCAAAAGAAGCCTTAAAAACACTAGTCACATGAGACAAAGGAGCTTTTTGTTATGCATTCACATAGAACACCTCCAAAGGTTGCCAGAAAAAGACATGTTTGTGTAAGTGGCCACGAGAAGATAACAATAAAACTGATGCTCCTGCAAGTTTTTATGTAGAGGTCATTTTAAAACACCTTCTTTTCTTTTTTTTTTTTGCTAGAATTGCTAAACAAATAAAAGTTGTTGATTTCAAGAAACCTGTCTGATCACGAAAGCTCTTCTACTGAAACTCATTTGAATCTATGAAATAGGTTTCATACAAAGTTCATGTTAGATGGAGAGTGAACACAGCTGAATGGCTTTCTGCCTCAGGCCTAAATATTCAGTATACTGAAAGAAACAAGGTCCCTGCCAACATAGACAATTCTATGATTCTATGATCCATGACAATTAAAACAGGCTGTTATATCAAATTCATTCATTAAAAATAAACAAACATAAGCACAGTTGTCATATTGATGGGGGGAATCTAAGAGTAGAAAAAAAAAGGTTATTTTCAAAAAATGCTTTAAAAGCGGTTACTTCATTTTTGTCTTTACTAAGTACCCCAATGTAATAATATTTTTATGCTTTATAAAATATATTTTGCTAATTATTATTGTAATACAGCACATATTCTCCAGGTTGAGTAAAGATTTTGCTGTTAAATCCAGGATTCCTATAGTTTATTTAGCACAAAGAATGGGATGCCTCTAAAATTACAGTACTTGCTTTCACAGTACAACTTCACAAGGAATTGGAAGTAAATCAGTAACCTAATTTATGACTAAAAACATTTGTGAAGGATAATACTCTTAAATTTATCATATAATAATATGCAGACTGTTAAAATATCTTGAAGAATTAAGTCATTGAATTTTTCTGTAATGACCAATTTTAAAGTTTATTTATAGCACCAGCAACATACAGATTCAGCAGTGATACTAGGAGAGAAAAAGTAATGTACCCTAAAAAAAATAAAAATCAGTTTGATTCAAATTAAAACCTAAGTGCAAAACCGAGGATTTATGTCCTGCAACTGTATACAATATACATCCTCAACCTCCCCTCAAATTTAACATGAGCTTTTCCTTAAAACATACTGAAATCTTTCATGCAGCCTGAATTCCCCAGCTTTATATCACAGATAAGCAGCTTTCCACAATGAATAATGGAGCTAGTGTTCAAAGCCATCATTCAAAACACTGAAATAAAACTAAATCTTTCCCATGTATACAGTCAGAGATGATGCATCAGCAATACCCTGTAATTCCACAGCTGCAGATTTTCCACAGAATTAACTCCTTACACGATGAATTTTGTTCTTTCATTTAAAAAAAAATTACGTCATTAAAAATGGCAAAAAAACCCCAACCAAACCACCTGTCACTTCTCTACAAAAAGCTAAAGCAATAAGCTCTGACAGGTGTGACTTGCTCTATTTATCTCAATCAAAGACACTCTTAGGCTTCATTATTACACAGCTGTGTATTTTGTCTTTTTTCCAAGACTTTGGAATCTGTTATTTTTCAGCAGGGTGAAAAAAGAAGAAAAAAGAAAAGTCATTTTGAAGCAGTACAACTCCCACACCTTGCTTTGCCTGCTTTCCTTACAAGGCCATGCATGACACTGATGCTATCAGGTGGGTCATCCTGCCTGGAGAACCACAGTGACAGCTGAGGAACAAAGATGAGCAAATACTTAAAGTGACCACATGCTGCCTGTTTCCCTAGCACAAAACCAAAATAATGAGGTACTCCTCACTGTTACCTGGGCAGGTAGCTTGCAGAAAGAAAGCCATGGAGAGAAAAGCCATGTCTCTGTGCTTCTTGGACAGTACAATTTAAAACTCAGTTCAAAAATAATCACTGCTAGCAATCAATCAATAAATAATATTATTAGTAATAATTCTTAGCTCTGTCTCTGCATAGGGATTGAGGGCACTACACCTGATATTTGGCCATAGTCATTGGTTTTTTTGTTTGGTTTGATTTTTTGTTTAATTACCAGATCATTTTTTTTATATTCAGCTCTGAAATAAGAACCCTGCCTAGCCCATCAGACCTTCAGCTGGCTAAACCTCCTTACACTGCTCTGAAAATAACCTAAAATACAATTCCAGTGTCTTTCAAATAAAATTATATCAAGACAGAAAAGAAAGCAGCATACAGCCTGTATACAAATATGATATTAAGAAGTATTTCCTAGCTTACCTATTTATAGATGTTATTGTATACTGCTTTCACTTACAGCTCTGACTTTCACAGCCAACAACCACCAACGTTAAACTCTCTCTACTGAGGAAGAGAGCCAGTGTCACCTCTAACACCTCCTGAGCCGCTGGAATAACAGGAAGGCACAGCCGGGCCGCATCCGAGCAGCATCCTAGCCTTATCTATAATTCATCGACTTCATTTTACCACTTAGATCATTGGTAGAATTATCTCAAAATTCTTTTAGATGTTATTTAATAAGCATGCCAATATACATAAAAGCATCTTTTGATGTCAGATGTGTTTGTACATACTAAGTTTTAGTGAGAACGGAAGGAGTTAACTCAGACTTCCTATGTGTTTACTTCATTTGTTGATGTGAAGCTTTCTGAGGCAGAAAGAAAGCTAATGCAAGTTGCTTTTTAGCAGGAGAATTCAAGACTGCAGTCAAGACTAAATTACTTGGAACCTTACATTAATAATTCACGTAGTTTTAATAAAATTTTAAAGCGTATTAAAATAATTTCATGTTTTTGTGATTTTTTTAAACCAACGCTTCAGAATTAGTTTGCTTTAATTTTTCCTTTTTCTAGTATCTACTTTCTTAGCAATAACATTAATATAGTGGGGGGTTATTTCTTTATGGGGTAGCGTTGTCAGTAATGACTATAACAACAGCAGGAAGTTTTAGTAGAACCAGAAGGCGTAGAGAAAAGAATGCAATTCAGTGGGATACGGAGGGTTTGTAGCAGCTGGGAGGTAAGCTGGGTAAAAGCAGTTGTCCAGAAAACGGTGGTGAGATCAGAGAAACAGCTGTTCAAGTGCAGAGGCAGGAGACAGCCCTTGCAACCGTGAAACCTGAATAGTGGAAGTGCAATATAAGGAGAAGATGAGTGTTTTTTCAAGACTGGAAAGTCAGGAAAGAGAACAAAGACATCTGGTGCCAAAAGGGGGAAATCTCGATGAGGTAGAATGGTAAAAAACTCAGATCCAATGGGGTATGTTTTAAGAATCAGTAACTACTGAGAGTTTCTGATCACAATAAGAGAAGCACAGCATTTTGTTTCTCATTTCTATGGACAGTCTTTCAATTAAGACAAAAAATTCAAAATGTCATTGAATACTCATGATTTTAAGCTGAAAAATGTTCTTTAAAAGAATGTTATTGCAACAGGTTGCTTTTGTAAATGAAATACGCATCTCAGAAGACTTCACTGGTAAAATAAAAAACAAAACTACTTAAGTTTCAAAGCTTGGCTGTAAGAACAGTAATAATATATACCAACTCATTAAAAGTTCAATCAATCTTTCCCCCATTCTTGTTTTACAAGGCTCTACACTATTTTATGTACTTTTTTTTATTTATAAGGGAAGCTAGCTTTTCCACATTCCAATTTCATAATTTTAATCCAAAAATATGTATTCCTTTGTATTATTGTGTAACTGGTTTGAATTTCACACTTTGCAAGAGACAGCCACAAAGAAATACTGTTATAATTACTAAGAGCCTTAACACTGGCCTTGGTGGGGCCACAATTTCACCCTTGGAGCAAAAACACGCTGTTAGGATATGAGTTTACAATCCATAAATGTGGTTGTCTGACAGATGACTTGTCCTTTTGGGACAGAGTGAAGCATTTCTGGTGATGCTTGTCCAACCCATTCTTAAGAGTCTCCACTAATGGAAATCTCTTCTCGGGTATTTTATTGCAATATTTGACTCTTTTTGTTACAACAAGTTTTTGTATCTAATCTAATCCACATGGAATAATTTAAACCCACTACTCATTACCTATCTTGCAGTGATAGGTCATCACCTATATTGCAGTGAACAAGCGTATATAAATTAATTCTATTCCTTAGTTCTTTTTCTCAATTCTTTCTTTAAGCATGCCATCCCAAATGGAAAAAATGTTCCAGCTGAAGTGTTATCAGCACTGTTTAGAAGAATTATTTTTCTTTACTAACATTATTCCTATTTATATAAATCAGTATGGTGTCTGCCTTTACTCTTAATTCTTGCTTAGCTTGTGATCTACAATACCATACACATAGATTACTCCAACAGTATTATTTAGTCTTGCATTTCTGTTATTGACCCTTCCTACCTAAGTGAAAACGTCAGTATTTTTCCTCACTGCGTTTCTCTCCAGTTTGACAACAGGTCACTAGTGACATTCTGTAAGTACCACCCTGCAAACAATTACATACTTTCCTAACACTATATCTAGTCTAAATCTGACTACCTTGCTTATGGGAATGTTGCATCAGGCAGTGTCAAGATACTTAAAGATATGACATCTACTGCTTCTCCTCTAACCTCAAGGCCTGCTATGCTATAGGAGGAAATTAATTTGGTTTGAAATAGCTCATTTTTTATTAATTTGTTGACTCATGTTGTGTCAGGAAAAATCATCTCAGAGCAGTAAATGTGCTATAAATTCACACACAGTTATTTCACAGTGGCTTCCATGTGTACACAGAAACTAAGCTGACAGTAAAAACATGAGGAAAATCACAGTGTTACCAGACACAGCCTGTACTATTTGAATGATGCTTTGAACAGAGGAATTCCCTTTTATTCAAAAACTGAAATGCAGGAAGGGGCCAGAGGAGGGGTGGTGAAAAAAGAGCATTGTTGACCCTTCCAAGATGCATTGTCTCTGATTATTTATTTTTTTTTTTACGGTAAAAATGCAGCCAATGCAACAGGTTTGTATGAAGAAGCAGTGGTCCCCAGCTGCTTGTTCTGAAGCTCGTTCATAATGTCAAAGACTAAGTTTTCTTTCAGTTCATTGTTCACCAAATATGTGGAAACCCCAAACTCTCCATTGTTAAAGCATTCTTCAATAGGTTTACATTTAAAATTTGCTACAGCACTCTACTCACACCTACTGCCAAAAAAATGTTATTTTCCTGATGTAAAACTAACCCATAAAGTCTCATATCTTCAGTTGATTTCCCTCAAATTGCTCAATCAGAAAGTAACTTTGCTAATCTTTATGACATGTAGAACTCCTCTACTTTTGCTGTCCCTTGGTCATCTAAGAGTTAAAGCACAAATAGCTGCAAAAAATAAAAGGTCTGCCAGTTTGGTTGAATGACTTAATGAATGCCAGATAAGACATTTCAATTTAAGTTTACACCTTTTCCATTTTAAGTAATTGAGACAGTTTACTTTCTTTGCGTATGCAAACATTTAAGGAAAGCAGCAAAAGTTATAAAAAGATTATTTCAGAACTTAAGTTTTCTTAAGAATTGGATTACCGTGATAAAACTATTGCACACACTAAAATGTGCATCTAAAACGTCTATATTCTTTCACCATCGAAACATCACAGAACATGACTTTAATTTAGCATAATCACCACTGGCCCATAAACCTACCTCCTTTGGCATGAAGGACAAGAAGCATTGCAAAGCTGACCTTCCCTTTAAGTTAACCGAATACAAATAAGGCTTTGAAGAACAGCAGTCAACCACTGTCAAACAAAATTCAGAATCAAATTACAGATGTAATTACAGTAAATATCAACTTTGTAAGAGCTGTAGTACTTCAAAGTGATTTCCAACATAAGCTATATATCTATACGGTAAACATTTCTCACGAAGTTACAAATGAACATAGAACTACTCATAGGGATTGTAGAAGTAATTTTGAGAACTGTTAATCACCATTAACTTTCATTAAAGTTATTGATTTGGGAGAACACAGTAGTTCAGAAAAAAACCCAAACCTACCATCATTTACCTCTGAATAAAAGTGTTAGGCAAAAACAGTTATCTAAATGATAAAAATTAATACCACAGAGAGGAAAATAGTTGCATGAAACTGTTTTTCTAAATTATTTTTAGGCACAATCTACACAGAAGTCTACCAGTGAGGCTTGCATCATTTTTCAGACTTCCACGTCCAATTTCAAGGCACTGGCAGAAGTGTGGGCTTCCAATAAAGAAGGTACCATTCCTTCGAGAGAAGTATTCATCCCAGAACACCCGCATCAGTATTCATCCAGTATTCACCATTTGAACAGTACTGGATGTGACTGGATGTCACATTATTTGTTTCAAGCACACGCTCTGATCCAGAAATGATGTGCAATGAGTTGATTCCCATTCTGGCTAGTTGCCTGCTCTAGACAGTCTTACAGTTCTCTTCCAAGTCAAGATGACTGACTAGGATCTCTCACCTTCCCTTTGAGGTCAACCACATGGTAAGAAAACCCTTCTGTTCTTATCAGAATGTTTTTTTGACGTTGTCCCCATACAGTTCTATGTAAAGATACAACTAAATATTATAATACTGTCTTGCAAAAGAAAGAGTCCTGATTTCCAGAGCTCGCAGGGACAAGAGACCATATAAGCATAGCTGCAAAATTCTCCATTAATAAAGACGTTGGAACAGCAAAGCAGATGCCAGGACTGAAGTAGAAAAGGGATGAGCAACAACGACTGAAGGATAAGAATCTGTACTAGTTCTATCAAGAAACAAAGAACAGCAATCTAATTCCACATATTGTCCCAATGTCATTCTGAGTTGGGCATCATGCAGAACGCAGTTCCTGTGATTAACCTGCAGACACCCTGCACCATCAGGAAAAAGAGAAGACAGGGCCTTTTTACTGATGTGGAATTAACTGAAGGGCAAACATTGTAAAAACAGTGGGTAAAAGTTTATCAATTGGAAACTAGTATAGTTGCTTGGTTTGCTTTTTTGGATTTTTTTAATGTATTTTTTTTTTATTCTAACTGCTAAGAGGGTATTCAAACTTTTTTTTTAACATGCCTTAGCAACTATAGGAGGAAAAAAAATTCTACAGGGAACCTGACATTTTACAGGCAAACCAAAATGTGTCCTCTTAACTTATATTAAGCAGCACTTTTAAAAAAATTGCTTTAAGATTTCTTAAATCGGAGAATTTGTATACCAGAAATAGTCTGACAGATTTTCTCTTAGCATTATCCATTCTTTAATGAAAATTCTGATGTAGCAAAAGCAAATACCTGAATGGTCATCAGCACTCAGTTTAAAATCATTATACTTAGAAAAATCAAACTCCACTCTGGTAAACGCTTGTCCTTTGTTCTGCAGCAGAAAGGGAATTGATTTTGTAGAACCAACATAAACACCACAGAAGTCAAATAGTTCCTGTAAGTTTATAGAAAAAAAAATATGGGTTAAAGCACTGTGAAGTCAAGTTTCTAATTGAACAGAATATGAAAAATATAATTGTTCAAAGATTCACAGTTTATAACACAATAACAGTCTTGGTTAATCAATTGTCTTGCATAACCCTTATCTTTAAAATATTTCCAGAACATTACATACATCAGTTTGGAATTCAATATATAAGTCCAGTTACACCATCAGTGTTTTGATCATTCTGTAAACTGATCAGTGGATTCCTTTTCCTTTATTGCTTTTTTTTTTTTCCTATAAGTTCCTTAAAGAAATCCTCTCCCTTTTTACACACTTTTACCAGATTGTCAAGTTCAACAGCTAAAGCTGTCAGCTATCATTTAATGCAACTGTTATATGTACATTTAGTTTCTAATTTCTCTTCCTAAATTGTTCTTTGATAATTTTATCAGGAAGTTAGTATAGGAGAAAGTGTGAATTATGATGTAGAGATGAGCCGCTTTGACATCTAGGTAAAGTAAAACATTATTAATCTTACCAATTGCTACAATTTCTTCATACTTACCACATCAATGTTTATTTCAGGGATCTCTACAAATCCAACAATCCTAAGCACTAGTACTCCTGAATTTCGCACTGCTACCTAAATAAATGGATGAAAGTACGATTGTTGATAAGGTCATTTTAACATAACTATATCACCAAATCCGGCATAATAACATGAAAAAAAAGTTTAAAAAACTAAACAAAACAACCAACCTACCCCACAGATACAGAGAAATTCAGCTTAATTTGTAATGAAGACATGAAAATAGGTCTGGCCTTACAATATAATGTATTTTTGTTATGAAAATATAAAGAGGTATTTGTCTTCAAAGAAGAACCAATCATGCCTCTGTGGATATATCTAGGATAGTCATAGATGTCAATTTAAAACAAATAAACAAACAAACAAACCTAAGGTTTAGAAAAGACTAGTCTTCTGCAGACAAAAATAATGTTGCAGGAGGCTGTATCTCTAGAATGAATAGTTTTCTCCAACAGGAGAAAGCAGAGTGGATGGGTTAGATCTACTCAGCAGCTATGAGGATTGGAAAGTATACCACAACGCAAACTGCGTGACGGGGTGCTGGTACAATGTAGATACTATTGTTCTGAGCGATGCGAAATCTGTATTAGAAGCGGGGGGGAAAAATGGATATTAGGTTTTGTGAGCATAATGCATGCAGACACAGAAGACAGAGAATGTAAGATTAGATTCAGAAAAGATAGCAAAAATCAGCCCTATGATAGCATCCTTTTTCCCATCCTCACTTATCTGACCACAGATTAAGTTGAGGAAGCATGCATGCAGAAAACAAAATAGGATTACACATTTATTGCACTTTGATTACCAAATCAAACCTACTAGTAAATCTACTTCTGAGATGACCACAAAAAGAAGTCAAGAAATTAAAGATACTGCAGTATTCCAATCCTACTACTCTATAGATCATAAAAACTGCAGATACTTCTACATGATCTTCTGAAGACAATCGTACAGTAGCTTCAAAAGCTTTCCAATGGTATAACATGAATTAGCTCAAAGTGAGAGGCTGTTTTGATTCTTCAGAGCAGGACTGAGACCAAAACAATAGAATAGGTTATAACAGCCATCATCTGCTGTAAGAAAACCTCTTTTTTTTCCCCTTGAAAAACACTAGAAATTTGGAGATAAAATCCAGAAGATTATCAAATGTACACATCTTTCCACACATAAACACAAAACATTACACTCAAAAGACAAAGTTCTTCTGGTTTTGAATACCTCTACTCCTGTATCAAAAGTCATTTTTGCAGTTGGAGTGAAACAGATTTTGAGATCAGCATGGCCTCCCACAGGTACCACCCCTTCAGAAGGGGTGATCATCATTCCAGGCAGTGGGTTTGTATCAAGAACCTTCAAAAGACAAACATGAAACACTAAAAATACTGAAAAAGGTGGTGGTGGTGTGTTGTTTGGGTTTGCTTTTTTCAAAATATACCAATATGTCTATCATGAAGTTTTTGCATTCTTACAAGAACCTTCATAACATACAACACTAACTTGGACTTAGAAGTTTAGGCAAAAATACAGGTAAACAAAATAAAGGAACAGATTCCAAAACATGATGACTGTCACTTTCTGTGAATTAATTTTTGTACATCTGTTGAAAATTTCATATTCCATTTTTCAGGTTGTTATTAAAATTAAGACTTGCTATGTAGCAAGTCTCCAGAATATTCTACAAAGCATTTCCACAGTGACAGATAAATCCATCACTTCTTTTTTGCCATTCACAGTAAGCAGACAGGACACAGGATCCTAATACTATAAAGTTCAGTAATAATACTAGGAGTAAGTATTTAGTTTACCCACAACTAGTAAGGACAAAGTAGAATTGGTTCTCTTCTAAAGCACTCCAGATAACTTTTTAAAGTGTAACTACAAAAATTATAATGACCAAGACCAACCAGTTATCTCCTGGCTTAAGAGTAATTGCTGAGGCTTAAAAGGCTAGGTATGGTTGTTGCTTTGTCTTATTGATTATGCTGATTTTATTCTTTCAGGCCCATCCTCCAAGAGTGTAGTAACATAACTTGTTATTACAGGGCTTGGTTGAAAAACAGAGAATATCATACAAATCAAGCTTCTTAGTACCATAATAATGTATTAGCAAAAATTCTGAGGATTTTAATGAAATTTTGCTTAACTAAATAAATACAGCAAATTATTCTGTGATCAGGAGAACTAATGAGGTTAAGTTTCCTACTGTGTATTATGTCTTTACCCACTCTGGTATCCATCTCCTCTCTTATCCAATTCATAATACAGCCTCCCAGATGTTAGTCTAGCGAAGTAATCACATTTGCTGTGGCTGGTTTGGGTCTATGCATGCACTGACTGGGCAGTCATTATGAACAGGATGACTAGTCAGTTTGGTCTGTCTCTCAAAATATAAAAACATCCAAGCTGTAGCTGCTTTTTCATAGGGTGCTCCAGTAGGGGGTTCTACCCTCACCACTGGTGCTCATGAAATTTCCAGAATCTCTTAGACCATTACCTGTCAATCCATCTATCCATCAATCCAAATTTGACAGAGGGACAGAATTCCTACTCACATAAATCTTGCTTCTTCAGAAAACCAGACAAAAACTTAACTGTGAAAAACTTAAGTAGATATGTATGTAATAACTGAGAACATAAAACTGTAACATGATCTGATAAAATGAACTCCCTTCTTCCTCCCCACCCCAAGAAATTAAATATGTAAAAATAATTTTAGCCTACTTGGAAGTACGCATGATTGGATCCTGTGTTTCGAAGAATGGCTGTCTTAAAAGTAGGAAAACCAATTGGACTATGACTGAAGGGTATCCTTTGTTCCATAAACTGAACTTTAGTAACGCCAAGCTATGAAAAAAAAGAGAAAAAAGCAAACTAAATAACATATTACTAAGTACAAATAAATAATTCAGCCTAATTTTCTTTTCATTACATAATGAGCTAATATATTTGTGCAAACGCATAAATTAGAAGTATTCAAATAGACAAACAGGCACATGAAAAGGAAGGGAAAAGTTTTCTTGTTTCCCAAAATGGGAGTTCTAGAGCATGCAGCCAGTAGAATACAGTTTAAAAAAAAAAAAAAAAAAAAAAGAGGAAAAAAAGAAAAACTAAAAAAAAAAATATCAAATACCATGTTCAAATAACATTACAAAATTACATTACAGCCCGCTGTTACAATGAAGCTCTTAAGCTTACCTTCCCACACACGCCTTGATTTTTATCCCTTTAATATATATCTAAGGAACTGTCATACAACCTCTCAACCTTTTTTTGGCTAAACTAAGCAATCCAAGAAAAACAATTACCACTTTATATGTAAGGACCACTAAATTGTGGTGCCAAAGGAATCATATATATCATTGAAAGCAAGAAAATGGCAAATTGCCTTTGTGTTGCCTTCTCCTCATGTCTTTGGAGCAATATTATTTTGTTAAACATGTCAAATAGAAGTCATATGAAATTAAAATAGCTTTTTGAATACACAATAATGGAAATATATTTAAGAAATTACTTGTTTAAAAAAAAGACACATTTTCCTTCTCTGAATATGCTGTATGGTGTGTTACCTTTGCAAAACATTTCAATTTAATCGTGTTTCCTTTACGCACACATAAGTTGAATTCTCCTGCTTCTGGAGAGTTGAAGCCTGGATGCCAAACAACTTCACATTCCAGATCTCTATAGGCTTCCACAAACCCTAAATAAATGTGCATAATTTACATGTTATAGCATACACATGTACAATTATCAAATTACATTGATATTATTAGAAATAACAATTTCTAATATTATTAGAAATGACCTTCTATTACTGAAGACTAAGCCCACATTTTCAAAGGTGTTCAACAGTATGCTGCGTGTAGCAAAATTAGTTGCTGAATTCTCATATGCATAATCTGTTTAGTAGTATCCTGCACTAAAACACAGTAAATTCACTGGTATTTTTTTAGCCATAAATTACTTAAATAATCAACATTTTAAAAAACAAAAGAACAAAACTATTCTTCTTGTAGAATAATAACTTTGGGAAAGACTATGTACATTTTCTCACTTGCATTTGTGTCTGTACCCGTATCAGCAGAAATATCTTTTCTCAAGAAACAGAGCATACCAAGCTCCTGATCCAGCCAGATCTTGTTTGAACTGTGTAATGCCAATTCAGTTAGCAGTTACTTCTTTAATAATGAAGTTCCAAGATACTTATGCAGCGCACTGTCTTTTAAAGGAAAGAAGGTAAAAGCTAATGTCTCTCACACTTCTAATAAATATTGATCCATAGCGCAAGTGGAAATTAATCCCAGATTGAATTCCATTTGTGTCATTCAGGCCATCTATATCAACTTCTTAGCAGGTTCATTCATACAGTGCTTTTGGAAAATTTCCTACCCTAATGAGCTGTATGATATTGCTAACTGCTATTAAATAGCTTCCTCACTTTTGAAATATCAGCAATCTGTGCTGAGAAAAAATGGTTACATAAGTGCTGTTGGCTAGACATAGAAACAATAAACTGGACCCAGTATGCTCTCAGGGTAAGGCTTACACAGGGAGCACTGCTACAGTGTTAACACTCTGATCTGATACTACTTTTGGGATACACTGATACTGACTCAACTCTAAAAAATACGGTTTATAGCATCAACTGAAAGTTTCTCTTATTTGACTTTATTGACCTTTAAGATACATGTACACAAACTGTACTTGCATTGTATACCTTTGGCTGGCTGTATAGAAAATGCAGTTCTTCTGTCTGTAATAATAGGTTTCCAAGTAAACTCAGCAGGATAGTTTCTGGGATTGCATACCCTGACAGTTGTTCTAAATTCTGTCTCTGCTGTGTAGCCAGGAACAGGATTTAAAATCAGTTCCCTTGTAGACAGCTCAAGTTCAACAGGCACTGTTTTTGCAACCACCAGCACATGCCCAAGGTGTTGGTTATTTATTGTGTAAGTGAAAGATCTGTAACATAAAAATATACATGTATTTATTATGTTGCACTCAGAGTAAAATTTATGTGAAATATAATCACTAGCAAGAAAATACCTAACAAAACAATTGAGTGTGAACATACAGTTAAGACTGACAAGAAAAAGCAATTTCTAATTGTTTTGCATACAATTCAAATCACATAAAAAGTGAAGATCATCCCAAAGAATAAATCAATTTCATACAGTCATTTTTACAGCAAAAGTAAAGTGAGAGTTCCATCTCCACACCAGAAGGCCAGGAAACATTTTGCCTCTACGTTTACTCATGAGGTGTATCAAAAGATCTGTGGATAGATACAGTGATGCAACACCCTGCCGGAAAGAGTAAAATATTTTCCAAAATTTCTCCTAACAAATACCTGTAATAGCAAACTATTTTCCCTCATACACCTGTAGCTATATGGACTTTTGACAGCACAGTTTGTCAGATTTTTTTTTAAACCCTAAGAAACATTACTATATTAGCAAAATTTTGCAACATAAAACTAAATAATTATTGCAATATCACCACAGATGAGTGTATGCAATGAACACTTATCATAACTACACTGAGTTTAAACCAGGCACATGATATTTTTTAATCTATTACTGCAAAGAAAATATGTAAATCAAGACAAATGTAAAAAGCCTTACTTTTTAAACATTCCAAGAGTATGTGTCTCAAATACAATTGGAATATGAGTCTTTGTAAGCGGAGGCACCACCAGAGACAATGGACTTGTCTGCTGCAATTCATCAGTTTCAATCTCAATTTGTATCCATATATGAACTAATAGGTTATTGATGATATGCAGTTTTCTGTCTGTTGTAGAATGCACACAAACATCACCAAAATCCATAGTAGAAGGACCTGGAATATATAAGAAGTAAAACCTTCAACACTAAAAAGTAAAAGTTAATGTAAGGAAGATAACTACTAAAACATGATCAGAACATTTTAGTTCCTCAAATTACAGAATTAGTCAGCTAGAACAATCCTGTAGCAGAACAAATTCACACTATTATTTGGAAGTAAATGCCATGTATGTTCTGTGCATGTTTTCTGCAGCAGAACTCGAGAGCCAGCACCAACATTTACTTCTTAACTCTGTCTATGTTAACCAGCTATTAAAATAGAAAAAGCAATGTGCTAATTACTAAAGGCATTATAAATAACCATAAATGCTTCTTTTTATTAATCAGATATTTAAATGGCTAGACAATCAGCAATTCACTGAGAGTTTATGTTCTTAAGCTGTTTGTTTGCTCCTTGATGTGTGACCATTTGGTTTAATAACTCATGTAATTTCATGGTGGCAGAATTATGTCATTACTTTATTTACTGCCATTTTTTTATGCTGGTCTGCATACTTTAACGATCATGGCACAAACCAAACATCTTTTAAAACTCACAGTACTTTTTTTATGAATATGTTTATCTTATACTACCTTTCTCCAAGTGTATCAATATACACAGCTACACTATTCAAGTTGTGGCTTCAGTGAAAATAGAAAAAAAAAAACTGGAAAGTTCTGAAAATTCACTTTGTTGCTAAATAATTTCACTGAAGAAAAATTGACCTTAAAATTGACCAGTTTTAGTACCAAATGTTGTTGACAGACAAGTCCCTCACAGACTTTAAAAGGTGTTACTCTCCATCACAGAACATTCCACTGAAATTATTTTGAAGGAGGATCCTGAAAGTATTACTTTTTTGGGGTCTTACTGTTAATTCCCAGAAAAATTCTGAATGCTCCCATGTCTGGAGAATAAGTCTTATGAGGAGAGGCTGAGGGAGCTGGGGATGTTCAGTCTAGAGAAGAGGAGGCTGAGGGGAGACCTTATCGCTCTCTACAACTAACTGAAAGGAGGTTGTAGAGAGGCGGGGGTAGGTCTCTTCTCCCAAGTTACAGGTGATAGGACAAGAGGAAATGGACTCAAGTTGAGCCAGGGGAGGTTTAGACTGGATATCAGGAAAAATTTCTTCACTGAAAGGGTTATCAGGCATTGGAATGGGCTGCCCAGGGAAGTGGTTGAGACACCATCCCTGGAGATATTCAAAAGACGAATTGACTTGGTGCTCGGATATATGGTTTAGTGTTGGTGTGTGTGCTTTGTTTGGTGGCTTGTTTGTTTGTTTTTTTTTAATGGCTGGACTAGATGATCTTAAAGGTCCCTTCTAACCTAGGCCATTCTGTGATTCCGTGAATCTTGCTGATATTAGTGCTGCTCCAGATACTATCCTATAACAAGGCATAAGGGTGTGAGCAACCTTCATAGTATGCTGGTTTGATTTCTCTATAATATGCTGTAGCATGAGCAGTCTTTAACGGAAGCTCTCCTTTTACACGTCGTTATCGAATCTTATCTCAGTATTTTCTGAGGAGTACAAAGCTTTAGTTAAAGACTACTGTAGATATCAAGCTGACACCAAATTAAGCTATTTTCTATTTATGGTGAACAATTATGAACATAAATTGTGTTACTATAAGTAAGTGCTTTTATAACAACCATATGCATTTATTAACCAAGTTAAAAATCTTACCAATGAGTATCTGATGAAGCTGCTTGGATGTTAAAGTTAGATTACAATCTTCCTTCTCTTGGGTAGAAGATGGTACAGCACTCAGCCCACTCCAAATCTGTGATAAGCACAAGACATCTTCTCAGTGCAGGATCAAAATTCTTATGCTTTTTTACATGGTAATCACATTATGCTTACATTACTACTCAAGCATTCAACTTACTTCTTTGAGTGAAGATTCAGAACCAATTTCTGCCAATTTTCGACTAGTTAATAGGCAACTCTCATCTAGAGGAAGCATTTTGAACTGTAGCTTCTCCTTGTGAAAATCTGTGATTGAGATCTTCGGTGACATAAGCCCTTCAGCTGGCTTAAGGCCTATGTTCACAGAATTATTATAAATATAAAATTCCCTATCAGGCAGAGGAAAAAGAATATGAAAATCTAGAAAGTTGAGCATTCCATGTTGTACAGATTAAACAATTTAAGATTTTTAAACATAAATAATAACTTAAGTAGGAATATTTCATTATGAAAAAATGCTCAAGCACAGGAAATGCCTTGAAAAGTCTCCTATTGTATTGTTTAGGCAAGGATTAACATCTATTGCACATTTGCAGCAATTGCTCAGCTAAACAGGTTGCAAGCATTATGGCTACCAAAATATAATTATATCATTTCTAAAATACCCCTTAAGGAACAATTAAGTTGTAAAGTTGAGCACTTAAAAGTTAGTAAAGGCTTTGATTACAAAGGATCCTTTAATTGTATGTCTGAACTGGAACACTTACAGCCTAATTTTCAGATCAATTAACTTCTTCATCAAAGTCAACTCCAATCAATCAATTTCACCTGCAACCAAGCGATTTGAAACTTCCAGAGATCTTACACTAATGTTTTGTATCAAGTATTCAGAAAATTATCACTATGTTTGATAGTAATAAGTAAAATTCATCAATAATTGTGAAATTTTCTTTTCCATTGTTGCTCCTCATGCAATATACCTTGAATTTATGCGTTATATAAAAAAGAGTTCATCCACTACACAACATCAGTACCTTTGAAGAAAACCATACATCATGCGCATACATAAAAATAAAATAAATCCAGCTCTGCAGGCCTTGCTCTGTGTATATACATCATGATTCAGACAAGGTAAATTGAGATTACAAGAATAATCCTCTGGCATTATTAATTTTTAAATAACGGGTCTTGCAAACAACACTCTGAAGGTATTACTTCTCTTGCTTTAGAGGCTTTACAGGCTTTTTTAAAAATAAAACTTTTCCAAGTAGCATAGCTGTCAGTTCTGCTTTTCCATGATTTTGCTCCACAGCATACCAACCAAATACACAAATTCATGAAGTGAGAATTTACCATAAGGCTAGAAGACCAATACAATCCTTTAATCTTATCTGCTGTATTCCAGAAATTATATCATAATTTACATGCTGAATCCATCACTTTGGGTGAGCTAGCCACCCTAGTTGGAAATACATATGATTTATTATATAAAAAGAAAAGAGAATCCAACAAAATCAATGCTCTTTAAACTTGGCATCTTATTTTAAGATCATTTTAAGTTTCAAGTTCCATGCCTCATTTTACCCAGGAAATGATCTTTACGTTTCTAAAAGAACATTGGAACAAAACAGGTTTTGAATGCCTTATAAATGAAGGTCCCAAGACAACAACACAGGACAAACTTAGGTATATTATTGGTGCCACTAAGTTAATACTGCACATATATACACATATTTTTCCTGTAAGCCAAAAGTATTTTTTTATCCTTGCAATAAAGTCTTACCTAGCAGCATCTTTCTGTAAACGACGCTGTCTTAAGTTAGAAATGAAGTCTGTGTAGTATTCCTTATGTGCTTCTTTTGACAGTCGTTCACATTCAGTATAAGAAAACTCTGGATCTATATAATTATATCTCTCAGTCCTTGTGAAAATAGTCCTAAATATATAAAGAGAATTGTAGTTTCACTACATGTGTAAAATGATTTGGGATCTTGTTAGACTGAAAATATATTGATTTTGCTTCATGTATATTTCATTGCAAACATTCTTTTTGTCACAGCAGATTATTAATATTTGACCTTGTAAAGGCAACCATAAAAATGAAATACTGAAACTGTAATAGCTACATTTGTAGTTTCATATAAGAAAAGCAACTCAAGAAATTTGTGTGCAAGAGGCTCAAGGTTAAGTAGAATGCAATGAATTTTAAAGACCTTTCAGCCTGAAAAAAGAGCAAAACACTAAACTGTCATATGAGTAACCAAACTTGACCTACTATTACAGTATATACAAATGGGTGGTTTTAAATATTATATTCACATAATTTTTACCTGTACTTTTTATTCCATTCACCAGGCCTAATGCTGGCTGCACGATCATTAGGAAAAGCTGTAAGTGCATCACCATTACAATTCCTGTTAATCTGGTGAGTATGAATTTGTGTTTGGGTTGATTTAAGTATTGCCACAGGTGCTGTATCAGTGCACTGTCCTGCACCATCAGCTACAAACTGTCCAGTTGCATTCGAAATCATTGGTGTTATACCTTAAAATTCAAATAAAACATGTTACATACACTTCTACTTTCTAAATAAAATCAAAATATTAGAAAAATATTTCTTTATACTGGTCCACCCAGCTGCCCAACAATCCATCGCCCATCCCATTACGTTTTCCTCAGAAAAGAAGGCATTCAGACCATACTAACAGCCAGCCACCTTCCCTGGCCTAGATAACAGACAAACAAATACTGGAGTCCAAACCACTACTACTATGTCCAGCTGTGGTGCTTTGTCTTGCAATTGCACATGATCAAACACTCAGAGCTGCCTCTGTCACAACACTGTTCACAGTGTCCTAAAGTTTGTCTTAAGGGCTGCAAACACGTGAATGATTTTTGACAAAGCATCCCCAGGCTTTGGGGGTGAAAACTGAAAAGACAGCTCAGATCTTTTTCACTCTAGTTTTAGAAAACCTAAACATATTGGGTTTACCCACTTTAGCCTTACTTTGCTCTCAAGTGGCTACAAAATAAGCATACTTTCCATTCTCCAAACTATAGGAGTGATTACAACTTCCACTGCTCATGGAGGAACAGTTTGCAAGAAGCTTCATTCCAGTCTCTTCCCCACCACCACCAAATAGAGAGAAGTACACATACTCATCCAAAGAGACCGGGAGAAGAAAACAGGAAGATAAAGAACCCGTCTTGGGTTGAAGGACTAAGAACCCATCTAAGGACTTGAAAAAACTCATTTTCCCTCCACACTTCAATGAAGCTTAAAACACGAAACACAGATATCAGTAGCTTATAGAGTACAAATACCCCTAATAACATCTTTATAAACCTGCAAATAGGAGCAGCACAGGGACATTAATAGAGCAAATGGTATACAAGAGCATTTAGAAAAGCTGACAAAACCTGAATACTACACTAAATCTTTGATTGACAGAAACACATTTTAGTTGTATTTTTGAAAAAGGAAACTGCAGGAGTTCTGGATCTCAACAATAAAACCCAGAAACTGCAAAACTTTAGTTTGTCATTAACTCTTGATTGCCACGGACTTGAAATACCTTCCTGAAAGCAGCAAGAATGTCTAGTGGCTTATCAACCTTTCCGGTACTTTAGAAAGAACAGAATTTTATCCTGACTTTCCAATTACTTCCTCTTTTTACTTTCCCACAATGCTCTCTGATAAAAAAATGGGTATTGCCTTCCTGTTTTATCACTAGTGAGTGCATCTTCAAGTGGGCAGCAGTCAGTCAGTTAAGGAGTGTTCAACTCCCCCCCCTTATCTACACACAGAAACCAGATGCACCACAGTACAGGAGAGCCCCGTTGCACTAGCATTACATGGAGATGCTACGGCATATTTACAAATCTACTATAAAGTGGTTGTTCATGGGACACATCAGGAACATGAGGAACAAATTAGAGACTAATCATTGCATATCCTGAAAGATTCTTTATGCTGGCATAGGCTTCAGAGGATGAAAAGCATCAATGGACGTGAGACAAGTAACAGGCTGTATTAACCGGTAAATTCATCTGGCAGTAGAAACTTTAAATCAATAAATACCCTGTTATCTTTCCTAACTTCTTTCTGTGCTTGACCCATCTCTCTACTGAAAACCGAAACATACTAGCACTGTGTAACAGCATTGCTGCAAAACCCGAAGCTCTTATTTTATGATTTATAGAAGTTAAATAGTCATATGATGAAAAAATATGCTTTATTAGTTCAATTTTTGTTAAAATATGAGAGGAGACGGAGTTTACCATTAGCGTAGCTATTGTTTTATATTATCATGGGCATACATCATACAATTGAGTGTTCCCTCAACTCCCAAAGAGATATTATTTTCTTGAAACAAACTAAAAATAGTCAAAAATTCTCTTTTAAAATGTTAAAAATGTACTTTTAAAACATTTTATCACTTGTCACTTAACTTTTTAGCATCTTACCAGGATTAATTTTGAATAGAACGTTTTTTCGTTTAGATTTGCACACACCAATAAAGCTCAAATATATTTGGTGAAAGGATTTTGTCTTCAAAACCTGTAAATTATTTTTCTCTACTGCTGTACCAATGATATCAACAACTTGCTTCACTTTAAGTTTTCCTATTTGATGTGGAGAAAATGAAAATATCACGTCCTGGAAAAGAAAAGTCATTATGAAACACATGAGGCAGAAAAACAAAGAGAAAAGTTTTAGGTAATTCTCTGTTTAATTGAGTCACTCCTCTCTGCACTTCTAAGACAGGTGTTCAAAACTGGGCTTTTAGAATATGTCAACTGCCATGCATAAATTAGCAATACAAGGAAATATAAAACTGCTACATACTAGAACACCAAAAAGCCTCACTTGCTCGTTTCTGGGACAAATTGCTAAGTGCCCTAAGTTATAGGCTTGTGAAACTATAAGTGTCTCCATATTTGACTTGAATTTGGCAAAGTTTCTGCCACTAAAAGATATATTACTTGAGTATTTGTGATTTACTAAAAGAAATTAAAAGGATCCTGCAAAGGTTTGAGTATGAATCAATCAAGTCAGTAAAATACAAAACATTTAAAGACAGGAAAAAACTCAGTGAAGTTTCCTTAGTACTACAATTATTTTTTCCAAATTTAAAATAACACTTGTTGCTACCCAGAGTACAGGAAAGAGCATTAAATGACTCTAGATAAGGAGAAAAAAAAAAAAAAATATATATTTATTTGGCTGATATTAAACATCATGGCTACTGAAATGTAATTGTTATGGTTTACTTTCATGAAATTTTACTACTATAAAGTAATCTGCACATCTACATAACCTAAGAGAAAGAGATAATTACCTTTGCAGATTTCTTTTTAATCTTTCCTTTTTCAGGAGAAATATTAAAGTTAGCAGTCTTGCGGAAGCTGAATGTTACTGGAAGGAACTCAGATTCATTTTTAAGTGTGCATAGAACTTGTGTTTTTTCACCCAGGAAACAGTCCATAAACTTAATAACTGGTCCTGGATTAAAGGTTATCACGACAGGAAGCCCAGAACCTGTCAAAGCTAACTCCGTGTGATGACAACGATTCACTGCATTAGACAAACACAAGAAAACAAACAAAAAACCTCACGTCTATTAGCTTATAAACAGAAAAGTCATGCTGTAGTTGCAGGGTTGTAAACACAAAATAATACCATAATGCAATTTTCTATAAACACAGACATACTTACTTATATTGGCTGTTAGATAACATATTCCCTCCTCAAGAAATTTGAGGGTGATCAAAATACACAAAACTGCTAATACCAAAATGCTGGTGACTTTCAAATGGCTGGAGGCATTTTTATGTGCTCCAAATATTTACATTTATAATTAAGTTCTAGGTGTTCGCTACAAGTGGGTGTATTCATGACATGTTTGATTCTCTCCTTCCTGCTTTCTAGTCACTGATTTTGCTCCTAAATCATTAAAGAACATGTAAATTACAGTAATTTCTTTGTATTGATATAAATAAAATAAACACAGGTTTCCCATAAAACTGCTAAGAAGATTGAGAAATTAAAAATAAATATGAACAAAAAAGAAGATATACAGTTTTATCATCCACATACACATTTCTGACATATATTTCTGATCACATACTTGCAATTGTTGTGGCACTACCACTGATGGCCTGCAGATAGCCATCCTTATTCCCGACTGGTTCAAATCTCAGAAACAGTACAAAATCTTCTTTCTGTGATGACTCATTCACTCCAAAGTCCCTTTTAAACTTTCTGTAAGAGTCACAATCTCTAATTACAAGATGGAGGTTAAAAAAACCCAACCCAATCCCAATCCACAAAAAAAAAATCAAGACTTATTTTTCCATCATCCAGTCTGGCTTCTTTCCTGTTGGTTACAGACTGAACAAATGATCTTTATGCTTATTTTCAAAAAATGGAACAGTAACAAATTTAAGCTCAACAATACATCTATGCTTATTTTACCAGTCATTTGATATCTTTTCTTCTAATCTAATAGTATGTGCGCAATAATCACTTATAATTAGAATCTAAGTAAAGGAAAATGGCAAGTGCACATTTTCTTTTTCTTTTCCTTATCCAAAGAAGAGATGTTCCTTTATGTTTACTTTTTTTTTAATGGAATAAAAGCTCTACAAAATGTTTCAGTCTCTTGGTGATGAAATATATAGTACACATGCAGCATTATGAAATAATATATATCTTTATGAAGTAAATCTGCAGTCATTACAAAAGGCACTTAATTTGACACTGTAGAACTCTCTCAACAATCTTTAGAGATTCAGTGTACTTAATAGGAGCTGCAATTAGTTTCTTTGGCAAAATACAATAAAATTCTTGCTCTCACAAAACAAGTTTAACCAACTCTTGGTTCAAATACATCCTTAATGTATTATAAAACAGCTCCCAGATAACTACTTCAGACTTTGCTTTCTCATTTGCAGTATCATGCCAAGCAATTTCTTTTAGCAGACATAAATAGAAAAGAACTTCTTCAGGAAAAAAAAAATGTAGACACATTAACAAAATTATTTTCTCTAACACTCATCTTTACAGAATAGTTTAGACCAATAAGCTTGTGTGTGTCTGTCTGTGTCTAATTTGGACTGCTCACTCACTTTGGACTAAAGCACAATGTTACCAAACATTTTTCATAAGGTAACAAGGTTCCTTGATTGGGAATGCACAGGATCAAGGTGGAAACATCTACATCTCTTATTGTATTTTTGAAGCTTAAGTCTTGCAAAGCAGCATCTGCACTCCTCTGAAGGTCTGTTCCCTAAAAAAATAATCAACAGTTCAGCCTGTTCTGCTTCCCCTTTTGTGTTTGGTTGGGTTTTGGTTTTCCTACATATACATTTTCATACCTTCCACAACAAGCAGAAAGAAATAACATAAGTAATAGCATAGACATAGTCACATAACACAAGGGTAATTAACCAATTTTTAAACATCAATTTCATGTCAATGTTTTGAATTCTCTTTTTTAAAGATGATCCTCACTCAGATGATTTCACTGTCTGAGAAAAACAAGTGAAACCACAGATGCTTAATATCTTAGAATATCAACATATATTTTGGTAACTCCTAATAAGTGACAAGAAAACCAGTAAGTCATGCAAAACACTTAAAAAAAAAAAAACCAAAAAACCAAAATAGCCACACCCAGAGAACATAGTTAAAATTGTTAAGGTTAAGATGTCACATAGTGAAACAGAAATATATGAAAAATGTAATTCCAAGGTTAAATTATATTAAAAAAATATGTTGGTTGGACAGAATTTTCAGAAAGCCTATTGATCAGAAAATAGCTTGACATAGTAAAGACTACTAGAAGAGGAATGCCGAGAAACAAAAAAAATGGAAAAGCAGAAATGAAAAAAGTTTTTAAATAAAATAAAAACCACATTTTTTTTTACCATCTCTCCTCCAATGGCATTGTCTTCCAGTACTGCTACCCAGTCCATACACTCAGGACTTTCATTGTATAAAAATATTTCTTCAGTCTTTGAAGATCCAAAGTAAACTGGTCCAAAGTGAATGCATTCCAATATATTTCCACAGGATATTCCTAGGACTTTAAGAACTTGCTCAACTACAACAGCTTTGATCCATACTTCAGTGCAGCCACGATCTTCCAACTCCACTCTGTCAGTAAGAGTAGCAAGCAGCAATAGGTAATAAAAAAAAAAAAGGTTGGTTAGGTTTGTATTAGAACCTATTAGAACTAGATACCTAAAACTGATACCTAACAGGACGAATTGCACATTACATGGCGGAGTTTTGAGGAGCTTTGTGAGTCTTTCCCCTTTTTTAATGTTTGAAACAATAGGAATGACATATCAAAAGAATCAGAGATTTCCACAGATGAAACACTGCTCTTAATTCTGAGAAACTTTGTATCGACATATCAACTTTGGTATATACTTAGCAATTTTCTCTTAGGCAACTGGAGCTAGAAGTTCATCTGAATAACCATAAAAGAACTGCTGCTGTCCCTATCTGAATACTTGATCGTGATGATGCCATAGAACAACAAAGAAAAGGCAAAAAACCCAACACTTTTGCAACCAAAACATTGAAGCTCAGTAACCAAAGAAAATACCACATGAAGGAGGATGAAACTGTGAGGCAAAATACAGATATTGCCTTCCCTTTTACTCTAATATAATTTTCTCCCTTTCATTTCATTTCCTTTTCCAACAGGCTACACAATGCAAGAACAGGAAGAACTGAACTTTAAGTCATATATCTTAACAATTTAAAAACAAAACACAAAACACCCCCACCCCCCAAAAAAAAAAATATGTCTATAGTCACCATTTGAAGAGAGAAAAGATAGGCATATAAAAATAGTCTAGTCTTAAAAGAATTAGTGGTTGCAAATACATTCCCCTCCATTGAAAACAAGATACAGCAAAGGACATCATAATGTTTCAGAGATCCTGAAACACACAAAGCCAAAAGAAAAATAGCAAAGTCACAGAAGCTAAGAAAAGTCAGGAACACAGGATGTGTAGAAAGGTGAAAGATACAAAAGCTCTAGGTTAGTTGTATACTGAGAGATATGCAAACATCCTATATAATTACGACTTATGAGAGATCTTAAATAACACAGCCAGGTACACAATTTATGCATATCATCATCAAATTAATTTAATAAAAATAGATGTGGAAGATGGCAAGTGACATCTAGGAGCTTAATTTTTTTTAGATAAACATCCATAATAAAGACTAGAATTAATGGCAGACAAAAATAGAGCTGGATTTCTTCAGTCATACACTCACTTTATCACTTCTTTGATGATTCTGGGTACATCTGTGCATATATCCACTTTAACCATCTTCATAGACTTCGGCTCTACTGCTCCACTGGTAGGTTCTATGTTAAGCAGGACAATTCCATCATATGATATTTTAAATGTACCTAAAAGAAACAGAATAATAAACAGAATGCTATGCAACATAAAGTTGTAGATTTAGATTCTCGTATTACACATTTGGAATTACAAAACACATGATGCAAATATATTTTCCTATGGAAACAGGAAACATGGAGTTAATCTTTTTCAAAACTATTTCCAACACAGAGTCAATCATTATTTCCAGGGTTTCTTTAAATATTACACCCAGACGTCCAGTGCCGCTTTGCAAGTTGTTACTGTGACAGAAAAGGTACTCACATTCCAAACAAAAGTGACTATATCATAAAGCAGCTGCAAGTAACATTTTGTAAGTCACAGGATATTTTATATACGGCTCTATGCCATTACCGTAGCTAGAAAGTTAAGCACATAGTGAAAACTATTGTTACTTCCACTATTTGGTATGTACACAACACTGACTATTGCAGAAGAGAACAGTGAACATTTCTAGGTTATAAAAAAATATTTTTAACTGTGAAAAAGATTATTAAAGGTATATTTAACCAGCAGCACTAATTATCTGTCATAGATAGCAAGAAATTTTTTTCAATGTTGTAGGAAGAATGCAGGGTTTGACTTCAGACAATAATCTCCAACATCGGATCAGAAGCAGGAACAATGGACTTGTTTTGTGCACAGGATGACACGTGAAATGCAATCCTTGAGTCACAGGCCAGGACACAGCACTTCCTACTGATACAGTTTACCTGCTGCCTGTTAGTGTAACCTTTTGTATTACAATTTGCAGAGCCTATAGAAACACAGATTCAGCATCTATTCCTTTCCCTGCCTTCAATACATTCTTCGCTAACCACCCCTTTCATCCTAATTTTGCTAATGTCCAGGCCTGCAAAAATCCATCATGCAGCCCGCAACGCTGTATGCAACAGACTTTATAACTAGAAAGAGTTCCTATACAACATGAGAAATTTCACACCATGCAAATTAGTCACAGATGTATATGTAGTTTAAGTTACCTCATTTTCTTTATCTAAACATCATTCTTCAAAGAAATTAGTATGTATGAGTAAGAGCTAATTATATACGCTCCATACTACAGCTTTGAGTTGAGCTGGCTAGAAAAACCCCAATTTTTCCTTTGCTTTTTGGAAAAAAGTAAAAAAATAAAATAAAATTCTGTTCTAACTAGACAGCCATTTAATTTATTTCTTTTTTTTTTTTAATATTGCAACCCATCTCTGCATTTCTATAATCACATATTTTCTGTTGGTACAATATTTCTTGTGGATATCCATGAAGCAAATATTCACACAACCTTGGCCTAATACAAATAAAGATATCTTGTGATATAACAAACAGCTGTACAAGTGAGGAATAAAAATAATTAACTGCATTGAATTTGTTGTTTGAAACTCAGCATAGTTGCCACCCTACTACTAGAGAAAGGTGTCTGCAGCTTTGTCCCGTGGAAAAAGAGATTCAAATAGGTTACTTGGATCATATAAGCATTCTTAGACACCATTTTCTGTGTTTCTTATATTCTTTGGAAGGGTCCCCTCCTAGAAGTTGAAGAATGTGCATGTTTTGAAAGCTGTATGATTTCAAAAGCTATGGAAGCAAGATAAAAGACCTCTCATTATCTTCTGGTAGCAAATACAGTTCAATTCCCAACCTAGAGGACTTTAGCTATGAAAGTTCAGAGAGCTTGTAGCTGTTTATTTAATAGAGAGTTATTAGGATCACAGAATCACAAAGTCAACAGAGCAAGAGCAGACGTGATTTGCTACTATTAATGTTGGACACAGTAAGCAAATGAGCAACTTTTATTTTTACATCTTTCAGATGAGACTCAAAAGTAGAGAACTCCTAAAATTTGGCAAAGTTTTAAATTTCTTTTTCTTCACTAAGCTGAAATGTAGTACTGCCTACAGAAGCAATGGGTCATTTATAGAATCTTTAGCTAGAATACTCATACTCTGCATAACCCAGAAGTTCAGATAATTTCTACTTGGCCACTGAAGTGTTAACTTGCATAAAATTACATTTTCCAAGAAAACAAAATATTTGTATAATTTAATGCATACTAAATATTTACCTGAAGATGATCCATGGTTAGTAATACTAATCTCTTTACTAATTATTTTACTGTTTGCAATCACTGCACCAAAATTAATCTCTGACTGAATTTCCAGATAACAGCACGGAATTAATCTGCAGAGAAAAGACATGGTTATATTTTCCCCAAAACTTGAAAATCCTTATGCATTTTTAAAGAAATTTGATTAAGCACTCCAGTGGAAAGAGAGTTCTCTTTTTCTCCTACCAACGTTTATGCAACTCACTTCAGCAGTATGTCATACACAGGGAAGATGTAAAAAAGATATAGCTATCTATCAAGCTGTTCACTTTAACGATGAACTACTGTAACTGTAAAACAATATACCTTTAAACAATTTGTCAAAATAGAACGTACACTTTCCTATTTATTTTAAATACTTGAGTATAGTACAAAGAACTTTAAATAAAACTATCTTGAGTTAGTTGCATCACAAAATAAGACCAAAGTTAACATTCACCATATTTCATTATCAGCTGCCTGAACTAAAAGCAGAGCAAAAATATACATACCAGTTTCAATTTACAATCTTTTGTTTTACAGCTACTTTATGTGGATTCAACAAAACTTATTGCAACAGACAGAAGGGGAAATAATAGTTATTTCTATAATTTATTTAAGAGCCTCAGCCAGCATGATGACATCACTGTGTTGGGTACTGCTTATACACTTGCTTCAGGAAACTTGTATTTTAAAGGCCCCAATTTCTAGTACAATAACACCTCTGATCTCCCATAAAACTGTTTGAAATGAATTGGAATTTTACATCAGCACAGTAGCCTATCTCCTCTTAACCACAAATAGGAACATGCAGAAACAATTACAACTCATGATATCCATTACATGCACTACAGAAGACTAAATGGGGAAGATAAATCTCCTTGGCTGAGCTAAGTAGACCCTGCACATATAATCTATTGCATAAGGGAGGGGAGAAGGAGGAGGGAAAGGAAGGGAGAGAGGAAAAAAAAATTAATCAAGAAATGCAACACTAGAAGTTGTTCTTGGAAATGTTAAAACAATGGGTTTCATTTTCTTTAATAATTTATTGTAATGCAAAAAAAAAAAAAAAGGGCAAATTCTTGAATTTTATTTTTAAAAAAGGAAAAAATTAGCAAGATTAGAGTACACTTGAAGAGACTGTAAAATCTTCACATATTCTATGTATTCAGACATTTTTCCAATAAGCTTGGTTAGAAAAATGAAACACGAGTATCTCTTCTTTCAAGATCCAAATATATAACTTCCCAAGTAGACAGGAATAAGCATAAATTCTAAATGCAATGAGATTTTCTAATAGATTCAGACCTGTGCAAAAAGGGAGACAGCCAAGTTAAAGATTTTGGTTTTATTTTTTTAATACAGGATGGGATTTAATTGGTTGGTTTGATTGGGGGTTTTATGAAGATGGAATTTGCCCCTGGAAAGGCCTAATTTCAAATGTTTTCTTAATATTTTTTTAAAAACAAAAAAATTAATTCTTAATGACTATATTTCAAAGAGAGTTTGGATGCAGTTAATCACAAAACAGTTTCAGTTAATCCTAAACACCCCCCCCCCAAAAAAAACAAAAATAAAACCCAAACAACTGCAACTGTCTTGAAACACATTCCAAAACTATGAGAATAAGTATTTTCTATGGCAATCAAATATTTACATAATTGAGTCATTACACTTGTATTACTGAGCACATCCTAAGTCCATGGTGCTGTAGAAATTAAGCAAAGAATGTTGTGTGGTCTCCAAAACTTATATCAAATACATGAACCACAAACCAATATGATTAACCACTGGATCTGGTCTCATGAGCCAGGCAAATGCCGAACAGCTATTTCACTTGCAAACCAAACAACTGTTGTATTAATGGCCCTACAGCACAATACTGTCATATTCTTGGTGACATTTTTTACTAAAAATATGGTTACAAAAAAAAGTGGTGTTACTACAGTTTAATGTTGTATGGGAAACTAATTTTTCCTACACTCTCAGTGAATCTAATCCCAGACTAAAGCTTTTCTCAAAATGAACAGTAGATGCGATTGAAGGAATCACACAAATTGTTGGCAAAAAGGTTAAATCTTTGCCGTGTTTTTTTCCGAAACCACCAGTGAACTTTTCTTTCAATAAAATTCTATGTACAAAACATGCAGACCCATAATTTCCACAAATTCATAGTGAATTATATATATATACCCTATAATTCACACAGAAATAAAAGCTGAAAAACAATATGATTTCAAAGAAAGACTACCGATTTGAAATAGTTTATAGTTTTTATAGTTTATAGTTTGAAATAATTTATAGGATTCATCAGTCCTAATTTAAACATCTGAAATCTGAACCTGTAAACAGAAGTTTGTCATTCTAATTTATCTTTTCAGACAAAGGAGAGAAAGGTAGATCAGAGCAATTCCCCCTCATTCTCAGCCACCTAGCCTAAGTTTGAGAAACTGTATTTAGAAGCTTACATTTACCAACTAATATCTATGTTAAATACAATATATAAGACGTATCCATAAACACACATATAAATAAGCACACACAATCACACAGATTGATGAAAACGATCATTGAAAGTGTGAGCTTATTCTAAAACACACGCCATATTTTGGGAATTAGGTAACGTATGTTTCACTATAATCCAGTTTTGCAAATATGGGCGATTACTATAAAATCTTTTCTACAAGTAGTTCAGTAAGGAGGGAAGACATTAAAAGTAGATGTTAACTTGTCTAATCTTGATACAGAATTAGAAATTATCAACATTATCACAACTAACAAAGAATAAAGCAAAAACAAAACCCCAGACTCTCTCTGACATCTTAGAGGGAGATCACCCCTATTAATTTCTTACCTGTGTGCTGCTCTGAAAAAAAAAATAAAATTTTACCATTGTAAGGAAACTTACTATTTGTTTTCAATGCAATGGACAGATCAGCGCTTATTAGCAAGTTTTCCACAAGATTAAACGGCAAATAGTAACAGCAGCATATGAACTTTTGACTATCATACCCAAGCAGGGGGATATCAACTATGTCATCTTCTATTAAAAGAAGTAGTCTATCTTGGAGATCTTTTGCACTCTCAGGATAATATTCCACAAAAGCTGTAACTTGAAGTCCAGACGCAACAGGCTTTTCCGGATTTTCCACAATCAATTTAAACTGCAATTTAAAAACACATAATTTTTTTTTATTGTTAAATATTTCTATATTAAAAAAAAAAAACAGAAGAATATGCAGATTGATTTAAAATTCAAGATCAACTTCAAAATATGCTTTTAAAACAAAAAAATGGATTTTATAAAATTTCTCCTCCTATTTATTGAAATCCAGACTTTTTACTGCAAAACAGAAACAAGAATACTAACCCATCAGAATACATGGAATAGTTGGTTTAGCAAAATATCATTTCTAGTATTTCCAAGAGAGCTCTAGTTTTTCTTACTGTTACAATAAACCTTCTGAAGCAACATAAAACTAAGTCAGATACTAGTCAATCCAGAATCTTTTTAGTGCCTGAGAAAGTAACAAGGACTAAGTCTCAGTCCAAAGCAGCATCAAAAGGAAACAGCATAAGACTTTCCTTTAGGTCTGACCAACATTCAGCTGTGGTCAACAGATAGTCTCACTGTACATTGAAAATCTGCCCCCCATGGAGGGCCCATGGCACCTCCAATTTTGCAGGTGAAATGAAAGAGAAAAAAAAAGCAGCATCTGACTGAAAGTAACATTTTCCTCTCTGAAGAAAAAAACAAAACAAAACAAAAACAACCAATTCTATATTTTTTGTTGTCTGTAAGCGTCTGCCTATATCCAACACTGTCTGCCCAATTTTTCTTGAACTTTTCATGAGTAACCTACTAACACATAGTGGAATTCCAGCTGTACCCACATACCTAGGAAAGCCTCACACCAAGGTGTAGAGCTTCTCTGGTGTTTGAGTCTCCTTACAATTCACATCATTCTATGAACAATAGCTTTCTGCTTTATAGGTCCAGTTCAATTAATGTTTATTTCTGAGAGAGAGTCCTCTCAGTATTCATTAACTTTTCTGTTCTAATTTATGTTTGAAATATACAAACATATAATTTACTGCTTGTCGATTCTATTGTCTGAGCATCTCCTTCTATTCCTTTAAAGTTTTTCTAACAGTACAAACACTCAGCTAAGAAAATATTATTTAATATGCATCATGATTACAGGCTTGATTTTGAAAGAATAGTCATGTTTTCATTTTGAAGTGTGTAAAATTTTTCTCTTCTCTAAAGAGAATTAAACAGCCATGCACATTCATTCAATACAAGGGAAAATAGATGTGTGAAACCTGTGGAAAACCGCTTTGTGAGCTACATTCCTTGAAAGAAATTTCTTGGCCATGCACTATAACAGCTCAAGGAAGGTTATTTTTCAGTTCTTGCACTCTATGAACACAATGCCTCAGAAAATTTACAGATAAGTCATACACTTCAGAGCCATGTAATCACAGAGAGCAGTGTAAGGTTAGGGAATGAGAAAAGGCACCACAACAGACCTTTTATGGAACTGAGAACATGAAGTGGAATCTTGTCCCCTAACTGTCATATTATTCATCTCAAGCACAAGAGCATTAAAATGCTCAGCATTGAGTGGGATTGAGTGCACCCTAAGCAAGTTCGCTGACGACACCAAGCTGTGAAGAACAGTCAACAGACTGGAGAGAAGGGATGTCATCCAGAGGGACCTGGACAGGCTTGCAAACCTCATGAAGTTCAACAAGGACAAGCGCAAGGTCCTGCATGTGGCTTGGGGTAATCCCAAGAACAAATACGGGCTGGGCAGGGAGTGGATTGAGAACAGAACTGAGGAGAAAGACTTGGGGGTGTTGGTGGATGAGAAGCTCAACATGAGCCAGCTATGTGCACTTACAGCCCACAAAGCCAACCGCATTCTGGGCTACATCAAAAAAAGTGTGGCCAGCAGGTCGAGGGAGGTGATTCTGCCCCTCTACTCCACTCTCGTGAAACCCCACCTGGAGTACTGTGTCCAGCTCTGGAGCCCCCAACATAAGAAGGACATGAATCACATGAATCTGCTAGAGCAAGGCCAGAGGAGGGCCACAAAGATGATCAGAGGGCTGGAGCATCTCTCCTACGAAGACAGGCTGAGAGAGCCAGGGTTGTTCAGCCTGGAGAAGAGAAAGCTCCGGGGAGACCTTATAGCAGCCTCCTGATACCTAAAGGGGGCCTACAGAAGAGCTGGAGGGCACTCTTTGTCAGGAAGTGTAGTGATAAGACAAGGGCTAATGGTTTTAACTGAAAGAGGGGAGATTTAGATTAGATATTAGGAAGAAATTCTTTCCGGTGAGGGTGGTGAGGGTGGTCTTTCCACAGAGAAAGTGTGGATGCTCCATCCCTGGAAGCGTTCAAGGCCAGGCTGGATACAGCTTTGAGAAACCTGGTCTAGTGGGAGGTGTCCCTGCCCAGGTCAAGAGGGGTTGGAACTAGCCGATCTTTAAGGTTCCTTCCAACTCTAACTATTCTGTGATTCTATAAAACGCATGAGATATTCAAAGAGGTAAAAGCTCATAAATGCTGATTGAGTAATCCTAGCTCTTTTCTAAAGTTGATGCTGCCTTTCCGCTTCTGGAGCACGTGAAAAATTTCTAAGGCTGATGAAAACTAACAAAAAAGAATAAGCTCAACCCAACAGTTTCCAGCTCGATGCAAAATTCTTCAGTTATAATGTAATAAAAATCAAGCTGTCTACAGCATGCAAATTTGCAAATTTGGAGGGGGGAAGAGGGCAGGTTTAAAAATGCATACATGGTCTTGGCCACTCTTACCCTCAAAAAGGCTGACTACCCAGTGAAATTATCCAAGGTATTTCAACTGTCTGACAATCATTTTCATGACTGCCCTAGAATATACTTATTCAGACTTCACGTTGCTGTGGACAAAAAGCAACACCAGCCTCTGTTGAACCTGCACTGGCAGTTCAACCCTTTGATCCCAATTTGGACTTAATTAACACATAATTAACTAGCTAGATGAAAGACCAATATTAGACTACTAACCACAACTGGGGTTTGCTGGGCCCACACAGGTTACAAATCAAGGGCTAAACTGGTTAAAATTGTAAAGATGCATTTGCCTTTAAAAAGTTTGGCTAGGAAATGATTTTTCCAGAACTAATCAGATGCTATTAATAGTAATCATACTATCTTGAGAAAAGATTGTAAATGCCTCTTTTCTGAGAAAGCTCTCCGCAAGCATGCACCACAAATGAACTACTCCACTCAAAAATGTAGAAGGATACAATACAGAAATAAGGTAATAGAGCTATCAATCAGCCTTACGGAAATTCAAGAAAAAACTTCAAACCTTGTGCCCTTCATCTGATCTAGAACACTTCACAAATCTGTTGTTCACACCATACCAAAGTGATACATTTCTACATAATGCTCCCTGAAATAACAAGGAATTTACAGTCTTCTCCAGGGATAAAATTTCTAGAGAGTGCAAAGCCAGCCAGCAAAGCTAAGCAGGATTTGTTACCAACAAGGAACTTGATGTAGTAAGACATATAAGAAAGCTGTTTTGCTCCTATGTGAAACTATGGGTTTAACAAACAATGAAGCTCTTTCAAATTGCTCACAACCCCAGGATAATGTAGAACCAGGAAGAATGGAGTTCATTTCATTCTGACTTAAAAGCCCCAGAAGAGCAGCCTCATTTGAAGTTCTGTATGAGAATATTTTTCAAGTGTCATAGAAATGACACCTACATGCTCTCACAAGAAAACAATAAACCAGGACTGGCTCCCTCCTTTAGACCTGTCACACAAGAAGCAAGTTGTTTAGACAGCTCTGGCTCTAAGAATTGCCACTTATTCTTTACAGTTTCTCCAGTAATTCAACTATGTTAGATTCATTTCCAATTCACTAGCAAGTTCCAGTCAGTCTCATAGACTGTTAAGGCATCCACGTTAGCATTTCCTACTTGCAGTAGCTGAATGCAGACAAGCATTTACACCTGCCCAAGCAGCCTCTTACACAGGACCCACCTAGCTGGGCAAACCTGTGGGCAGATGTCCCACCTGCAAAACTGCAGAAAATAAAAGCAGAGCCTCGAGATGCTCGTTTCCTCTGGCAATGCTCTGCACTTCAAGGGAAGGCCTGGCAAGCCCAAGGTGAGCGAGCTGTGTAGCCATTAGAATCATAGAATCATCCAGGTTGGAAGGGACCTTAAAGATCATCTAGTCCAACCATCAACCTAACTCTGATAAAAAAAAAAAAAAAGAAAGCAATAAAAATCACTACACCACATTCCTAAGGACCATGTCGGCCCATCTTTTGAACACCTCCAGGGATGGTGCATCAACCACTTCCCTGGGCAGCCCATTCCAACACCTGATAACCNTACAGGGGGACAATCACCTCTCGGGTCCTACTCGGGTCCTCCATTCCCCAGGGAAAGTCCAGGAAGGGAGGATACGGACTTGCGGGACTCGGGGGAGGGCGGTCTCATGAGGTGCGACCGTTATTCACCCACGCTAGAGTTGTGCGAAGTGCTATACAAAAAAAACCACACAGCCTGACACTCCCCACCGCTTCCCTCCCGGCCACCCCTCACCTGGGGCAGGCGCGGCGGCAGCAGCTGGAGGCGACAGCTCTCCACCCGCCGGTTCTGGACGCTGAGCGCGGCGCGGTAGCGGCGCCCCGGAACCGCGTCCCTGAAGCGAAGTTCGGCCGGGGCGATGCGCACCCCGGCCACCTCTCGCCACCCACCCGCCATGACGGCCGCCGCCGCCGCCTCACTCGGGCGGCCTGGAAACGGTCGCTTAGCAACGGACGCAGGGCGCTGATTGGAAGCAAAAAAGCGGCGTTTCCAAACCCACCAATCGGAAGACGAGAAACCGGATAGAGGCGGGGCCAGAGGCTCGGCCCAGCGCGGGTAGCAGAGCCGGCGGGGTCTGGGAGTCCTCGGCCCGCGGTGTCGTTGCCCAAAAGAGAGGGTTTTTTGCCCGAAGCCGTGGTGTGTCCTTGTGGTCTGCTCAGGTGCGCAGCCTGGAGTCTACCCTGCCACACCCGCACACACTGCCGCCTCGGCGGGTGCGGGGGGCCCCGGTAGGCAGGGCCATTGGGGCAGGTGGAGGGCTGCCATTTCACGGGCACCAGGTGGGGCAGGACATGGAAGGAAATAAAAAAACACATTCCTTTGGCCTGTGTTTACCACTAAGGAGATACTCGATCCTGTGTCCCGCCACGGGGTTGGGGCCTGTCCAGCAGAGTTCCTTTTGTTCACCTGAGGTGTTTTCCTGCTATTTCCACCAACAGTGGCCCGGGAGAGTGAAGGGGGATACAAACATGGATGCTCTTCCTGCCCTGGGTTTCTTAAAGTAAAGAGGGATTAAACTGAAATAAAAATGACCTGACTTCTGAGCATGTGTGTTAATTACAGACATGGTCTACATAGAACCAAAGCAGAGCACTAACACATCTGTTTGTTGGTGGGAAGCTCAGTGTCTGCAGCGCCCGTGGGTAATAAATCATTGCATGCCTTTATTGAGTGGTGAAAGATGTGTTCCTCTTCTGTATCCCTGCGCCTTCCTATGCTGCATTTTAAGTGGTAAAATAAAGTTGACAAGAATCCAGCACTTAGGCAGACTTGGAGGTAGATAATGGGCCGTGGTGTGCTTTGCTCCAACGTAGCAGAAGAAAGGAGAGGGGAGCAGCCGGCACACAGGACCTCAGACATCAGTTTTGATTAACCCAAAATTTGTTGCCTTAGATTGCTTCATCCCCTGAAAGTGCGTGAGGACTTACATTATTTATATTTTAGAAGTCAAGCATGAGAAGCTGCAAACATGGATGGCATAGATCAGAAGAACTACAAAGGACAAAAAGGGCAAAAAGTATGTTTTTAATGGGTCAAGAAACCTAGAGGGAGCAAAGAGAGAGGAGAGCCTCTGTTTCTGTTGCTGGGGGAGGATACTAACAGGTCTTTTTGTCACTCTTAAAAATTCAAGTGCTAGCAGCTATCTGCAGATTACTGAAGAATGAGTGGGAATTCGACATTGCAAGCACTAAGAGTAAAACCCAGCCATCTGAAGGGAGTTCTTTGGGAAGATTACTTCAATATGCTTTACAGTAACATGATTGTACTTAACTGACACACATGCAAAAAAAAAAAAGAAGAAAAAATTAGAAGATTACCTTATCAAAGAATTAAACTCCCTCTGCTTTTTTCTCTAGAGAATGACAAACACTGCTGGTTTCTCTGCTCCTTGAACAAATTCTTGAGGAAATTCCAGGGACACAACATCAGACCTAAGAAATATCTGATTCAAAGAAAGAAAAACCTTTGAGACTTTATACAGACATCATGATGGTGCTAAAAAGTCACAAGCTCAATAGTTTATCTTAATTTGGGTTATTCCTCAGCTGTCACATTAAAGTAACATGGAAATGTTCTGTCTTTCTGATCACATACTCTGGTACTTGGAAATAAATCCAAAAGCGAACAAATAACTAGTTGTTATGGTTTGGGCCAAGTGGGCCAATGACAAGATGACAGATGCTGTCCCCCACCTCTCGCTCCAAGAAGAGGAAGAACAGAGATAAAAATTCCTTGTATGAGTTTAGAAAATGCTAAACTAATGAAATATTATCAATAAAATAAAAAGGTAATAATGAAACAGATACAACAATGTTAATAAATACAAAACTGTATCAAGCTCCAAGGGAGATGTCACCAGCAGGCATTGGAGAAGTTCTAGACTGGACTCAACTACAAATAGGAACTGGATTCTAGATCTAGTTCCAGGAACCCATGGAGCAAGATCAAAGGCAGGTGAACTGACAGGGTACTGCTCAGATATCAGTCACCAAAGAAAAAGATCTACTAAAGAAACCAAGCCATTGAAGAAAAGCCAACCCAACCCCTTCCATCCTTCAGCTTTTATACTGAGCAGGCAGACGGGATGGAACACCCTATTGGCCAGTTTGGGTCAACTGACCTGTCTGCTCCTCCCTGCAGGTGCAGCCCCTCCATGGGATAAACAACCAAGTCAGCTGCCCCTGATTGCCACAGCAACAAGTATAAGCAAGAGTACTGAACAGAAAGCTGGCTCTGTTTCACCCCAAACCAGGACACGAGTTCAGAGAAAATGTCAAATATGTCACTTGTTACATACTGTCTCATAGCAAAGCAGTCAGTCACAACTTTTTTTTTTTTCCACTGAGAACTGTAGCAACATTTAATACTTTTAGCAGAACTATTAGAAACAAAAAATTGCTTATGATTTTTCATGTCAGTTCAGTCCTTGCCATAGTACAAGAGGATCCTTGGAAGTTCCTTGCCCTCTCTTCTCCTTCTGACCTTCCTGGTGTCCTACATTCCCATCTAATTCTCAGTCAGGTCACTAGCCTTCTTTTTATTAACTGAGCTCTGCCTGGGGCCATATAATAACCCTGACACGTGAAACAATCCAGGATAAAAGCACTCATACATGCACTTTTTTTTTGTTGTCACTGGAGGAGAGTTGTCTTTAGCAAGATGGTTTCTCGGCTTCAGTTTTGAGTATTAGTTCCTGAACAGTTGAAGCAGCACTATTGACAGGGGTTTAATTGATATTGTGAGCAGAGGCTAAAGAAAGCAGCCAAGACACAACCTTTAAAAATCAATTCTGTCATAAAAGAATTTGTAACAAAGAACACTGGCCTTACTTTCACTTGATTCAATGTAGATATGTCCATACAAAATTATTATAAGTTTAACTAAACTTTTAAAACCCAAATTAACTGTGACCTAGCTTGTGTATAGAGGAGCCAAGTTCTGCATTTAAAGACTCCATCTCTCTGAAGTAGTCTGGCTAGGCTCTCTTCCTCTTCTGCAAACCATTATATCCAAATGCTTACTATTGCCATCATTATGATATCTCATTATGAAACAACATTAGATAATGGACTCTGCTCCTTCCTTTCCTCAGCTTATGCTGGCTTCATAATTTATTTTTTTTTTCAGTCACTTAATAATCATACCCAAAGAGAAAACTATTGTAAAGGAACAGGCGTGATTTGTTTTGATGACAAAATTCTTTATAGCTAGGGTATGGATTATGTATATTCTTTCTCCTTTATCACTAAATCATATGACCACATTAAGTGTGATTTTACTTCTGCAGAATTTCATGCAATTTTACAGTGCAGTAACCTGCCCAATTCACTTTGCATTCACCTTAGCAGTATCAGATGATGAATAATAAAGCTTCACAGCAAACTTTTCAAAATCGTATTATAGTAATCAGAGTGAAGAGTATAACCCTATATAAATCTCCACCATACCTCAGTTTCCGATTCACTTCCAACTATAATAAGCCAGACCTGACACTTATTTGACTATCCACTGATCCGACTATCTTCCCAGGTTCCAGGCAGAAACCTGGAATATCATGGTTAGTTCTTTCCAGATAATAGATGAAGCTAATTTTTTTTTTTTTAAATTAAATATCCCCCAGCTTATTGGGGCCATGGCCAGGTAAAACAAGATGCAGAATCAGAAAAACATCACCAGTTTGTTTTTCCCTGCTGCACAAGGAAAACATTAATAGAAAATATGCATTAATAAAACAGAGAGAGCTGAGATGCTGGTCCTATCTGCCCATTTTCTGAACGCAGGTCAAAGAAGCTTATGCACTGACTGAGTCATCTATGAGATCAGAATTAACTCTCACTCAGGCAGGAATCTCTAAAAACATAGACAAATCCCTTCAGAAAGGATTCAATATGTGAGAAAAAGGGGCAGTTAAAATGATCATAAAGGTGATTTATTTGACAGTAATTCAGCAACAAGAAATAACAGTGATACCTGAGATAATGAAACTAATTTGAACAAGCTGCCGCTTATACTGCACTTTGTTGCTGGAATCTCAATCCAGAGGAACCCTGATTTGAACTGTGAATGCTGACCTATTTATTCTACTTCAGGAGGAGTAAATACATTTAGAATATACTAGAAGGAAATAGGGCCACTTACTGGTAAAAAAATTAAGTGTGTATATTTTTATATCAGCTTTTAGGAGTCAGAAACAGGCAAAGTCCAAATAACAATGACTAATAAGATATATTCCTTTGCATTTAATCTTGCAAATTGCTGTTTAATAGAAAACAAAAATGTTCAAAATGACAGATTTGGGCTCTAATTCTCTCTAAAGGTCTCTTCACTAAACAAATCATTCTGCAAGAAGCGGAACTAATGAAGATTTTATTGGGTCTTTTTGCTCAATGAAACCATCAGTCTTCACAAAACATGTAATTGCCAGTCTCTGAGACCTCCTTCCTTCTCAGATGGGGTTGAAAGAAGCAGGACCAAATTAGTGAAAAAAGGAGGGAACAGAGAGATTGTCAGTTAGACAAGGCAATCACAAATGCCTTTCCTTTATTTTTTCTTTTTAGAGACTGCAGAAATTGGTAAATGTATGTTGGGTTTGTGTGGCAAGGTTTTGGTAGCAGGGGCAGGCTGCAGGTGTGGCTTTTGTGAGAAGATGCCAAGATCTTCCCCTGTGTCTGATAGAGTTGGTGGCCAAAGCTGAGCCAATCAGCAATGGTGGTAGCACCTCTGTGATAACATGTTGAAGAAGGGGGAACTTCGACCAGAAGAAGCTGGGAGAGAGGAGTGAGAATACGTGAGAGCAACAACTCTGCAGGCACCAAGGTCACTGAAGAAGGAGGGGGAGGAAATGCCCCAGATTCCCCTGCAGCCCATGATGAAGACTATGGTGAGGCAGGCTGTACCCCTGCAGCCCATGGAGGACACCATGCTGGAGCAGCTGGATGCACCTGAAGGAGGCTGTGACCCCATGGGAAGCCCACGCTGGAGCAAGCTCCTGGCAGGACCTGTGGACCCGTGGAGAGAGGAGCCCACCCTGGAGCATGTTTGCTGGCAGGATTCGTGACCCTGTGGGGGACCCACGCTGGAGCAGTTTGTGAAGAACTGCAGCCCATGGCACGGACTCAGGTTGGAGAAGTTTTTGGAGAACTCTCTCCTGTGGGAGAGGCCCTACACTGCACCAGGAGAAGAGTGTGAGGACTCCTCCCCCTGAGGAGGAAGGAATAGCAGAGACAAGGTGTGATGAACTGACCACAGCCCCCATTCCCCGTCCCCCTGCACTGCTTGGGGTGGGGAAGAGGCAGAGAAATCAGGAGTGAAGTTGAGCCCAGGAAGAAGGGAGGGGTGGGAGGAAGGTGTTTTAATATTTGGTTTTATTTCTTATTACCCTACTCTGACATTTGAGTAGCAATAAATTAAATTAATTTCCCTGAGTTGAGTCTCTTTTGCCCATGATAGTAATTGGTGAGTGATCTCCCTGTTCTTATCTTGACCCACGAGCCTTTTGTGATATTTTTCTCCCCCTGTCCAGTTGAGGAGGGGGAGTGATAGAGGAGCTTGGTGCGCACCTGTCATCCAGCCAAGGTCAACCCACCACAAAATGAAAAACATAAATCATAAATACGTACACTCTCTGTTATTCAGCAATATAGTTAAGGGCTCCAAGAGCCACACACTGAACCATTACATGTATCTGCAGATCAGAAGCAGAGTGACTTTATCACTGTACTCCTTCAATTTAGCTAAATAGCCTGGCCCGGAGGGAAGCCGTAGTACTGCTGTAACATGACAATACTGATTTGGGGACCAAGGCTAGTGCAGGCACATTGTGCTGAGCTGAACATTTTGGTCTTAGGAGCTCGCAGCAGTTAGTCCAAAGTTTTCAGCACCAGGCTCTCTGTAACAAATTACAAATATGCCCTTTGTTTCCTGCAGCCTGCTCCAATGGAAATGCTTTCTGCATCTGCTATCTTTTTTAGTCACAATGTGTGAAAACATCCTTGTCCATGAAAAATTTAGTAACTCTAAAAGCATCTATATCCACTCACGGATTTCATGTATTAGACAAATAAAAAAATCTCTGGGTTGAAGGGAAAATCATTGAACATGAGCTGAGGAACGTGATGAAGATGCATGTTTCTGAGCTGGGCAGACCATCTCTGATCAAAACACAACATAACTATGGGGAAACTGCATATATATAGAGAGACAGATGATAGGAAATTCAGATAAGGGATAGCTCTGAAAATCTCTCATATGAATCAGGGGTTCTTTAACAGCTGTCTGTGGCTTTTAAAGACTCCCATAAAATCATGATATTTACCATTGAACCAGAGCAGTAGCCGATATCAAGATGTCAACAGCTATTGGCATCAGTAAATCAATATTAAATTTCCACTATACACAACTAAGATGCATTTTCCTAAAGTTACTAATGGTGGGATTCATCTTGCCACACTTCACTGCTATAAAATCAGTGTCTAGTCTAAGTGTCCACTATGATTAGGATTGAGATAAGTACCTCCAGAAGATGATCATCCTCCTCCCCTTACATAGGTATTTAAAATAGAATTCCATATATCACATTGACTTTATACAGGTCTTCTACTATCTAGTTACTTAAACAATTTCAAGAATCATTTTCTTAGGCAGTAAAGATAAAATTATTGAGGAGCATGTTCAATTATTAGTGAATTTATTTTCTTTTTCCTAAAGGCTGAAAATTACTGTACCACCAAATCATTTTGTAGTACAATTATGTGTATTTTTATTATAGATATCTTTTACATTTTATATGCAATTATCCAATTTACTTCCTTAGAATCCAAGTGCTTAGTATGATAAATTAAATTTGCACTATGATCATCTGGAGTGTCAGATCACTCCCTGGTTTCCAGCTCTTTAGGTATTCACCCTTCTGAGCTGCTTGATGTTTTTATTTCCTTGGCTTCAATTACAGTTGGAAACCATTACCAAACAGATATATCTATATACTTTAAAAGCAATCAGACTATGGTTCAGTATAACCTTCTATGGTTACTCAATGTGTTAACCCATTTTGTCTGAAAATACTCTCCCTAGTCCTCATGAATGTCATCATAGATTCCTGCATTATACTAGGAGAGCTCATTTGTCTTCCTAAGTTACAGATGAAAGGATACTACCCAATTTAGCTGGGTCCTTATCCAATGATGGCTTTGAAAATCAATAGCAAAGCTTCAGAATTGCTTTAAATGGGAATTAGGATAGAACGTACCTTGCAAATTACGGAAGATGCATACTCTGGGGAATTCATGCTACTCAGTAGGTTAATGATGCACTGTATCAACATATGCTTTCTTTTATGAATTTTACACTGTTTTTTTTCAGACTGCTTTTTTAACATTTCTTCTCACACTAGGAAAAAAAAGGAGAAACATGAACATTCAACTGACCTGCACTCTTACATTCATTATTTTATATGCCTCTATCCTAATATTTCTTGCTTAGCTTAATCCTGTGTTGATATATTTTTCTTCAGTTGAGGGTTTCTCCATGTTATTTCTTTTCCCTTTTCTAGTCACCCACTATTATGATCTGTAAATCTATCTGCAGATACTTTTCTTAATGCAGTTTAATATGCTCTCTGTATTGATATTTTGCAAAAAGTAGACATTACATTGATTTCTTCTCACTGACATCCATTTCTCTTCCTGACTGATCATATAGAGGTTCCATGGGTCTTCAGCTCCTCCTTTCAACATGAAACACTTTCACCTTATCTACACTTCATTTCACCTGCCATCACATGGCCTAATTTATCAGCTACAGATATAGCATGTTTATTCATTATGGTAGTACAGATATGTTTGTATTTTAGGCTACATATAATGGGCATTTTGCACTTTCTAATTTTTCCTAGCCATAGTGACAAACATTTATTGTAATGGGGGGGGTGCAGGGAAGGCAGGCTTCCAGGTAAGACACTCATTGAAACTCAAGAGTTGACATCATTTTTATAACTCAGCAATTTCATTAAGCACCTACATAGTATACAACAAAATTACATCCATCAGTGCTGTAAGACAAGAACAGAAATGAGCAATGCATAATAAAAGCAATTATCTAGTGGGAATAGAGGTCACCGGTATTAGCGGTCTTGAAGGCTATTCACACAGAGCTAATAGTTCAGGGAACTATTGAGAGCTGAATCTCATTTCTACAGTACTTATTACTTTCTATTAACTGAAGAGGGATCTACATTCCTGAAATTACAGAAACTGTTGCAAAACATCCTAGATTAATTCACAGCTGGCACAAGTTTGTGTGTCTTGTATGTGAAGAGGTCCTCTCAATGGTGAGCTTCCACCATTGCAACATCTATCACCTGCTGTAACAACTATTGCCTCTCTCTGAAAAGTGGGTGGAGATGAAAGCTAAGCCACACACGCTAAGCACCAGACAAGGCAGAATAGTAGAAAACATCAGAAATGCTTGGCCTGATCATGAAAAAAACACATATATTCTGCTTTAGCACAGCCTGTGTGCCAACACCTCAGTAGCAAGCAGTATGGACATTTTATGGCAGTGCTCAAACAACCCCAGTCTCCCAGGGCTCCCAGAGAGAGGGACACTCCTTTCCAGAAGCAGCCCTCAGTGGTTAACTTCTCCATAGCTCGGTGGTGTCCCAGCTGGTAAATCGTGTTCAAAATATTAATTGAGCAAGCCACGATGAAAGCATATTTTTACTTACTAATTTTACAATATATATATGCCTAAAACTGTAGATGAATGAAAATTAAAACACAGAATGTTTCACTGAATTTCACTGAATTTTTTGGAGTTGGAAGGAACCATAGAGATCATCTAGTCCAACTCCCCTGCCGAAGCACTGTTGACAGTGTCTCCTACAGAATTCTTTCTTCCATCCAATCAGAGAACCATCTGCCTGTGTGCAGACAGATTTCACATTTTCTGGGAGAAGGCATGTTTTTTCTAGCTTTACCTGGGCACTGTTTGGCCTTTCCTCCAGGTCAGCATGTTCAATGTGAATTTGGAAATGCAGGAGGTTCCAAAAACTTTACATCTGCTTTACTATAGCTGAATACGCCTACATCTCTGAAATCTAACTGCTTAGATATTTGGTGAAAGAAAACAAAATTCTTTGCAAGAGCACTATGAATTTCTAGGAAATATTAAAACAACCAAAATTAGTTCTTCCTGGACTTCATAAATAGCTATGGGTGGATAAGCGCAATCTGACTTACAGGTGAGACGCATTTCCAGTTAGAGAAAAAATCCCATTTAAGAGCTACTAATGCAATTTAGGAGGCTAATAAATACTTTGATCAGAGAAAAAAGTAGCATCTTTCAGCAGTCTGCTGAAAGTGGATCGACGCTGATAAGTCCCACTTGGCACAGCAGTGCAGCAGGGGATGGACCTGCTATGGAAAAGCAGGAAAGAGAGGGAAGGGGAAGGTCATGCAACCAGGCACTTGTCCATATACACTGTGAACTACTGTGATGTGATCTTCTAATATTTGTATATTTTTGAATAAAAACATTAAGTTTAGTAGTGTTTATTTCTTATGTCTCCATCTGTTCTCAGATGAGATGACCTGTGTAAGAGCCAAAGCAGTTACTATCACAGTTTCCCCCAGCATCACGGATACACATACACACTTTCTGCAGAGTTTTCTTGATGAACATCTCAGGGTCTAAGTTTTTCAAAATAAGCAGAGTATTGGAGGAGAGTGGTTTTATGCTTTTCCCCACTCTTAACTATTAATGAACACTTTTTCAGGATTTCTCTTTTATTCTGCACAAACCAATGGTACACAGATCATAACTCTCCATCAATCCTAAGAGGAGGCACTTAGCTAAGCCTATCAGCCACAAGAATGGTAATGCATTAGGAATTTGTATGCATGACTTATTTCTCATTTGTCTTTCCTTGCAGGCATCCCAGCCCCGAGAACAGCTGTGCACTGAGCTACAGAGATCAAGAAAGCTACTGTATTTATGACAGTGCTCTTCTTTTCTCTGTTGCCAAAAGAGTGGTCAGATGTAGCATAGCAATTTATACTGCTGAATTCTATTTTCACAATATTTTTATACTTTTGGCCACATTCTGAAAATACATTCATCTGCCCAATGCCGTTATCTGTTGAGGAACTGTAGCAACATTTTAATACTGATTTTAAATTCACTATATTAGAAGTAGCTGCTTATATTTCAAAGTGGCGTAATTTAACTCAAATTCAGCCTCCAGCAACCACTGGAACATTTACCCACAAGTTTTAAACCACAGGGCTAGAAGCCAGCTTACAAACTTTTTCAGGTTTCTAGCCAAGGACAAAATAAGCATTTCTTTATGGCAACATCACGAGGCCAGCACTCCTCCGTCATTCTGTATAGCTTCAGGGGTACAACTACCCACAGCATTTAACACATCTCTTGTTACATCTCGCCACAGATTGTGAAGAGTTTCCTGGCAGTCAGCAGAGTTGGTTTTTCATAGTTGTCTGTGACATTTCCTACCACTGAAGTCAAAAAAAGGTCCTGTGATCATCTAATTTGGATGTCAGCAATATAAAAGCCTTTTGATTTACCAAGATCTAGTTGCTCTATGCTAACTCCAGTAGCTGGAGTTGTACTAAAACTTAAGCTTTAGAGGAACTTCCCATCTTGGTATAAAGATCTCCAGTTCTGATGATTTTTTGGTTGGTTCCAATAGTTAATGATCCTTATCTTCCCAGTGGCTCATTCACTGTACTGTCCTAGGTCAGGGTCCATCATCTATGTAAAAACTCACTATGTCTCTAAACCCAAGATCTGTGCTGCCAATAAAGGTGCTGTTACTAGTATAAAGGTAATCAAAGACACAAAGAGAAGTTGTATTGAAACTTTGAATATTAGGCTGCTGTTCTGACATTTGAAATACATTACTGGAATTCCAGAAATCTCTAATTAGCCTCACCTTAGTTATTTTAAAACATCAAAGGCACGTAAGCATAGAAATAGTCTATTAACATGTAGTTAAAATTGCAAACCCATATTCCAGATATGCAGGACATTAAGATATAAGAAATTGAAAATCTTTCTTGTTTCTGAAGCATTTAAACACTATAGGTGAAAGATAAACAAATATAATTGCAAATGTAAAAAGGTTTTAAAGGTACCTATGTAAGTAACTTTTCTTCTCTCTCCCACACTACCAAGATCATAGTTGAAGCATAGTTCGGGGTAGTTTCAACCGAACACACTAAGGAAGTTTACTAAAAGTTTGGCAGAAAGACTTTGAAGCATCTGAAGCAACTAGAAAACACTTCACACATTTCTAGAACAAAATAACTAATGAAGAATAATAAAACATTTCAAAAGGCTAACGTGAAAATGTTTATGCAATGAGACAAATAAGACCTGTAGGTCATTAGGTGCAATTTAGAAAGATGTGGAAGATTAATTCATCCATGAAATATGGTAGACTGAGAAGCTGCAATAGTTGAAAAAATATGTATATTATTCAATATATAAAATGGTAAAAGAATACATTATTACTTATTAGTCATTAAGGTCAATGCTAACACTAAAGCATAAGGAGTCATCAAATTATTTCACTGGCAAGTTCACAGTAGATGAAGATGCATATGTTGGGATGCAGGGTTATGTTCACTGCAGTTGCCTCAGTTTCTCTAGATTAGCACAAATGGTTGTCTAACAGTGGAAAAACTTAAGGATGATGGTTTAGTCTGGGAAAAATATTACTGCACTTTGACAATTCATAGTTGTTCAGGAGCAAACCTTTGACAGCAAAGGTTCTTAGCGCTGGAGGCAGTGGAGCATCCAGATCTAGGGTGCTGACTGTTCCAGTGACACCTAAAAGGCAGAAAGAGAAAGGAAAGGGGTTGAAAATGGCATGGATAAGACAGCCAAGTACCGCTCAGTGAGTTAATGATATTGCAGTATGCTGAGCTTATGCCTGTAGATCCTAAAGAGATTTGGTTCTGGTAGCTGCAGTTTCAACAGCAAAGCAAGCCATGCAGCTGCTGGTGGAGCTAAACTGTCAATTTTACTGCTGAAAACTGACTGCTAAGAGATTCAAAAGAGGGGTCACTAAGTGAGGTGCTCTGGTATTAGCACCCTTGCAAACGTCCAGAAGAGTCTGTGGTCCAGAAAGAGTGGAATAGCTGCCCAGCTGGGGAGGTGACTCGAGGAGACCAGGGAAACAGCCACCTGTAGGCAGCAAGACTCTGTCTCAGGCAAATACTGTGTAAAATAGCAAAAAGGGTAAAATTGCAGAAACGCTACTGCATCCAGCTAAAAGGGACTGAGGAATAGAATGTACAATTATACTTTTTCCTCTCTGTCAAAAATATGTCAGGGCTGTGCACAGCCTTCTCTATCGTAATCAGGTGGCCTGCACTCAAACACAAAAGATTACGTAAGCTATTTGGTCTCTCCGGATCAGAGCAATTCTTTGTAGCTGCTCTGGGCCTTTGCTGTCAATGAGTCATTTTTAGGAGGAGACATCACGTACATTGTTTAACAAAAAGCTTCTGAAGACAGCAGTTCTTTCATGTCGACTATATCCTGTTTAGATCAGTAGATTAGACTGTAAAGGTTTTTCAGTGAGTTAAAAAGAAACTGATATCTTTCACTCCCAGATTCTAAAAGGGACTCCTAGAATTGGTATTATTTCTTAGAAATCTAGATATAGAAAATTTGTTAGTGTTTTTGCAAAAAAAATGATTTTTTATTTTAAACCTGAAGGACTAAATAAAGCTCATACTGCAAAAGGCTTTTCTGTAACTCCCTAGAAAGAGAATGTTGCAAACAAAAGACAAAGAAAGAACCATCAGATATCTCAACTTACTCTTCTACAAATGAGAAAAATGATTTCAGAAAGGCATGGACTTACATAAAATAATAAAAAAAATGTCTGCCTTTACTTTTTTCAGGCTATCCTGCCATTACCTATACAGCAATCAGAAGCTGCAGCATATACAGGAGTTTCACAGCTGTGAAAGCTCGGAGTACAATGATTCTTCCCCCTGCTTGCCCTTACTCTTCATCTCTGTTACCTAATAAAACTGATTGTTTCATCCTCAGTATGACCCGTTGAAAATTGTCTTTGTTAGTTATAGACCTCTTTGTTAGCTATGACCCTCTTATTTATCTTTGACCAACTCACTGCTTTTAGATCTGTCCCTCTATGAATCACTTTTTTAATTTACCTTTCTCAAGTTGGTTTTCTTTCTGCCCGAGTTACTCTGTATCCTGTTTCTTCCTTTCGATTTTTCCTAGTTGGAAGATTTAATATTTGTCTGATTCACTATTCTATATTCACTTATCATCATTCTTTCCGATTGTCATTTATTTGTCAGTTTTCTTTTTCATTCGGTGACTTATTTCATAACCCAGCCTGCCCCGAGCAGCATTTTTTTTGATTCATTCATTTCCCATTTATTTTTAATCTTCTCTTCTCTCTCCTCTCCATGACTCAGCCTGTGTTTCCCATACTTTGTGCTTCTATTGTATTTCTAGCTATTTTTCACTTGTTCAGCAGCAACTACTGGAACTTTCAAAGGGCACAAATACAGAGAGAGGGCTTCTGTGCTGAATGGGATGATGTCAGCAACGCAGCTTCTGAAAGCACATTTTATTCCGCCGACTTGTTAACAATTAGGAATCACAAAACAAATTGCTTTGTTATATCTGTAAGATATAGCTCTTGAATTTGTCTCCTGCCATTTGTTTCAACTTTATTCCACTTAGATCTTGCAATTGTATGGCAAATTAGTGTAGCTGTTCAAAACAAACACATTGTATGATCCTGCAAGAAACAATTTAATGGCAGCCAGTGATCATGAAATCACCACTTTAAATTAATTAGTAAGTCAACATAATTGCAGTTTGCAAAACAATCCCTTTTACTTTCAGTTTTGGAAATATCTTTCATACTTGCAGCAAGGCAGGTTACTTTCAAAGTACCGTGTCAGCATTGCAAGAGTAACTACTGTGTGAATTTAGCGTAATATTGCTTTAATCTCAAGCATCAGAAAAACCAACAATATTAATTCTCCATTAACTCTCTCTATTGCAAATACCATTTAATAAAGCATAGATGTCCTTCTTTTCTGTTTTACCTAATTTCTTTGAGTAGAACCTCTTAGTGGGGTTTCTTCCAGCTCTAACAATCACATCCCATAGCAGGCCTTCCCAGTCTGTTCAGTTTTCTGAATATCACCATGATATATAACACTATATGTGAGAGATATGTATGTGAGAGATATATGTTTCATGGCAATTCAAGATTGAACACTCGAGACTTAATAGGAAATTAAAATAAAATTCTGTCCCAAAACTTCAAGAAAGGATCTCAGACCTTGGTGTGATTTATAAGATAGTTGAATGGTACTTTCGAATCCAATTTCTCATGCAATACTTTTACTATAGTTTATTCATAGATTATTTTTTTTGATGACAGTATTACATTTTGTAGTCTGATTTCCATTATAGCACAGGCTATTAAACTTTACATAAGTACTTTTGTAGAGGCCAGTAACTCCTAAAGAAAATTGATATCATGTTTCCAAGAGATATCCACTGATTTTGCAAGATTAACAGTGGAAACCCCAACCTCTTTTGACAATTGTTCTTGTAGTTTATCACCCTTGCTGTTAAAAAAGTAACAAAATAAAAACACACCAGATTTGCATTTTTTGGCCTTAATAACCAAGCACATGTTATTATTTTGCTTGGTCCCACTGAGAAGCTGTTATCATTTAGTATTGTTTTCCTTTGAAAGTGCTTATACACTTTTATAAAGCCACCTTCCATTTGAGAAGCTAAAGAAGTCCAACTTTTTCAGCATCTCTGGGTATATTTTAGTGGATGGGCTATTTCTGATGAACAGCATTTAATTTAGCACTGCCCATATGTTAACAATCATCTTGCAAAACTCTGCCAGATATTGTGTGCCGTCATTCATTGCTCCTCTCACTGGTTTAATATATAAGGACTTCTGGACATATACTTCATGTTCTTTGTGTTGCTGTAAGTTAAGACAATCTCTTATTGTATCCAGGCACACAGAGGTGTTGCAGTGGTTAGTATGTTCTTGAGAAGTGTAAGAGTAGCAAACGAAAGGAAAGTATCTGGCCTTCATCCTATATAGATCAGGCATATATATATATGTGTATATATGTATGTGTAGACATATATATATAAAGAACTTGTTTGAGGGCACCAGTATAAAATCTTGTTTTAGAGAATTTATAAATAACTATAAATCTCATTTGAGGGCACCAAAAATCTTGATTGAGAGAACTACACTATTGAAGGAGAAGAGTTCAGGGGCACTGATGACTATGGCTGTGCAACAAAGATGTCTGCTACAGTAAAATATTTTCTTCAACCTTAGAGTCACTTTTGTGATTCTTCTCTGCCCCTCCCCGTTCTTTCAGCTATCTTTTTTAAAGTGTTAATATCACAACTGCATACACTAGGAATTTCGTGTAGAGATGTAAAATCATCTCCATATTCCATGCTTATAGTTCTGGTTTTTATGCACCATAAACCTTTTGCTATGGCAATTCACATAGGGAGACCATTGCTGCCTCTCTACTAAAACCTCCCTTTGCTTTCCAGGACACAGACTCTCTCCTGTTAAGTAAGATCTACAGTCTTATTCCTCATCATATGCCCTTCTAGCAATTTGTGTTAAAGTACGATGTGTTTCATTGAGCTCAACTTTCTCCCTTGTAATCCAGAATACTCTGTTTGGGTGACTTGTTTTTCACATTCTTTACCATTTTGGACCATTCACAAATGTTATAATGACCGATTTTATTTTTTACTTCTTTCTGCTAATCAATTGAAAATGATGAAGAACACAGAGGTGATGAAAACGAAGCTGATTAAGAACTATGTCTAATCACCAGAGAACCTTCCTAAAAATGTCATCATCGGTAATAACTCCCTGCTGACAAGGACTCTTTGAGTCCTGTGAGTCAGTTCTTAATCCATTTAAGATGTACTTTGTTGATACTGCATAGTCCTAATATTTTTATCAGCATGTCGTTTAGAGTAAATGAAATGCTTTACAGAAGTCCATTATCTACTTAACTTCATCAACTCTGATTATAAGAAGGAAATCAAATACATTTGACAAAGCCTATTTTTCATAAAATTATGTTTACCAAGCTGAATTATAAACCTTTTTCTTGTAATTTATCAGCAGAATCTCTATCATTTTTCCACTATTTTGCCGAGAACTGATGTTATATAGCAAGCCTCTTGTTACCTTCTTTTCCCCCTTGAACATTTTGAATACTCATAAAATACTACTATGTTTTTGATCTTCAGAATCATCCACATGCAAAGACTAATTCAAACCTGACATTTCCAGGAGACAATCCTAAAAGTCATTGTTTTCAGGAATCCTGGGTGTAAGCTATCTAGGTTTGCCAGTGGGAAATATTCTTCTGCTAAGACATACCATTTAACATCCACATTGTCTACTAATAGTGTGATTCATCTCACCTAAATTCATTTAAAATTAGCTAAATTACCTAGGATTCCCATAATAGAGAAAGAAACATAAAATCCCCATTTAGAGCCATTTGGTTCCAATTGTTCTGAAGAGAATCAAATAAATTTAAACATATATCAATATCATTGCTGTAAATACATAAATATTAATAACACTAGGTTTAAAAGTTACATACATACACACCTATATTCTTGTATACAATTCTGTGGAAAGGGAATTTTCAGGAACGCTAAACTAGAACTGCATGTGTCACCAAACAAGTTATACCATTAAGGCCTATTTTTTATGCCAGTTTATGCCATTGTCTTGACTCCTGCTAAAGAAAAACAGACAGCTTCCGTGGAAGTTGTAAGGGGGTCACATAACTTCAAACAGGCACAGGATCTGTTGAAGCTGCCCCTAGCTGACTGCAGAGGTGGAGCTATGGTCAGACTGTGCCCACCTGCCCTGCAGCGAGCCCCCCCCGGCTTTATTATCATTAAAGGGCAACTTAATGTACACATGTTGCGTGCTGCTCCACCTGAGGCCTGGAAGTAATTTGGCTGCTATGCTTGGCGGAGAATGTGGGCAGTATGGTGAATTAAGCTTTTCCTGAAACTCTGAGGGAGGGGAAAGAGATATTGTCTCATTCTGACTGCATTCCAGGCCCATATATCCAAACAAGCCCCACAGTGGGAGATTGCTGAATATGCAGTATTACAGTAACCAGCCCAGTAATGGGAAGAGGGGAGTATAAGCAACAAATCGAAAGGATCACCACCTTTGCCTTGCCATCTCTAAGATGGGAAAAATTCCTTGACAATTTGTCCTGGTTTGAGTGACACAGGACTAATATCTCTTCTAATGCTTGGGAAAACTGCACTTTTAGAAGACTGTAGTGACTGAATTCATGAAAGTATTTACTTTATAGCTAGCAATGCTGTGTGGGATTCAAGGTCTCAGTGTTTTCAAGTCTTGCCAGGCGCAGGGATGAGGAGAAGCGAGACCTGGGCACTTGACCCAGGCTGGCCAACAGGATTATTTCATACCATGAACATCACATTCAATATGAATTAGAAAGTTTGCTGCATAGTCTGTCTCTCCCTTGATGTCACTCCCAGCAGTCCAGAGAACTTCTTGACCCCATGCTGGACCCCTGAGGCCTTCCCTTCTTCCCGAAGCCATAGCACTGGTAGTTTCTGACATTTGCTGTCCACTGCTGGGAGTGAACCTACTGGTATAATTGGCTTAGTATAATCCTCGTCTATTTTATATTAGTATTGGGGTCAATACTGGTTCTTTAGTATTATTGTTAATTATTTAGTCTTATCCTATTAAATCTATTTATATTTCAATCCTCGTGTTTCCTTATTTTCCTCTATTTCCCTTCCTGAGTGGGGAGAAGTCATCAGGTGATAGAATAATTGTCTAAACAACAATAAACTGTTATGGGTTTCTCAAACCATAACACAAATAGAATCATGATCCAGTAGTGTCCTAATCTGCAGACAGAGGATGCTTTCCATGGGCAGGTAGGAAATGCAGAACATATTTTTGAAGGCATGGATATTAACAAGAACGAAGTTAAGGACATCCAAAGAGCCTATTGGATGAGCAGTTCCAGCATTAGAGTGTTTGGGAAGCAAGCTGAAACAGGATCCAAGCCCAAGCATAACTGGGAATGTGATGCAATCACAAAAGGATTAAGGACAGCAGTTATGCTATGGGTTTTCCAGGAAAAGGGCACCAGTATGGAAAAGGGCAGACACTTCCCAGAAGAGGGAGTGAGTTAAGACAAAAATTAAGTGAGGTGCAAGCTGCTGCTTGGATTATACTATGAAATACAACGAGACATCAAAAAGATTTCATCTAAAAAAAAATCAGCTGAAAAATAAATTAGCTGGAACAGCAGACATGGCACAAATCAGGGTTAAACTTGAATTAGCTGCCACTGAGCTTAGAGCAATAGCAAAGGAATTAGAGACTTCAGTCAGAAAACTGGTGTGGTTGTTATATGTACCTACACCAGTGATTACTAACTATCTGTGTCTCACCTTTCACATTCAAAATGAATTAGACTTTGTACAATAGTTTGTTGACCTTAACAGTCAGGTAGCCCACTGATTTTAAGTTTTAAACACTTCAGGATATTTCCACAAGTACCTTGACTGGAAATCACCTAAACAAAATGATACCATTTTGATATAATTCCAGTGTTGCAGATGTGAAACTTCATTCTTCAAATTCTAAACCAAACCATTTATAATTTCAAGATTTCAGATAAGACTCCCATTCAACAAGCAACTCTGGATACAGCTATCGTGTTTTTTTCAGTTCTCTTCAAATCAGAGTCTCAGGAAGCATATACCAATAAAACCATAGTAGATGCTCTTAGGGCCATGAGTATAGTAGCTCCTCAACCATATTTTTATTGCTAGCTTTTATTAATTTTCTAAGTTTCCTTGCTCATTCTGCAGGGATATTCCACTTGTCCAGAACTTTGGGGTTGTCTTACTACACAGGATTTTCTCTTGATTCATAAGATTGTGCACAATTCTTTCATTATTTGCTCTTGACATGGCTTCCTTGGGAATTCTCCATTGCTAAAATGCCACATAATTGCATCACAGCGGTGTGATAGCTCTTTTCACAGGAATAGCTTCCATCCACTTTATAAGTGGGTGAAACTATCTAAACAGTGCTGGTTTCCCCAAATGGTAATCCAAAGGGGGCCTATGGAATCAGCCTCTAACCTGGTCCAAAAATCTCCACACTGCAGCCGGATTGGTTTTTGAGGTATTAGAGCATTCATAATTGCTCCTGCTAGCCAGCTGTGCACCCCTTGCTCTGCCTCAGCCACCATCACACAGCACTGACTCCATCTAATGTTTAGCTTTGCCAGAATAGCCTTACTCATGAACAGACCAAGTCAGATATTGCTTTGTACCAGTGCTGGACCTACCCATGCTCACAGACCATCTCCACCTGCTTGCGCCATTTCCTTTTATTGGGCAAATACCAACTACTGTTTTAGAAACAAACTGAAGTCCCCAGAAGCCCAGCTTCATAAAAACAGTATGGAAATCAGAAGGTCTTTCAAATCTGGAGTAGAGAGTTACATATGGCTCAAATTAACTCAAGTAACTATTCCATTAAATTTCCTAATTACTCAACTGGAATATATGCTGAGCAAAGCCTGTTTAAGCAACAGATTGAGAAATATTTGAAAGTGAAAGGGAGAGGTAGCATTTTAAGTGCTTTATTAGGAAATTTAGGTGTAGTGAATGGAACACTGGATACTGCAGACCTTGAATGCATTTGGGATAAATTATCACTGATGGCCAATGATGGGATTAAAGTCTTCCTACAGGGAAATGAAACACTACGGGCTTCAGTACATAGCCGAGGAGAATTATTGCACTTTGATAAAGCTGTGTTCTCATTAGTTTCAAATGCTAAACAAATACCAGATGAATCTGATTGCAATAGCACCGGGCTGATGTGGCTTGCTGATATTAAAACGCACTATTGCAAGGATAAATAGAAGCAAAGATGACCTTCTTAAGCACAGAAATGTCCACCGTCCTAAACTGTATGTTAGAAGACTATAAGCCACTAAGTGCAGCTTTACAACACTGTGATCTGTGTGAAGGTATATTGTAGATACATGAAAGGATGACACATAATCTGATGACCCTTGGACTGGTAAAATCCAGCCCTTGTGTAAACCAGGCATTCCTCAAGGAGCTGACTGGGTAGTTTCAGAAAGGTATAACAATGGTATTCTTGCTGTAGAGAAATGGAAGCAAATACTCACCACAAAGAATTCTTCTGATCTGAAAGTCAACTGGTAGGGCCTGAAAAAAAAGCACGTATTGTGGTGTCTTCAGAGCAAGACCATATTTTAAAACTGAAACTCATGCTTTACAAGGGTATTGTGGACAGTACTTTCAGGTTTTAGGTGTACAACCAAACATCATTCTGGTTGGATACCAGAATGACTGAAAATAACACATAACACCCGACACCAGTGGATGACAATTACTACTGTAACAGGAACAACAGGATCTGAATGGAAGACATTGTGGAATGAAGCTTTTTGTTGTGAATCTATTGTAAACCAATCAGCAGCATTCTCAAAAAAGCAAGAAGAAATCAGCAAGAAATTACAATTGTGAATCCATAGTAAACCAATCAGCAGCAGTCTCAAAAAAGCAAGAAGAAAACTGAATACGATCAGCAAGAAATTACAATATGGGCATCAGAGAATAAGGCAGTATTTAGTAAGTCTCGGTGGGACAGGCTGTTCTACAGTCCTACAACATTTTGTCTCTTATATGTACTATTTCATCCATTATTGAACTATTAGCAATGCAGGTTATGGCATTATGTACTATAGTGGTAATTTGTTAAATATGATATCTCAAGGTTATTTTCGACAAGGCACTGAAAAATCAATACTTTATGAAGCAAAACCAGAATGTTTCCTCAAGAGGCCAGTGATTATGTGCAGACTGGGGAGTGAACAGTTTGACCAACTGCAATCCTAAGGAAATTGTGATTTGAACAGGTCACCATCAAGGAGAGAATTACTGTAGCCTTAAGCAAATAAAATTGAGCTCATGTCAGTAAATGGCTGTAAAAACACATATATTAATAACACATAGATGACAAAGCATTATATACACGTGTACCTATATTCTGGGGAAAAGTGCTGTGTAAAGTGAATTTTCAGGGATCCTAAAACAACAACGCGTATGTGACTGAAGGGATTGCAAAGTGCTGAGGCTATCAGAAAGCCACACCTGGAAAACACCGTCAGGATACGGCACCTTGAGGAATGATGAGTTCTGCCTGAACCAGCAATGGGTATACTGTCAAAGACTATTATCTTGACAGCTGCTAAAACAAAAGGGGCGCCTTCTGTGCAAGACCAAATCATTCATTGTATTACGGGGGGAGGTCATGTAATTTAACCAGAAACGGAATCTGTTGAAGCTGCCCCTAGCTGACTGCAGAGGTGGAGCTATGGTCCAACCGTGACCCCCCCGGGCCGTGCAGCCTCCCCTGCTGCAGAACGGCCTGTGCACAACAGAGCATCACGGCAGCCCGTACCACTACAAACGCAGGGATTGCTTTATTATCATTAAACATTGTGCCAACATTGCCCGGTTCCCCACCTGGGGCCTGGTGGTAATTTGAACGCTACAGTCCCCAGTACAGAGAGTGGAATAAACCCCACTCTGGAGTATCAGCTCTTGACTGGAGACAGGGCACAGCCAACTAGCACAGGCTGGACCACTGGACACTGTCTAGAGTCAGTACGATTCCCTTCACTCTAGCAGACTGCAGAGTATTTTTTTCCATCCTCATGTGTAATGACTAGATTCCTCTGCTTGTTTTCAAATGGAAGACAAAACCATTTATTGAACAAACAGGTTTTCTTCTTGCCCTTTAGAAATTTCCATGTCCTTGTTGCAATGGGTACCAGTTACATTTTATATTCTCCTTAATACCCTTGAGAAGGAATTATTTTTGTTCTCAGTACTTCCAGTCTCATTTGTTCTGATATCTTTATCTCTCCTTATTGACATTTCCTTTTTTCTAATTTGTAATTCATCCTGACTAATATTGGCATTTTAGGTTTTTTTACTTCCTTTAAATATTTTCTCAATTTTTCCTTTAATTTCTTCCTTCACTTACCACTGAACAAAAATAAACTCCCAAACAACACTTGACTTCTTACTTGACTGTGGAATCAATCTAATAATGAGTTTATTTCACAAATTTAACAGTTATTTTTTGTCTTAACCTAGTTCATCTCAGAAATTTTCTCTACTTCATAAATTAATTTGCTATTTGTAGCATACATATATATATAAAAAAATAAAGTGAATATATAACATGGAATGGAACTGCCTGTGGTTTGTTCATGATGACTATAATAACACCACTGGTCCCAAGGCAACCATCAACTTCAAGTCCAGAGATTATTCATTATATTAATTTTCCTTTAACAGCCACAGTGGAGTTCAAAATAGACATGCGATTAAGAAATTAGGTAGCTCATCCTGACTATATTGGATCAGACACTGGATTTCACTTACATCATAGTTAAAATTAGCTACTGTCTGGAAATAGACAGCAGGTAGGTAGGGGACCAGCGCTCTCTTTTGCCGCGGTCAAGTGGCGCTTTCTCAGAGAAACTGACTGCAAGACATCATAATTGCTGTGAGAGATGCATCAAACTGCTGGAAATCTCACTCAGAGAAACAACAGCCTTTCCTGCAGGAAGAGCTGTCCAGAATAATATTATGGTTGGTGAAAAAATGCTTCACACTTCTGAATGGCCTTGTCCCTTTGGATCTGAAGTGAATAGGAAAAAGAAACAGAAGCATTTTGAGGCATAGCCTTTATTTCAAAGATGTTCCTTTGAGTTTTGTGGGAGGGATGTAAAAGGTAGTCAGCCCAGAAAGATCAAAAGCCTACAAATATAAATCCTGAAGTGCAGCAAGTCAGATATACTCAAGTGAGACAGAAATTACTAGCTAAATTATTTAACAGTATGAGTAATGTTTTGACTTTGTACTGCCACTTTTTATGGCATCTAAATCAATTTATTTCTCTAAATAGATCCTGGTGCTTTGCTGCAGTAACTGGAAATTACTTTCGCCTCTTCCACTCTATCAGTAAAAAATGAAATTAGCTTTATCATTTCATTATAAGTTTTAGCAAATTATGTAATTAAGGAAGAATAAATTATTTGAAACTATGAAAGGGCCAAAAGGTATGTTCATCTCTCTGAGGCATTACAGAAACATTCTATAACTGACATAAACCAGGTTATTCCTTTTTTTCCTACAGTCTTAAATATGGCTTGCTTTATTCACAGAATAATGTGGTAAATAATGAAATAATGAGTCAGCTTTAACTTCCATCACTGAAACCCAGTATCCACAATGACTATGTTTTCCCAGTACACCTAGGAACGTGGGGCTTACATCAGAAAGATATATTGTCACTGTACATAAAATGGGACTTTATTCTTCTTCCTACAGAAGTCTGTAGGACTCCTCCACATCAGTACCACAGAGGGCTTTAACCGAAGAGCTGTAGTGAGTCCTGCCAAAACACTTTACAATAATCTCTGTCTCAAAACTGTCTCTTCTGCCAGAGTCTATTTTCCTCAGAGAAGAGTTGGCAGACTATGGTATGTGCACATACTTTGACTCCTCCTCCAGAGCAAATCCTTAAACTAAACAACAAAGATGGGCTTGAGCCACAACACCAGGCTGCTAAGGGAAAGAACCGAAGAGCACTTACTTCTGCCAGCTTTGCAACAGGGTGACAACCTTTGATGGGGCTGAGTAAGCCAGACAGCCAGTATATGGTATCATCTGCATCTCCCCAGCCAGATATTGCCCACATCTCTCTCAAGGCTGTGCATCACAGCATTGCAGTTAGAGCAAAACTCCTTGTATGAGTACAGAAGTCCCTGAAGTGGATGAAAAGGCATGCTGAACTACTGGGTCCAAAGGCCATTTGCCCTCGATTAGAAAAAGCGTGGCTAAGAGATCCAACTGGAGGTTCTCAGAGGGAACTGGGAGGCCCTGAGCAACGCTGACTGAGGGCCTGGGTGGTGGTTTCTCACACCTGATGTGCATACGCGATGAGCAGGCTGCTGTCACACTGAGTCAGTTAGTGCAGGTTCACCATGCACATGTGCAGACCTTTGCCGAGCAGCTGTACAGCATGTGAGCAATGGCTGATATCCTTGCATCAACTGTCAAGGCTGCCAGACATCTGGAAAAGCAATCGATATGAAAGTAAAGGAAAAGTCATCTTCCAGCTATTTTTAGGACACATGGTCCAGACTCTGAAAGGATTCTCAAGAACATTCAGGGACTTGGGCCCTGGAACTCAACAAGACAGCTATGAAAATCTCCCTTCTGGTATCCCAAGAGTGAAGAGGTCACTAATACAATCCACATGCGCTGATTCATGTGTATCCAGGACTAAAAAAGAGACAGAGAGACCTCTTTTTTATGACAGCCTTCCTGTTACATGCATCTTGGTACAGTTGATAAAGCATCACATCTAAAAGGGCAATGGCAACTAATAAAGTCTTGAGAATGCTGGAATTACTTGCATGTGCTCCTTGGGAGGCACCACTGTTGCCTTCTGCTTGGTGCTCTGGTGACCTGAAGAATACAGCCTGTGCATGAACAGCTCTGTCGGTACATATTGCATGTGTCTGCAAATATGAGATGACACTCCACAATACCTGAAACACACATCCCTCAGGTCTTCCCAGGATTATTATGGAGTCATATTATTGCTCAAATGCACATGCAGATTTACTTACTTTAACCAGTACTTGTCCTCATCAACACAGAGACACAAACATGACACTAGATTCACAAATGCTTTTCTCCTAGATCAACTAAGATGCTTTTACATGTTTGTTTAAGCAACTTAATATTGTATGTACATTCTTGTATGCACAGAGCAACATTTATTCAATTGGCCAGACCATTTTAGACACACCATGTGTAAATTCACATTTTCACTTGAAGAAGAATGAAACACTGTAATAGAAGGCATAAAATATCCTAAGTTGTAAAAGAACTTGCATGTCAGCAGTGTAAGTCAAAAAATGTGACTAGTCAGCTTTTAGCACAGTTTCCCAGAACAAGAAAAAAAACAATAGAAATGCAGGGAACAGCTTGAAACACGGCTGAATTTATTTTAGAATAGGACCCTCATGCAAGACTGAACTCAGATTGTGTTAATGCTACTGGCATTTGACAGAAGATTGCAGGTTGTTCACATGGAAAATTATGGTAATAAAAGGTAAGCTGTGACTCTAAAGTGTTACAAAGGCATTAAAACAAATTCATATGTGGACACTTTCATCTCATTATAAGAGGGCTTTTTTCCAGCTTTGGCATTAATTCCTTCAGAACTGATTTCAGCTAAACCAGAAAAAGCAACTCTCACACTTGGATATGCATCTATATAGACAGTTATATTAGTATGGGTATGTTAGCTTAATCATGCCTCTGTAATTTCCAGAGAAAATGTTTAGGATGGAAAGCAGTTGTAAGGCTGTTGTTATTAACTTTAAATTTTATGATTGAATTGTGACTACAGAATTAGTATATTAGATGACATTCACCTGCCTTTCCATTTGACTAACCAGTGAGTTTATATACTGCTCTTGCTTGTTTTTCTCAAATCTCAGTTCGAATCCAAATAATAGTTCCTCAGTTTCAAAAGACACAGCTTTTAACATCTTCAACAAAAGTTAATACAATGAATTCAATTTGAATAATTTCCTCTAATGAACTATTGTACAGATATGAATTTTACTCTTTTTCCTAGTCAGTGATCCTTGGCAATAGGTATGTAAAAATTTAAAGGATACTATTCAAATGACAGATGCCAGATAAAGTACAATGAAGCAGATAAATGACCTCTGATAGTCTCTGATGAAAGACCAGTGTTCAAAACTGGGACTTGTTCTGTATTCAGTCCTACTCATCCTTTACCACCCTGAGACATAAGATTTGTTACTTACCCTCTTAGCTGAGTGTAATTATCTGTATGATGTCATTATAAATCTAACAGACAAAAACATAAGCAATTAACACAGTACCACTCATTTTTCATATAAATACAATAAAAGTCACAAAATAATATTATAGAATCATAGATTAGTTTGGGTTGGAAGGGACCTTTAAAAGGCATCTAGTCCATCCTCCCTTGCAATGAGCAGGGACATCTTCAACTGGATCAGGTTGCTCAGAGCCCCGTCCAACTTGACCTTGACTGTTTTCCAGGGATGGGGCATCTGTCACCTCTCTGTGCAACCTCTTCCAGTGTTTCACCACCTTCATTGTAAAAAAATTCTTCCTTATACCTAGTCTAAATCTTCCTTCTTTTATTTTCAAGCCATCATTATTCCTAATTCATGTCAAATTATCTGGGGGTTTAAAATCCTACCTATCACTGTTATAGCTAAACAACTGTCACTTGTAACCTGGATTTCCAGCAATGAAGAACTCAGTGGGTTTCATGAAGTACCTGATCTCTCAGGTTTCAGTACACACATATACCCTTAGGATAGTGTATTTTTGTTACTATTGTTTTTTCAACTACAAAATTGAGGACTGGTTTAGCCAGGAGATAGGCATGTGAAGAGGCTTCCTCAGAAAGAAAAATTCTGTATGATCCTGAGGTTGTCCAGTCTCCCAGCTCTGTGTTCTACCTTCTGATTTGTAAGCTGCATTGTCCCAGGAGATCAACTGTCTTCATAGACTGAAATTCAGCCTTTAATATAGTTTGTTCTTCATTTTTTAATTACTTTAAGGTTTAGCTCTGAGACCTTCAAGCAACCTGAGGAGTACCCTGGGACTACCTGAAGGCATTAAACACTGACTTGACATATGCACAGAAGACTAACACCACTGAGGAAGCGAGCCTTTATATGTTGTCCCAGTAGGAAGATAAGCACAACTTACACATCTCAGGAAATCAAGCAATTTTAATGAAGACAGCACTACAGTGTATTGCAATGAGTTGCAGCCAGGACCCAGTGGGTAGTTATCTGCAAAGCATATTCGACACCTCTACTCTGTTCACTCTGTTATCTTTGTGTTCACTGTGTAGAGTAATGCTCATTTTTGAATTTTTATTTCACTCTTCTGGCTTCATCTGACACTCAGTCCATCCCCTCAGTCCTTTCAGCCTAAGAGATTTCCCTGAATTAAAAACAAACTGTCAAAGGATAAGAAAGATGATTAATCCCTACAAGCTCCGTGTTGTTCATGGATATTTTTCTTGTGCTAATGATTTCCATTATCTTGATAAAACAGTGCATTAATAAAGCAACAATAAGGGAAGAGAGCATATTGGCATTCCCATAAGCAGAAGTGAAGAATAAATATTGTAGTTCAATATATTAAAGAATTAAATACTAGGAGTCTTTTGGAAAACAAAAAAGACATAATGTGAAGAGATAAACAGGTTAGTTCTACAAAGACTGCGTGAGCCAAAGAATAAATTTCAGCCTGAATCCTGCATTTAGTTCTGTGACCACAAGAACAAGGCCTTTGCTATTGAATTCAACATATCCAGGATTTCACAGAATGCGTAACCCTCTCTCTGATGCTTAATAAGCAAAATTATTATTCCTCCTTTTACATGTAGGTTCCATTTTGCTGCTTTTTAAAGATATTTATCTCTGAGTGCTCGTGTCTTCTACAGAGCCTCTGTTAACACCCCAGTTTGAGCACAGGCACAGCAGCCTAGTGAAGATGCAGTGGGCATTCATTGAGGAGTGCTTTTCTGTCAACTTGGTTATGTTTTTTTTCTCCCTGCAACATTAATCAAGCCAACAAAAGCTCTCTCCCGCAGACACGGCTCTATCAGCAAGGGAGTACGATTATTTTCACACTTGCAGCTGAAATAACTCTGCTGGCAAAACTCCGCAGTGCAGGTCAAATCTGAAAAACAGCTGAGGGAGACTGTATGACTGATAATAAATAATACATGCTCTGAAAGCCATTGCAAGTTATTTAGTTTGTCGGATTTAATGGGACATAGCTGTCCCATGACAGGTTTTCACTCTTCCTGATAATCCAGTTTCTGTGCAGCGTGCGTAACGACGCCGGGTAGTAACAAACTAGAAACCATTATAATGAGTTAATACAGTACCATTTGCACAGTGTGCATTTATGATTGCAGCCAGTTCCCTCTAAGCTGCCAAAGGGAAATCTCACAGCTGTAAGCAAGTTTACTATTCACATTATAAGCACTGTCTCAGCAGCCTCCCCTGCGTACAAGATAGGCAGCACTTCTTAAACTTCTTTCCCATGGGCACCTCTACACTGATTCTGCAGGCAGACACGGTCTGGAGAGACTGGAGACAAGCCATCTCCAAGCTAGAAGCTATGTAAAGCTTTTGTCAAAGGGCAAAGCTAATAAACCCTGTGAGAGCATATCAGCTTGGGCTCAACAGTGTGCTAAAACATCAGCAGGGCTTCCCAGCTGACTTAGAATGTCGTGAGAGTGAGTTCATATCTGCCTGCAAAAGACTGGAGGGTTGTTCAAATCTCTGGAGAACAGGATGCTCACTGAAACTCTCTCAATATACTTTGAATGTTCAGGACATAATGAAAATCAGGGGGGGCTGCCAGACAGCTGAGTAATCCTTTGCATATTTTGGGATTCATCACAGTAAAGCAGCTGGAATAAATTCTGTTACATATGGGGCCATATATGCTATTAAAAGATCTTGGCTTTGAGGTTTTAAGATTATGCAAGCTTCGATTGCTTACAAGGAAATTTTCCCATATCTGGTGTTTGCACAATGCTATTTCTTTGGAAAGTTACAGCCCTAACGAATCAGACATTTCTGAGAATAAAGTCAGGGAATCACACTGTTTTACCCATGTTAAAATACAGGCCTGACAATCTTTTCATTGAACATTCTGTTTTCTCCAGGTATTAGTGCAGGAGCTTGACCTTTATTTAGGGGTCAATTTTTTGTCAGGGAAGAGTCTGACTGGCCAGTCAACTGGCCAGTGAGAAAAAAATAATCATCTCAGATTGTGTATACTGGTGAAGCCTCACTAGAAAACGAGCTACAATCCATGAAAAGTCTAACGCCACTGAATAGCCAAACCACTTGCAGCTCCTCAGGCTGACCAAAGACATGTGCCACCTACAGGAGACTGTATTTCAGAAAGACTGTATCTTCTGCTCCCCTTGCTTTGGTGTGCAGCCAAGAGACAGAACATAGAAAAGGAAACTCTCCTTTGTACTAAGGAGGGAACAGGCCTCATTAACTTTAGTGGTTTAAATATTAGATTTCAAGTCAATCAAAATTATCAAAATTCAGTCTATGAAGACACTACCGAGAAGTTTTCCTTTCTGAAAATCCTAGACATCCATCTTCAGGTGGGACACATATTACCCTCTGTAGATGACTATTATCCTCCAGCAACTTGAAAGGGAACTTACACATTTAGGTTAGACTAGATCTCTAATTTGTAAATAGTTATGGAAAAGCAGGATGAATCTCACTTTAGCTAAGCCTTGCTTATTCTGCAAATTGAATAGGATGGTGGGCTTGTAACTAAAAACTATCTTATAACACAAGCACAAGAGGCCATCAGCTGACATGACAAAGACTTCTGCCATTGCGCACTTCTGGGATCTTGACACTCGGATCTCAGAAGTGTTCCTCTAACTGTTCTTGTGTAGGTAATGTAGCTCCTGCTGCTGAGCACGTTTCACCGAATCACAGAATAGTAGGGGTTGGAAGGGACCTTCAGAGATCATCTAGTCCAAACCCCCCACCAAAGCAGGTTCACCTAGAGCAGGTTGGACAGGAACGCTTCCAGGCAGGTTTTGAATATTTCCAGACAAGGAGACTCCACAACCACTCTGGGCAGCCCACAGTGCTCTGCCACCCTCACAGGAAAGAAGTTTTTCCACATGTTCAGATGGAACTTCCTGTGTTCCAGCTTGTGTCCATTGTGCCTTGTCCTGTCACTGGGCACCACTGAAAAGAATCTGGCCCCACGCTCTTGACACCCACCTTTTAGATATTTTATAAGCATTGATAAGATCCCCTGTCAGTCTTCTCTTCTCCAGACTAAACAGACCCAGGTCTCAGCCTTTCCTCCTAAGAAAGGTACTCCATTCCCTTGATCATCTTTGCAGCCCTCTGCTGTACCCTCTCCAGCAGTTGCTTGTCCTTCTTGAACTGTGGAGCCCAGAACTGGACACAGTACTCCAGATGGGGCCTCACCAGGGCAGAGTAGAGGGGGAGGATATCTTCCCTCGACCTGCTGGCCACACTCTTTCTAATGCACCCCAGGAGACCACTGGCCTTCTTGGCCACAAGGGTGCATTGCTGCCTCATGGTCAATTTTTTGTCCACCAGGACTGCCAGGTCCCTCTCTGCAGAGCTGCTTTCCAGCAGGTCAGACCCTAACCTGTACCGGTGCACGGGCTTATTCCTCCACAGATGCAGGACCCTACACTTGCCCTGGTTGAATTTCATCAGGTTCCTCTCTGCCCAGCTATCCAGACTGTCCAGGTCTCACCAAATGGCAGCACAGCCTTCTGGTGTGTCAGCCACCCCTCCCAGTTTTGTGTCGTCAGCAAACTTGCTGAGGGTACACTTTGTCCCCTCACTCAGGTCATTGATGAATCCATTGAATAAGACTGGATGACGAAAATACCTTCTGATGACTACTATATGTGATAATTCACAAAATATGTTTAAGCTTATATATCTTTAATGGATATATAGCCATTAAAGATTTCTTCTTCTGAGTAGTGTTCTTTTTAACTTTTGTTCAGTTATACCCACATTGGAATTGGGTGCTGCATTACCCCTGCTCCTGGAGCTCTGCTAGCTCAGGAAAATCCCTTTCCCAGCATCTGCTACTGCTCATCAACTATATGCTTGGAAAACCAAATCCTCAGTACATCATCAATTGTTATTTAGCCCTTATTGTTCAGTACAAAAGACATGATATATGCTCACATTATGTCAGAAACAGTCACTTCTGGCAAGTGATTTCAGAGTTTTTCCTCGACCTCCACAATGTATTTTGTATTTAATGTAATAAAAAAAAATAAATTATACGTTATCTATAGAACAGATACAGTACAAGCTGTAAAAGTTTTCCCATGCCAGTGATTTCTGCCGACTCTATCTTAAAAACAAGTGAGGAAGAAAGTGTTCTTCTCCCATGTCGATATGGACCTTGATCTCTGTTCAAGGCAGCTAATGCAACTGTGAAAAGACGTCTACTGGCCATCAAAGGAAAGCCCATACGTGTCTGTAAAGGCCCTGAGTGCATCAATAAGATTTATTGGCCCTGCGGAGTGCCCCCAGGGCCTCCACCAACCCTGCCCATGGGATCAGGAGCCCCATTTCAGCCTCGCGTGGGGCCACCAGTCCCTGCTCTTCTGATGCTGCAAGCTTGGTGGTCTCCAGCTGTTCGCATCCCTGCCCTGCTTGGTCACGTCACTGCCCAGAGCTCTAGACACCAGAAAAACATCTTGCTGACATTGATAGGTTTCAAATACTACCATATTCATTTAGAAGTGAGACAATGTTTATGAAAGAATTACTTTCTTATTGCTTTCTATAATCATGAAAAAATATTTCAATTAATTTATTATTTATATAATTAATTATTGTGATTTTATTAATAATCTTATTAAGAATATTTGTTGTTCCCTTAGACTTTCATGGATTGCTTCTGAGAAGTATGGCTTCCAATCAAGAAAAAGATGAGAAGCCAAATTCTGATTCTTGTAGAAGCCTAAAACTCTTCGTGTCTAAATGCTTGCTAACCATAAGGCAAGCAAGCCACGTACAATATTTTAAAACACATTGCATTAACTTCTAAATTGCATTAACCAAAACTATTTGAAGGTGTAGTTGATTATCAGGTGTTCTGGTATGTTTAGGTTCCTTTAGGTAAAGGGAAGGTATGATTCTTTTTCATTTAGGTGGAGAACACCATTTTAAAGAACTTACTGTGGGATTTTGTTGGTCTGAACAAGGTGGCTGCTCAGGGCAACAGTTTAAAAGAAAAAATAAATTGGTCTAGTTTTTTAATTATACAAGAACATAAATATGCAAAAATCCTCTTGGATGGAAAAGTGTTGATTTGAACCAAATGTTCCTGTATTTGTTACTTAATTTGTTTTCTTTGTGGAAAAAAAAATAATCTTCATTTTCCATCCATTAATACTGCTAGGAAGGAACTTAATCTTTCTGAAGGGTTGCTAATGTCTTTTTGTGTGTAGAATAAATACAGTATCACCCCCAATCACAGTGTCTCAGCCTCATTAGGGAGACATGCTGGGGATAGTATGTTGGCAAACTCATTAGGAGTTTCTTGTTGCAATCAAATTTTTCCTGCCCTTAGTTGCCAGGCACATTATAATGGGGAGAACAAAACCTTGTAACTATTCTTCCCCATTTATTAAATTTTGTACTGACTGCGCCATTTTTGTTTTACAGGAAGCCATCCTCAAAGGCTGATGGAATGTAAAAACGCTCACGCTGAAAAGAATTTAATTAGTCAGTGCTGGACATAAATTAGCATTATTTCTTTGAAATTCCTCTAAGTGACAAATCAGAGATGCAGGCAGACTGTTGCTTTTTATTTTCTCTATACTATGAAGTGCAGAAAACCACAACTATCTGTTTGAAGAACTCAGAAACATTCCGAAACTTTCTATCAGTTGGATACCTGACCTCTAGGTTACAGTAGTTTTCGTGGGTGACTACTGGTGACACAATACTCCCAAAACTTTTGTCGCTTGTGTGTCTCATGAGTCTATCGATACTGATGCCCCTCAGAGCTCATTTCCACAAGGTGGGTCAGTAAAAACTCATTGCTACCCCTATGGATGAGGTACAGAGAAGCACTAGAGCTGGCATAAGGTAGGGCAGTGGAGAGGATGGACCAGCTGGTCAGAACTGGGGAAGGGCTAAAGGAAGGAAGATGGAGAAAGGAGGCTGAGCTGAGGTAAGAGAAAAGGAGAGAGGAGAAATGGAGAGAGGGGGAACTGGAAGACGAAAAAGTGAAGGAAGCTCTCCTCCTTTCAGCCACAGCAAGTAATCAGCTCAGCTGTATGTGGAACTGAACCTTTCATTTAAGTCTTAAAGTTTGAAAGCATTGGTCTTCTACTACTATTAGATAGGTGGTTTCCAAAGTGCCTTTGATCTAGAGATTTTACAGAACACTGTGAGATCAATTTTGAGCCAAAATTTAAGTTCTAAACATTTTAAGAACAAACATTTGCATGGCCTCAGATCAATAGAAAAGATTATGATTCTATGATTATCATTTTTCTGTGATGCACACATAAATTCAACTAAAACCAACAACTTTCTCTCACGTGTGTGTGTGTAAAGGCTAAAGACAAATTGAGAAGAAACAGATAATTTTCTTTATATTCATTGTGTGGCACAAAGTGAACATAAGGCTAAATAATGGAAGAAAATATTGTTAACATCTTGCATTGCAATAACTTTAGAAAACATCTGTAACTTTTTTTTTTTTCCTTGAGTAATATAAATTTTAACCTGAGAATTTTTAGAACCAATGATTTGCATGACTGGAACTGAAATCATTAGCCAAATGCATCCATGGAATAAATTTATAGAGAGTTCCCAGAAGAAATTAAAGTTGTTTTATATTACCTTAAACAGCTAATAGAAATGTTCCCATGAGTTTCTCATATTTGCAAAGAATCAAACCTAAGAACAAATTCATTGACTTTGAAACACTATTCAGCTGCAAAACAAATTACTTCCTATCTGTACATTTTAAATCCTTTATTTAATAATCAGCATATGTTGGAAAGCAATACAACACAACAGTAATAAAAACTATTTTTTATCATGAAAATCAAATATGAAAGCAGGAAATGGAATTTATTTTTACAATATCTGTTTGCTTAATGGAGATCTGAAATACACTACTTCAGACAACAGCACAAAAATCTTTATTTTCCAGCCAAATCTGAATTTGTCCCCATATGTTGCATTATTGCTGACAAATTTGGCATAATGTAATATAAATGTAACTATGGAAGAATTCAAATGTCTGTTTACTTGGCCTGATTTAGACAAATTCAAAAAATGCTATATATTTTATTGATCATTCACCATTTAAAATCGGATTTCAAGGACATATTTAAAATGTGTTAGCAAAAATTACACTGTAGGATAAAAATACGATCTTCATTTTGATATAGTGAATTTGGTAACATCACAAGTATCAGCAAGAAAAATGCAGTTTTGATGTCCCTGGTTTTCCTGACACACTAGTTTAAACTATTTTCTTCTTAAAAGCCTTCCTCCTGTCTCCTTAGCTGTTAAGTCTGGATACATTAACTAACTGTATGACAGTACAAATTTCATAACATTTTTCCTTGGGGAAACAAAAAAATATTGTTCTTTATCAAATACTTTGGATAAAATACTATTACTAACACATTTCAAGAGCATGATAATACTTTGCTGTTTGTTACAAAAGTTCGATATTTTACTAGCCCTGAATTTGAAAGGGCTACCTCACAGCTGAATTGTAACTGTTGACAATGTACATACTTCTAGAGGGCTGGAAAGCAAAATAAAATGTGTTCACACAGAACTGCTGCTGAATGTTTATATAAACTTGTTTCACTTGGCACTGCAACAGATAAGAAAAGTGCTACAATAAACCACCAAAGTCGCACTGAGGGAATGATACACAACAGCAGAGGGCTGGGAAACCGCTGCTGTTTCTTTTGAAGGCTGAGGGTGGGAATCCTTTAAGTCCACAAAGTCCATTTCTTGGCAGGAGGCTGCTCAGGGAAGCTCAGAGCCAACAAACAGAAAGCCTCCACTGCAGAATACAGTGTGCTGCCTGTAGAAGGTGTGCATAATGTTAAATAGCTATCTAATTCATAAGGACTGTACAATCATATATAAATACATAATATTACATGCTTTATCACATAGCTTTGCTTTTTCCCCATGCTTACAACCTCACTACAAGATGCAACAGAATTGAAGTCATGACGTTGTCTTCTATCAGAACCCTATAGGTTTAAGAACAACAGTAAATTTTTATTGCATGGCAACTGAAATCGAAGATTGGTGGTATCCCTGTTGGTAGTCATTTGGGTTACTGGAGATTTGCCAGGAAAGAGGAAACCTTTCAGTGAAGAAAGTTTTCCTAATATCCAATCTAAACCTCCCCTGGTGCAACTTGAGGCCATTTCCTCTTGTCCTTGAGATATTGATAATTACTCTCCACACATCTCTTGCTCTTCCTTTTCATTAAAGACCATTCCTAGCTCTTCCTCTAATCATTAACATGTTTACAGAATTACTTCTTGTTACCCTTTATGTTGCTTTTGCTCTCTGCATATTGTTATTCTATAAAAATTCTGATTAGATCCCTCATCACCCGCACAATTTTTTCATACTCGTCTTCACTCATCTGACAGTTTCATATTTATGTATTCTTTTTTCTTCTCTTTAAGAGCTCATGATTGTGTTAAGATGATTTATTATCACTTCTCTATCAGCCTTGGAGAGGCAAACTGTGCAATGCTTAACAGAAGGCTCTCACCATTGGATCCAGATCCAACACGGTTATGAGTTATAAAAAAGGAATATGACTTTCTTAGTGTTGCTGAATATTACCAAGTTAAAGTAAGGGGAGAAGGGTGTGTATTTACCAAAAAGTAGCTTGAAGTTTAAATCTACTTTTGCTCTTGCTCCTGACCACAAATCAATTATTTGCTAATATGGCTGTAAGCTATGTAGAAACAAGCAATAATCCTCCCGTGTCACCCCACAATTTCCTCGGATATCCAGAAACAATAGTTAAGACATTTCAAAATAAACTGTGAACAAATACATGCAAGTACAAGCTCTTTGCAGTGCTAAGAAGGATAAGCCTCGGAGCTGAAGGCAAATGATTACATCACTGATGCTGATACAGAAGAACAAACCTTGTGATTTCATGCAGGCTTGGGTGCAGTCAGCTGAAAGCCTCTCATTCACTGACATGCTTACTCGCTGACACAAGGAGTTAGAGCTTCAGCAGGGGGTCCTCTGCTTGCTGCCTTTCCTGACACTAACAGTCACGTTTTTTTCTGACATAAAAATCTCTTTCATTGCTCCCTTTTAACCATTTCAACTGGACAGTGAAGTCCAGCGTGGGCACCATTTAGATGTCAGGGTCTGGAGTGCCCCAGCGCCTTGTAACACCTGCACCAGGAGCAGAGGTCAGCTCCCAGATGATGGTGGTAGCAAAAGCCATGGGGCAGCAAGGAAGAACATCAGGAAACCTCATTAGGGGCTTCTGCCCTGGGCCAGGAGGCATCTGAGGGTGGTTTCTAAGCACCCTGCCACTCTTAGCTCCTGCTTCCTGCTCCTCACCCAGCGGCAGCCACCTGCTGCACCCTGGTACCATAATTCAGGTCTACACCCTCATATTGCACCTAGACCTGTTCTACATGTACTCACTTCCTCTTACCTGTCTCTTCTCTTTTACTCTAAATATGGACAACATGGTTCAAAACTGAAGACCTGGCCCAGTCCTAAGTTTCAGACCCACTGCTATTGTCCTTACCCTTGCAAAACTCACATTTACATGTGCGTGGTCTGGTGACAGAAGCACAAACCAGCTGAGGCAGGAAGGTGCCACTGGAAATCATCTAGTCCAAATCTCTGCCCAGAGCTGGTTGCTCAAGACCATGTCCAGTTCAGTTTTCAATGTCTCCAAGGATGGAGCCTCCACAGCCTCTCTGGGCAGCCTGTTCCAGTGTTTGACTACCCTCATCATAAAAATAAATAAATAAATTATACATATATATATATTTAAATTGAATTTCCTGCATTTCAACTTGTTCCATTGCCTCTTGTCCTGTCACTAGGCACCTCTGACAAGAGTCTGTCTTTGCCTTCCATGGGATAAATATCCCAGTCAATATTTATACACACCAGTAAGATTTCCCTGAGCATTCTCTCCTCCAGGCTGAGCAGCCCCAGCTCTCTCAGCCTCTCCCCATATGACAGATGTTCCAGTCCCTCAATGATCTTCACAGCCCTTCACCAGACGCTCTCCAGTAAGTCCATGTCTGCCTTGTACTATGGAGAACAGCGCTGGACTCAGCACTCCAGATATGTCTCACCAGAACTGAGCAGAGACGAAGAATCCCCTCCCTCCATCAGCTGCTGATGACACTGCCTAATGCAGACCTCGACGCTGTTGGCCACCTTCGCCACAAGGGCACATGGTATGGTCACCTTCATGTTCACCAGGACTCCCAGGTTCTTTCCTGCCAAGATGCTTTCCAGGAGGTCAGTCGTACAGGGTTATTCCTCCCCAGAGGAAGGACTTGTCATTTCCTGTTAATCAACTTCATGAGGCCCATTCCTCCAGCCAACCAAGGTCCCTCTGAATGGCAGGACGCCCATCTGGTCTGTCAGTCACTCATCCCAAGAGACCTATTCTGCCCAGAAAAGAAGTGGGATAAGGTCTCCTATTCAGCAGAATTAAAGCACAACAGAGAATTTTGCCACCACTGTGTTCTGAGTAAATTCAAGACGTGTACTTGGAGGACCATACAGAATAAATATAAAGTCCTTAGACTTTTGTTAACAACCAGAAGGCACATAGTGCTGCATTTTATAAAATCACGTCAGTGGAATTTTGACAGCATGAAGTAACAAAATGCTAAATAAGTCAATTTCCAGTCATCTGAATTTAAGTTGGATTTTATACTTGGGATATTTGCTCTTCTTGTATGCTCACGTTGCCACTAAATGTGTGTCTCAAATATATATTACAAACAGCATAACAGACTTCAAGGAAAAAAAAATGCATTGCAAGGATGCTATTTTTTGAGATGTTCTGGAAAGACACTATAAACCACAGAAAAGAAATCTGAGTTGCTTCTAATGTTACGAGGATGCTGAGATTGCTAGAATAGCCCTGTTAAACATAGTTGCTTATTTATTTTTTATATCAAATGGACTTTTAAAAGCTTTGATGGTGTTTGAAAATAAAAAGTCATTCATCTATTTCCTATTCTTCCTCTCTTCTTAAAAGTATGGAAATATATTCCAAACTCACAGGCTAGTGTCTAGCAGTGTGAATCCAAAATCACTTATTTCAACAAGTATCAGGGGAACTGGAATTTTCCTAACAGTAGTCAGAGTCTCTTTTAAGAATGGTATTATTTCATCAGCTATTTGTTTTTCTTCCAGGATGTTAGTCTGAATATTCTCACATCCTTATCCAGTGAGAAACAAAGCTACTCAGAAGCCCTGATTAGAAAGTTGCTTGTTTTGTTGTCCCAGTAGGGATCTAGGCACATAATCTTCAGTTCCAAGGTTTACTACTGTCTTAAATAACTTGCAAATTAATGTGTGGGGGTTCTGTGGTTGCTAACATGTAGGGAAGAACTGCACTACTAAAGCACCTAATTTATTTTTTAAATATTTCCCTTTATTTGTTTTCTTTTCTTTTCCCCTTTATTTGTTTCAACACCACAGAAGAGATTGCAAGATATATAAATACCCAGGACCCGAAGAATAATTATGACACTTTCATAGGTCGCATGGGGGCCACAAATCAAACTAAAATATAAACTATAAAAGCAATGGTATAGGACTTACATACAGCCTGTTCTCCTTACTGCAGGTTATAGAATAGAAGTACACTTTTATTACTTGCAATTATTTTGTAATATTTGGCTTTGATCAATAGCATAGTTGTGTGATCTACAATGATTCAGGTGAATACATTCACAGATGCAAAATGGTGCTTTCTAAACAATTCACAATACAACTGGAACGCACATCAAATCCTGACAGTGTTTGGGAAGGGAGTGTAGCAAATCATAAATTAATTTCTGAAGGCACAAAGCCATTTAGATGTGAGCAGTCAGTCATTCAGAACACTAAACATTCCAATGTTGCTGTGCTGGAATAATAAAGGATTATAAAACAATCTAAAATATTTGAATCAAGTTAATGTATTACACAGTTATATTTAAATGCACTTGAAAATAGCCCAAGAGTGTATAATTTATTAGTGTGGTGTAAATTCACATAATGCAGCGACCAACTGCTAAGTGAAGCCTGTCTGATGATGTGGAGATTTTGCGAGGCAGTGCTCCAGTGCAGCAGCAGGGTATGGGGTCATTACGAGGCAACGTGCTCAGCTCTTTGGGAAACTTACTCCACAGAATCAGAGAATGGTATGGGGTTGGAAGGGACCTCTGAAGATCATCTAGTCCAACCCCCCTGCCAGAGCAGGTCCACATAGAGCAGGTTGCACAGGAACATGTCCATGTGGATTTTGAATGTCACCAGAGGCTCCACCACCTCTCTGGACAGCCTGTTCCAGTGCTCTGCCACCCTCAAAGTACAGAATTTCCTCCTCATATTTAGGTAGAACTTCTTATGTTCCAGTTTGTGCCCATTACATTTTGTCCTGTCACTGGGCACCACTGAAAACAGACTGGGCCCGTCCTCCTGACACCCACCCTTTAAGTATTTATAAGCATTGATCAGATCCCCCCTCAGTCTTCTCTTCTCCAGACTAAAAAGACCCAAGTGCCTCAGTCTTTCCTCATAAGAGAGATGTTCTAGTCCCCTAATCATCTTTGTTGCCCTGTTCAATGCTGCCATTACCGATCAACTCCTCTGCCTGATTAAGAGGCAATTTTAAACGGGCCCTAAAGAGAAGCTAATATAGCCCTACATGGCCGAGAGGAATACTGCTCCACTCTAAGATCTCAAGGCAGAGGGACTGGAAGGGACACTTGGCCAAATATGCCAGAAAATATTGTACAGTTCCCCACAGAGGTTATTGCTTCTTTGTGACATCAGAAGTTTCAAAACTAGGTGCCAAAACAAGACGAAGGGGTAAAAGGAGGAGGGAAAGTTTATATTGCTTTCTTGTTATCAGACTAGCCCTTCCGCTGCTGAAATTTGTCATTTGTCAAGAGATGAGAAAAAGTCATGGAACAGGAAATGTTGAGTAATGAGGACATTAGATCTGTGTCTGACATGGCACTTTAGAAACCCCTTAGTTTTACCTTTGTTTGCTTTGATGACAAATATGGGAAAGTGTGGCATACAAAGAAATGTTTTAGTGCAAGGTACAATTTAGCTGTGCAAACACGATGCACAGCAAAACCACGAAAACTTAATATGTGAGTCTGAAAGACAGCACTCATAATAACCTGCACTATTCTTGGCAGTAAATGATACTTTATATATATCCACCTTGCTTGTTTCAGGGAAGTCATGTATTTATAAGTATCTTTACTTGTATCATATTATACATCTGGAAAAAAAAAAAAGACTTTGTAAGGCACAGTATGTATGTGTATGCTGTGCCTAAATTTACAGTATATATATATGTATAATATATTTTTCTAGAAAGCAGTATAGTATCATAGTTGTTGTGCTAGCCAAATTCTGCTCTCTTCCAGTTTTTTAAGTCTTGTCAGTTCCTTTACTGAGAGAGGTTTTGCACTTCCATCTCCCATTCAGCTGGAATCCTTGCCTCTTACACTCCTTGTCCTGCTCCTGGGCGCCATGATAATGATAATTATTGCACCCCAGAAAGGTCTGGCTGGATTCTCACTTCTGTACCTCATTCAGGATTTAGGAGTGGACTTGCAGAAGGTACCCTAGAGTTAGAAGCAATTGTGTAATTGCCAATGACAATCTTTTTTAAATCAGATGACCGTTTACTCATGGATATGAAAGCAGATATGACATAAAAATTCAAAATTATTTCTATACCACAACAGAAGTTGGGAAGAAACTGAGGGTTTCAACTTTTTCCTGAGAACTGAGAGTCATTCAGCTTAGCAGGAAGTTAGGTCCTTCAGGTAGGTTTATTACAGCTGTTTTGGTGAATACTTAATTATTTATACAAAGTGAGACATCTCCACGATATGGGACCCGATGTTTCCCCACCTCATGTATGCGAAGTAGGAGAGCAGGGATTTTAATTCATTTTCAAAAATCCGAGGAAAGTACTTAGACAGCAAATCTATTACCTGTATTAATGGGTCTCTTTCTGTCTGGAAATTCCATCTTGGAACAAAGATACCTCTCCCAGTTTAAATTTTATTAAACTATATCCTTAAAAATTGATTAATTTCTGAGGAGAAAGTTTGCATAACTGTTAGATTTCCCCAATGAATTCTACTTAAGGATTGATGTGCTTCTATGCTTCCACTCCTTTCAGCAAGGCTCAATGACAGTTTGCTCTCTTCCGATATGGCTGCGACACTACTTGTCCTCTGTTCACAGAGCCTTTTTTAACTTTTTCCTTGCCCTTTGGAGCTTTTGGCTCTAAGCCTTCACAAACAAACTGTGCAACGCATCTGGAATCAAGGCAGAAAGTACTACATAATTATTAAGTTAAATATTGTCTCCTAACCCCTATAAAGAAATTTTTCATCTATTGCCTTTCCAGGTTATTTCCCAATCACCTGCTATTAAGTTAAACAGATATGGTTGAGTACTACATATTCAAACAACCTGTGGCAAGCGTTAGTAAATTATTACAGAAAACCTCCCTGCCTTCCAAAAAAAGGCAGATTCTTGGAGACCTAACCTACAATGCTATGTGCCTATCTCCATTATCCAACCAAACTGCAGGGAGATTGTTGAATTCCAGGCATCCACATAGCTTGTACCTGGCCGAGAGTTTCCTTTGTTCCTTAAAGATGAATTTAACAATTGTCAAAGCTTCTTCTTTCTCCACAATAGAGTTTCTGAATCAGATTTTATGTCTCTCTCTGCCAATTAGTTGCCTTTGATACAGACTTGCCCAATCTATTTTTCTTTATTTTTCTGTCTTCTACATTTCAAACACCTTTCCACCACAAGAACTGTACTTTTGCTGTACTTTCTTTCACATTCACCTGCCTCCTAATGAATCTGAGCTTCCACTCAAGTTGCTGAACAGCCCCTTCCCACAGATATTTTAGGTGGCAGTGGCCACAGGTCCCTTCCTTTCACTGCTGCTTTTTCCCAGGCCTTGCCTACATATATGCCTTTGACTTCTCCTCCTCTTTTCTTCACATGGTGCACATCTCCTCTTTCCAAACTTCCACAGGTCTCGAAAATGCTCATGGGGGATTTCAGAAGTACACAGAAGAGCTTGTCAGTTCCCCACAAACAAATTTCAGAGGGGTGTGTGGACACTGTAGCTTTTAACTCTAACCTCATCATTGAGAAGGATCACAGTCTCCCATTCGGCCTGCTATGTATTTGGAAGAAATCAGACTGATCCCTTGGTTGATGAGAATAACACAGAATGGAAACCTCTGGAAAGTGCTTCATCATTAGGTATCATGGCATTAGAATCAGGTGTCAAGACATGGAAGAAAATCTTAAGCCCTAGACCCAGAATGGGCCAACTTTGGCAACATTGGGATTAGGAGTCAAATACAAGTTTTGTGATAGCCATACACACATCCTGAATTCAAAATGCGGCAGCCACCTATGGCCACACCTCTACACAAGCAGTTGCTTCCCCCCTTTCATTCTCTGTAACAACAACAGCAATTTGCCAAACAAATTTCCAGGTTACAGCCAACTGTGGGGAAAGGACAAGAAGGAGGACCCAGCACATAATGCTGCTTCTCACAGCAGAAGGGAAGAGGCTGAGATGAGGAGGGTGGACTGTCTCTGCTGCTTTTTTGTGACAGGGCCAGAATAAGCCACTAGATATTCCCACTCTCATTTATTAGCAGGGACAATAGCATCAACAGTACCTGCATTAGGCTGTGGTAGGTGAGAAGAGCCTTCTACATGAAAATTGGTCCAAATCACCTACAAGAAAATGAAAAAGGTCAGATGAGACAATCCCAAGGAAGTCATCTTACTCTCTCAAGCAATCTAATGAACCTTGCCACTATTTTTTGTTCATATCACGGAAATTACAAGTGGTATTATATTAGTACAAACTTGAGGCCATTATTCTGAAGAATATTCTAGTCTATGATACAGGCAGTTCCTAAAATTTGTACCTTTCCCATCATTTATTTAATAAAATATTTTTAAAGTTGCAGCTGAGTCATAAAATGCCCTATCTTTTATTTTTATTGTCTTTAAACCTAATTGGTATGTATATATTGAATTACAAAAACAGTTTCATTTTAGACAATAAATAAATTATTAGATTACTGAACTATGTGTCTACAATTCAGAAATGATGTTCTGATGATTCAGATCAAACTGTAAATAGAATATAAAGTTATCTGTATTTCAAAATCAATTACAATACCATGATTTAATAGGTATCTTTTGTTCTAAATGTATTTGATCCTCTCTGAATTCTTTCTCCATAGCACTGAAGATGCTTTTCTACTCCTAAAAACTATTATCAACACAAACAATAATAGTTTTTCTCACTGATGCAACTGTTACTGGATGCAAAAAAAAAAAGGAAAGTTTTATTTTGGGAAAGAGAAATTGAGCTAAAATTCTGTCAACACACATATAAAATTTCATATTTTCATCTTCAGTTTTGAATTGCTATTGGCAAAACTTAAACAATCCTTGAAACATCAGACTAATGGCATTTGAAAATCATATGGGTTTTGTCATGCCACTTGGGCAGTCCTTAACATGTCACTATTCTCTTGGCAAACATTGTACTACTTTGGCTGCAGACTCGGGGCAACTGAAACAACTTGGAGTCCCTTTAAAACAATTTTATGTTTTTCCAGTAATGAAACCATCTCAGTGTAGGTTAGTGATCAGGACAAACTAAAATGCAGGGATTGTTATAATTTATGAAAATTGCTCATACTCCAAGCTAATTTTTGCAACTAGGGCTTGCTGGAGTTTAGAAATGACTCAGGGATAACCTCTTTTGTCTCTGCACATGGCTGAAAGTATATGTCACTTACAAAGGTGATAATTCTCAAGAGATCAAATGGGTTTATAACTTTTCCATGTGGAAAAGGTAAAAAATACCATAAACATATAAGAATTCATGTTCACTAAATAGACATCTTACTGTGACAAATGGAATACAAAATGAAGGGTGTCTATGAAAATGATTTGGGACATTCTTTTTTTCTTCTCTATACACAGTCCTTGCTTGTACAATTTGTCTCTGTCTTCTCAGCCTTTCAACTCTAAGAGTAAGTATTACACTGCTAATGGTGGTGTATTATAGAGAAAATAACAGAATTTTGTAATTTTCAAAGCCCCTTTCCTCCTGTCAACTTTGTTTTTTGACCTGTTGTCTTGAGTTGATAAAAATCAATGCTTTAAAGACATAAATAAAAATCAAATTATGTAAAGAACATTAAATTTTCTGTTTAGTTGAACTATTTTATTTTTTTAATGCAGATTTTATCTTTCACAGAGAGAAATGAATGGATAAGATTGAGGGCTTTATTGAAATACTTTTAAATGTCTGACTAGAATTAATTCTGCAGAGTACTTTTGGCTATCAGTCTAACAACACGTTGGAAAGACTGTCCTCTGCAGAGTGAAGTCTTTTTTGTTCAGAAGAGCTCATACTAAGCACCAATAGAGGATAATAAAGATTCAAAACCTGAGAAAACCATGAACTAGGAAAGACATATTACATATAATACTATTAACCACTACCAACCACCTTATCTTTTTCTTTCTTCTTAAACTTTATCATGACCCTGATTGATTCAGCTACATATGAAATTTATAAGAGACTTGCTGAACACCATTTATTGTGAGGGCCTCAGGGAACTTTCGAAGAGCAGAGATATTTTGTCTCCCATTGACTGAATTTGAATTTTTAGATAATTCTGTCAAAGTACCGTCAGACATATGAATGTAATTTCATTTGTTTATATCCTGATGGTCTCAGTGGCAGGTCTCACTTGACATATATGAAAGCATTAACTTTTAATTATAGGTCAAGATCCATTAAAGAAGCTGAGACATGTTTGAACTATTGCAGACTGTGTCTCGTCTTTTATTCCTTAATGTCTCTGTGACTGTTCTATTAACTCATTCCTTTTTCTGCTGATTGTCGGATGTCTATTAACATAAAATTAAAGGTAAAAAGTACTGGTATACAGCACAGTAATCCACCAAAAATTGAAGCCACAGAGCATTGAATATGAAGGCAGCAGCAATGTAAACTTCAAAAACACTGTATATCTATTGGGAGCTTCACTTCCATTTTCACAGAATAAATGGTATTTTACTCTCCACACCATTTAGACCTCAATCTCTCCTCTGGCAAGCCAAGCTGTTATTTTTGTGAATCATTCCTAAGTCATTTATAACCAGGCCACTGCACTACTGCCAACACCACCTTTGAAGTCAGGTAGGGATTATTAATTCGCTGTG
>JAHREE010000480.1:20858374-20916129 GCA_033628505.1 Tringa tobata
CCACCGAAACAAAACCACAAAGTACAACCACAACCGCCTGAAGCTTTCGTATTCCTGTTAAAACTTTTTTTCCCTTTTGGCAAGGTCACCTGAAGCCTCCATCGGTGTTAGTTCTTCAGTAGCCAGGGCAGTCACTGCCCCTGCAGCTTTAAAGATGCTGAGCATGGGTAGGTGTATTGAGGGTACGAGTGTGATTCTCCAGGGGTCCGATGGACCTCTCCTAACCTAAGGCTGCGAAGGGAATGATTTGTTCGTATCCGCAGGAAACAAGGAGGGGCACAGGGAATCTCGGTGTCATCGCGGTTGAAACTGGGATCGAGTGTTGCATTGATTGAGGGGTGAAAGAGCAAGCAGTGGCTAGGCTTGTTGGAAACAAAATGGAGAGGAACGGACCCAGTGAGTAAAGGAAAGAAGGCCATAAGTAAATGAAGACACTTAAAAGAATCTCAAGTTTTCATAACCCCATTGTCATAGATAAGTCTGGGGGAGAAGAGGGACAGTTATGCAGATGTTAGTGTTCTAGATTAAAATCGACACCTAATTTTTTTTATTACAGGCTGACGGTGTCACTGAAAAAAAACCCCAAGACTAGTCATGCCTTTCAGCAGCCTTGCTCATTGTCACCTTGTGTACCATCTTCTCCCCATGCTGGCATCATTGTTTATACAGCAATGGGATGAAGTGGCATGGAGCATTACCCACAGATTCACACTAACCTTTTAAACACCTTTTCTGATTAACCTAGTTAGTGCTTGCATCTGGTTCTCTGCGCTGCCATAGGGATGATGATGCTAGCTCAAGCAAAGGTGTATAACAGGGAGGGAAAGAGTTGTTTGGGTTTTTTGTATATAAACGAATAAGTATGGATGTAAAAACACTGTTTTTTCTATGTAGGTATGTGCATTTATACACATAGGCACACACACACCTGTGTGAAGGGATTGCGCAACTATGATGTTGCGCATTCTGGGTCTTGTGTTGAACAGAGGGAGTGCCACTGATAAAGCTGTTGTGGGGGAGGTTTACAAGTGTGAGAGGTGACTAGACGTTTGAGTAGACATATCCAGTAAGGGTGGGTTTGCAAGAGCAGTTCTAGCTGGATCAGGGGAGTAAGAGTAGAAGACAGAGAAGAGGGGATGGGGAATTTCTGTGTGAGAGTGCAGCATGGAAACAGAGTTAGACTTTTTTCTCATCTGTTCACCTATCTCACTTAAACCTCTCTTGATCAAGAGGATTTGATTTTCTGAAACAGATTGGGATAGAGCCTGGGATTCCTGAGTATTTCATTTTCTTGGAATTAGCAATTATCAGGAAGTCCCCAGGCAAAACAGGGATTATCCCTTTCTCATGCAAGTTCATCCAGAAATTTGCATCCAACTAATGCTGGCAGGTTATGTATTGGCTCAAATGGCAAAGCATTGCGTCTTTGATGTTGAGATTATAATATAGTAGCATCAGTTTTCATTTATTATTAGATAGTTACACATAGATTAACTATACTAATATTGGCATTTCCAGAAGCACTGACAAATGAGGAGAACTGAAGTTTTTTAGCTAGCTTTAATTCAGCCTTTTCATACATCTAGATTGAACTACAGTTTTCTATTAAGTAATAGCATACTGTTTGTTGCTTTAAAAATCCTGTTATACTCAAGGTATTTAAGAGATTAAGTTTTTTGCTATTACCCTCATTACTTTAGTTGTGTGATGTCAAGACTTATTGTCTGAACATGACTCAAATCTGCATTCAAATTCTGCTTTGACTATGGAATTATAAATCTCCTTGTGTCTTCTGCTGAGTTTAGCACCCTAATATCTCAGTACTTGACAAATATCCCCCTTAATTGTTTGACAAGACTTTCCTAAGACAAGAAAATAAACATTCTCCCACTTCACATGAAGAATGAAAGATAAAACTATGGAGATCAAATCTGGCCCAGATAGGGTCTGATTTGTTTTCAGGATACTGAGTTCAGTGTCCTGGTTTATATTAAGTGCACAGGTGCAAATAAATTGAGTATCTCATCTAAGCCTATGCTGCTTTTGCAAATCAAGCACTTGCATTTTGGGAGAAGCACCCCTAAAATAAGATGCATGTAGCTAGTGTCCACATTGAAAGAACAGTTTTTAAGTAACTTATGTAGTCATGAATGAATTCTGTGGCAAAAGCAGGGATAAAACATACTTGAAAAGAGTGTTAACTTATTTTAGACCACAGTATTGTGAACCACTTTTGTTTTGAACAGCCCCCTTTTCCTGATATTCTTTTTTCCATCGTGTCCTGCCTACCTCTGTGACCTCTCTCACTTGTGATAGCATAACCGTTTCCATATCCATCTGGTGAGGTGGATCGCAGAATTAATTGGGTTGAAAAAACAAGATCTATGACTTGCTTTTGGCTGTGGCTCTTATAAACAGCTGGATGGGTGGGGGAGCAAGAGATGCGGTTGCTACCACTTACCCTTGGTATGAGTGCTGGGAAACACCTAAGCCATTTGGCCTCTCCACTTCCCTCTTCCATTAATCCCATAAATCTTATGTGCTTCATTTCTTCCCATTTACTCAACAAATGACTCCAGGTTCCTGTAGGCAATAATTTTCTTGCACCATCCTGTTATGAGCTTTTGCTTTCAGTTTCTCAGTTTAATTCTGAATTTCTCTGCTGTTTTTCATCTTGCTTTTTCATTAATTCCTATCAGCTGCGTTTCCAGGATGCTGTCTCTCTCTGACTCGTGTTTCTTTCATGTTTTTTTTGCTTCAGCCTCCAAAGGCAATCTGCTTTCATCCCCCAACATCCCTTGCTTCCTCTCCTCTTCCACATTATAAACAAAAGCACTTACAATGGTGCAGGAGAGAACAATACACAACTGGCAAGGGAGTGGATTAAATGACCTAATGTCTAATACATGTTCTCCTGCCAGCTATTTTTGATTTGAGTTCACATGTCGGTAACTATTTGACCTTTTAAAATCTAATCTGACAATACCCAACCCTTTCCTTGTTTACTTTGTTTTGTTTTGATTCTTGTTAAGTAAAATTTGATATACATTTGTGAGGTCTTAGCCCATTTTCTTGTTGTCAATAGTTTTGATGGTACTGATTATAAAGTGATCTGTGTTTTAATCAGCGTTGCTGAACAGCATTATTAAAATAGCTACATTTCAAAAGCAAAGCCTGTCTTCATACTAGAAGTTAAAGAAATTACATAATACCCATCTAAAATCACACCATGTTTTTTGGCTTGATAAGGAAACATACTTGTTGAAAGGAAAGCTATTTTCTGTGTATTTCAGGCTGTCACTTATTTTACATAATATTATCTATCATTAAAAATATCTTTGACTTCGGATGAAAGTTAGCATCTGTTCCGAAATACACTTGTAAAATCAGACAAGAAACATATTTTAGAGCCCAACATACTGGAATTAGCATCCAGGGCTAAGAGTCCTGAACAATATAGTAGTACCAGAAGTGTTTCCTGTTTTCAAACTAAGAATGCTACTTTGTGTAATTTTTTTATTTATTTGTTATTTTTTTGGAGAGTAGATGTCTTTACATAGGGGAGAGACAGACTACCCTGCAGTAGCGTCTTGAAAGTTTGAGGTCACTCACATTTTATACATTACATTGTGCTGTGTATCTGCTCAATGGAGTGTTTCTTTTGAAGCATTTGAATCAGCCTTCTCATGTCACTTCTGAAATGACTTTTGAAAGATGGGAGCTCATGTTTTAAGATCACCCACTCAGCATACTTTTGGTTTTTCAATGTAGTGGTCAGTCTGCACCAATATGATTGCTCCAACAGCGGTCAGATTAAATGATACTAAAATACAGAGAGAGACCATGTGAAAGGTAGTATTGGAATAGTTTATCACAGATAAACTTCTCAATCCTGGCAAAGTATTCATTTTGTTGCCTGAAACTGCAGAACTTCTGTGTTTGCCAGAACTCTAGAGTAGGTGAGATATTTTGTTTTTGTTTACACCAAGACGTTATACCCTATTGTTGTAATTCTGGATGTTCCTGTTTTCCTGAGCTCTTTGTTTTCCTGTAATATAAGAATGAATGCCATGGACCAGTTTCAAGATTCACTTTTAAATTAACTGTTTAACATAACTGTCTAAACTGTTTAATATTTATTACAACTAGCTGTATTTCTAAATGTTTACTACTCAACATTGAAGAATTATTCCTTTTTGGCTCAAAAAGTGTGAATTTGTTAGCTCACTGGTGTGAGGCGGTTTATGGGAATGCTACCAGGAAAATTCAGAAATAGGGGCTTCATCAGATGTGAACTTTTGCACCTGCCTGTACCTCCAGGTTTATCAGTGTGCTATTTACTGACCATGTGTATATTCTTCAGCTTTTATTTGCAAAATATTATTCTTCAAACTATTTGCTAAATAAAGCTGGGAGGAGAGGCAGCTTTCCATTCATCTTTCTGTCCCTAGTCTTCATTCTCATGGCTATGGGGAAGGGGTGAGAGAGATCTGAACAGCAGAATTGTTAGCTAACTCTCTTGCCTCTCTTCCTATAGATTTACCCTGTGGCAGCTGAAATTATCACTGTCCGTGACATTTTATTTCAGTCCTGCTGAGCACTTCTGAGTATCAGAAATGAAACGGAGTCACTGTACTGTTTTCTGTTTGCTACTTTTGGTTATCAGAGCTGTGGGCAGCAGCAAAATAAAGTCATGGCTTAATCTGGAGAACTGAGTGTGTGGCTTTGTAAGCAGCTTAACCGATCTAAGCCTGTCCTGCTGCCTGAAAACAAGAGTTCTTGCTTTTCCCCTCCATCTTTGCTGCTTCCTTTGTGCTGGCACTAGCACTCTTAATGCTGTGCAGTCAACTGAACCGGGAAGCTGATTTGTTTTAGAATTAAACCAGCCAAGCTAGAACAAGCATCCTGACATGCACACCCAAAAGACTTTCTACCAGGCTGCCTCTGGCTGGCCTTGGGGGCTGCCAGCCAGACCCTGTACTGACTCAATGGAAGGAGTGGGACTATGTTGCTGTGTGTGGGGTCTACCTACCTTCGACAGCAGCTTTAGCTGGGATTGATTCAAATGCTGACTCCAAAACTATGGGTGAAGCAGCAGTGTTACAGTATCTTTCTCTGCTGACATCATTGAAGAACAGCAACAAATTGCTTAAGGAGGAAGATACAAGGAAATTTCTCAAGAGAGCCAAGAACCTGGTGAACAGATCTTGGTGTTAAACTCAGAAAGTGAGAAGAAAGGTGAACAACTCATCTTTTATGGAAGGGCCTCTTATGACAACCTTTAAAGCAGTGCCCAACCACAGGGTCATCAGATCTGCAGTTGTCTCAGAAAAGTGGAATTATCAAAGCACTTTCACTACGACTGTTCTTTAGGAACTCTTGGCAAAGGTTTGATCAGTTTTCATCTCAACATACAAAGGAAACTTTTTACAGTGAGAACAATCGTTCACTGCAATAACCTCCCCAGGGACATGGTGAAGTCCACATCACTGGAGGTTTTCAATATGCAATTGGACAGGATGCTAGCTAACCTCATCTGGGCTCCCTTTCCCACAAAAGGTTGGACCAGATGATCTTTTGAGGTTCCTTCCAACCTGGGCTGCTCTATAGTATTATGATTTTTTTTTTTTTGTGAGGGTGAAATGATCTATACCAGTCATACAAAACATGGAGATGCCCCTGCTGGTGGTCAGCATGTCTTGGAAGGTTCTCTAATGACTTCCACGGTGTATTACATATGTATGCAAATACAACAAAATTACTAGATTTAAAAAAAATATCAGTGACACTCTTGCTTCCATGAGAAGACTTTTCTCCTCCTTCACATTCCCTAGGTGCTGGAGTAATTAGACAGATTCTTGGGGGTGAGGACACCCTTTAAATCTTCCAAGATCAAATGTTAGACATTACATCCTGTAGAGGGTCTTTCAGTTGTGAATTAAGTTTTCAAGAATGAACTTTATTTTAATTCTGTATATGCTTTTAACACAACTAAGATAACCGTGTTTGAAGATATAATTTAATTGTACACAAATTTGACACGTTAATTTGGCATGTCAGGGTTAGGAACTTCAATAAGTGTAAAATGTTTCTTGCCTTAAATCTTCTAAAACTGATTTCTAAAGCTAAAATCATTCTGGATTGTTTTTGTTACATCTTTGTGCTTTCTACTCACAGGCAGAATGGGTATTGTACTGAATTACTTCATAAGGAGTAGGAGAGTGTCAGTAGAATTACTGTTTTAGTTTGGGGAGCTGCTTTAATGTTTTCACAGTCCTGGGAAGTGTGGGAAAACTCTTCATAAGTATGCCCTGATACTGGTAGTTTTGTGACTGCTGGAACTCATGCAGCATCATTTTCTATTAATTTACATTGTAGAGTTGATCAACTGTAAGCTGTGACTTAAAGCTTTACTATGGTATTTATTTCTTCACAAATGACAAATTTGAATTAGATGTTATTTTGTCTTCCAATCTTTTCTCAAGTTAAGTTGTTCAGAATGGCTCCATCCTCTATACTAGTGTGCTTTCTTTAGGAAAACTTCCATGAATTTAAGGTTTTCAATTGTTCTGTAGTACTTGATTGGAAAGGACCAATGAGTAAATTTGTTGGGCTAGAGGACATGACGAAACCCCAGGTAGATACAAAGGTCTTTTACTGAAGGAAAACAAGCTCAAAATAGGAAAAACTCTGTTAACGAACTTTGAAAAGAAATACTGTTGAAGCTTTCAATTTTTGCATTTCTAGTAATTCTTACAGAATTGTACCCATTTAAAAGAAAAATTGATACTTGATTTCAGAGTTATTAAACCAAATGTAATCTATGTTGTTGAGACTACAAGGTAACTAAGGAGGGGTGCAAAACTACCCAGCAGGTTGGCTTCTGTGGCAGATGCAGTCTAGGAAGTTCATACTTTCTTTCTGTGGCCATCTCCGAGAGCAAAGGGGTAGAGGCAGGAGAGGGAGGTCAGTGGGAGAGGGAGGTGGGAAGCTGTAGTAGAGGATACACAACTGCATTAGCCCACACTCCCCAGTAAAGGGTAGGCAGCAGTGTTAGGAAGGAAGGAGAAATTCCTTGACTCCTCTTCAAGGCTGAATCCAAAACATCATGTTTTATTATATATGTGTGTATACATATTATATGTGTAAATGAGCTGAAGTACTTTTGGGTGTAGGTTTGTTCAAATTCTACTTAGAAAAAATTAAGTGTAATGCAGTAAAAAAGACAGTCATAATGTGTGCAGCTTAACGTAGTTGGAAATTCAGGTAAAGCTGATATGAGGGGAAACGGGCCGGGGCTGTTGTGAGAGAGGGAAATAGCAGTATTAAAAAAAAAAATCTTTTTTTGTAGGGCTGTTTACCCTTCTTTTTTACCAAGGAGTGTGACTGCAGCTGTTCTGTGGATTCTGGTGGTGTACATCTTTCTGGGCACTCTCTTTGTGCAGTATCCCAATGTAACAGAAAACTTCATAAAAATCTGTAAAGGAGTTTTGCCTCATTATGTTTTACCCAGTTACCATATAATTCAGTAAGATGAAATATGTATTTATGACTCTTCAACAGCTTTGTGCAATTTGATTTTTGGTTGACTGGAAAATCCCATTAAAACATGCTCTGAAATACTGTCACGTCTGCCTCGCTTCAGGAGAAGACAGGCAAGATGGAAACTTGTATTAAAACATGTTGATGGTGCACAAATATTTGGAAGAGAAGGCTTTGTGTGCACATTTCTCTAGCCCAGTTTAGCACTTCACAAAGAAATCACTTTTCATTGTTTTCTGGCTAATTTTTCTAAGTTGAATGAGGTGTAAAACAATGGCCTACCAAACAAGTTCTAAATGCAGTTTCTGCACAAAACAGAATATTTGCCTCGCCTGTGCCTCATCACAGAAAAGCAAAATAAACTTTATGAATTAGGTTTATGTTATAAAATTATTGCATACAAAACAAAGATGCCAACATGAAATTATCCCAGTTTATATGGAAATGTACATTCTGAGATCTGGAATCTTTATGGGGTTTTTTTTATAGCTGCTTGAAAAATACTGATAATTTAGACGGAAACCAATTTTAAATAATAGCAATTGCTTCTTGCCCTTCACAGTATTGCAACAATTTCAAGAAAAAAACTTCAGTGAGTTGAAGATAATCTTTTTCAAGTGTATGGAATTGTCTGCGAGAAAAAGAGACTTGGATATTGGATACAGACTGATACAGTTGGAGGCTGAATTTTGTACAGCCATTTTGTATTATTGGAAAATCCGTAAAGGTATTATTTGTGACATTTGGGTCATGGTTTTGCTTTTTAAGTTGTGTTGGGGAAGAAAGTATTTGTAGGGGTTTCAAAGTTGGGAAAATGATACATTTTTAGCTTTAATCTTGAGACCTTTGCTGAATGGGCAAACATTGTACCTGCAATGAAATTATTTTCTTGTGAATGGACTGTGCACAGGTACTGTGTTGCTTGGCCCTTCTCTTTCATGTCTGGAGAGGTATAATCTTGAAGTAAAGGTAGTACTCTTTGTTTGTTTGTTTACCTGACCCATAAATGCTTTTAAAAGGCCAACAGGACTGTTATATTCTACTTTCTGCTTATTCTGAGTGTTTTGATGTGTTGATTTGGGGACAGATGGGAGACCCAGAGCCGAATGAAAAAACGGGGTTGTAGAGCGAGCTCAAAGAGACCGCTTGCCATCTATCAACTCGATTTCTATTACATGTTGGTATTTACTCCCCTGGTCCTAATCCAGTTTTAAACCGCTTTGGAGAGGAACTGGATATCGTTAGTTACTCCATACTGGTCACTGTGCTGCTTCCCTCCTTTCATAGCCAGGTAGTTACCAATAAAAAGTATATGTGGTGTCTCTTGTGTATAGATAATAATACATACTTTCTTTGAAAAACTGCATAATACTAAAATCTGAAGGTCAGCTGTCTCCTGAGCTTTAGCAAATGGGTGAAACTTTTGGGACATTATGTCTAGCTACAAACAGTAGAAGGTGCTAATTGTGAAGGTTGTTGGAAGCTAAATGGTTAACTGTTTTGGCGTAGTTGGAAGGTAAATGATTAGTCATTTTAGCATGCTGGAGAATGTAAGTAAGAATTGCTATACTGAATCAGCCAAAAATTCAGCCTGGCATTGTGTGTTGTGCCAGCCACTGTCAGGAGATGCTGTGGAAACAGTGTTGGAGCAGAGCATGGACAGAGTGAGCCTTCCTTGGTAAAATCCTGGTTATTAGTAGATTGGAAACTTCATGGGATAACGGATACGTCTGGATAATTTTGTTAAAATAATCACCAAACCTCTCCCTCCTTGATTTGCTTTCTGTTTTTCAATCCTACTTCTAGTTTTTTCTTGAACAGCATTTTAGGACAGCAAGTTCCATAACTTAGGCGCTATATGAAAATTCAGGTCCTTTGATTTATTTTCATCTGTGTCAGTTTAGGTCAGGGGGTACCCTTCTGTGTCTCAAGTTGTGAGAAATAACGGTTAGCTGTAATGTGTTTATCTTCTCTTTTCTGGTCATAGGTACATAGCCAAGGGACCAACTTATCCAGACAGGCTCTGTGTGTTATGATTAGACCAGCTGCATGTCTGCCTTCTCTGAACTGAGTGGTTTATTATGCAGTGATTATTTTAACACAAAGGATTTTTTCTTTTTTTAAAAATAAAAGCAGCATGTAATTTTTAATTCATATATAATCCAGTTTCCAGCTGGAGTTTAGAGCTTCTGAGTAAAGTTCCTCAGTTTGTTGTCCATAAAGCATCAGGACATGGTCTGAACTGCAAAATGAAAGTTGGCTTGTTTGTAATGTACAAAACATATGCAAACATTTCATTTGTGTGAAAACAGGAAGACAATAAAATGAGTGCACATTCAAAGCTGCCTCTAGTTTAGAGAGGCTGTGAGTGAAAACATGCAATAAAAAAAACAGTCCCCAGCAACTCTGATACAGTTCATGTGGTTTTTTCCCTTGAAGAGCTAGCAGACCCATTGATTGTTTTATCTTACTATAAATTAAAAAAAAAGAAAACCAAACAAAACATGATAGCTATTCAATAAGCAGCTGTCACTTTCCTGATATAACATAAAAAATTATCAATACATTATTAAGAACTTCAGCCATCTGTAAATATGAGGCAGAAGGATCATAGTGTAGATTCCCTGGCTTACTGTGTATTGACTTTGTGTGTTACTTCATTATTTTGGAAACTGTTAATGTTTTGGAGTGGATGTTTTTGAAAGTATTGATAACGGTGATCATAAACTGATAAATTTTGTAGTTTGTAACTGCAAGTTTCCACTCTTTGGGTGTGGAGGGGCAGAATGTGCTTTTTTGTTTGTGGAGTTTTTGGGGGAAGGTGAGGGGTGGCTAAGGTTGTCTTCTAGTTCCCAGGTTAGCTGTATAGGTCTCCTTTTTTTCTGGTGTTTCTGAGCAAACACTGGTATTTCAGGTTTTTTGCTCTTAGATTGGGCCCTGTGGTATCCTGTGTATTAGCAGTATTTAATTTCCACAGTGAGAATACAACATTTGAAGACAAGAGACACATAGACTGCTTCAGAAATCTCTTTCACTGTGGTGAAGTTTTTTTTGCTTCTGAAGTTTGTTTTTTGTTGGTTTGATTTGGGGTTTTTGTTTGAGGGAGAGCCTCACCTTACCTCTTTTTTTGGTCAACTTGTTTGTCTAAGTAATTTTGTAGCTCCGCAGGAAGTTTTGCCAGACATTCACTGTCACCCCGTAACAATGTTTGGCTCTTTACTGAGGAATCGTTTATCTAGAGCTTCCTTCCTCACAGCTGATTACTGCTTTGAGTGTAGTCATACAGTACATGTTGAGTGTATCTACAGTAGTATTTTGGTTCAGAGTAGGAGCATGCTTTGGAAGCAGAACTCCCAGTTGTCATCAGTGACTGTGCTTTGGTTTGTGTTGTGGAATCATTTCAAAGCACTCAGACTGAATTAACTTTTCAATGAAAGTAAACCAGAAGATAGGCTCCAATAGCATACCTGTTGCAGTCCCACTGCTGCACAGCGTTCAGCTCATGGAATCAAATTAGAGCTACCCCAAAGTAAAATTCTTAATGCATGTGATGTGTTAATGTTGGGTCCTCAGCACTGACTGTTTTGTTCTTAAGAACCGTTCCTATTGCTCTGCGCTCCTGGCTAACGTGAGTATAGTCATGGATAGAGATAAACATAATGCACTTAGAGGTTATTATTCATGACCACTGTACTTGCTTCGGATAGAGTCCAACTATTCAAGCCTAAGTTAGGCTAGATAATATCAAAGTAGCTGACAACTTGAGTTTGATTTGGAAGCTGCCACTTAAACAGTAATTAGGTCAGTGAGCACCAGAGCTATAATGAAGCTGTTTTCCTGTCTCTGTTACCTTTTGCCCTTTCCTACTTTATTCATCTCCGTTCTCCTTCATTCTCTAACATACTTACTCCTGTGACCCTAACCCAAATTACCACAATATTCTGACACCTCTAATGTGCTGGCTGCACTCTTTACCTGCTCTTAGCTTTTTTTGATGTACCAGCTTGCAAAGATCTGTACAGGCTGTGGCTGTTCCTGAGCATGGTGTGTGTTTTCTGACTACCTACTTTATGCCGGTGAAAATGGATAATGATTTACAGCCGCCAAAGGCACTGTGCTTCCTGAGATACTGCCACAATTGGTAAAGCCCATCTTTACTTCAGTGAGAACATTAATGGGTTTTCTCTGTTCTTCTTGGTCATTGATTTTCATGGAAAACTTGCGGTAGCACAGAAGAAGAAATCTCAGTGTCAGATTTAGTTTAACGGTATTGGAGGGGTACAGAAAGTAGAATGGATAAGTAACACAGTATCATTAGTTTTATGTCCAAACAAAAGCAGGATAAAAATACTTCCTACTGTGAAAGCTTTATTTAAGTGTTCACCATTCCCACTTGAAAAAGGAGGAGAGGAATTGGTTATTGTGTCAACACTTCAATGGATTATCAAGGGGAAGGAAGAAATAGCTTAGCTTATAGCAACTCCCCCTTTGTACTGGAGGAGCCTGGAAGTAACCAGAGAATAACCAGCCAGAATATTATCACAGCTTTAAAACAACAACAAAAAAAAAAACTAAGTAAAGAAAAGGTAATGAGAGTCGAGGCAGAAGCTTAGACTTTAGTCTCAACAGGCTGAAGTCCTGTCCAGCTGCAGTCATGAGGAACCACCTTCTCTTTGCCAACAGGGCGGTGTTCGAGAGTTGTACTCAGCATGCTAGTTCTGTGAGTAATGATGTATTTTATTGTTTTGAAGACCTAATGGCAGAACGCTAAATACAGGTTTCTTTTAGTGATCTGGCCTGTGGTTTCAGGTCCATGTGTAATCAAAATTAATGATAATGGATTTTATTGCTGTGACTGGATGGTGCCTACAAAGCAGAGGTATTTTTTCAGTTCTCTATTTCACTCTTGTGCTATGTAGTGTCAGGTGGGACAAATCTTTTGTGTCCTTGTCTGATAGACTAGTTTCCATAGTGTTCCATCCCTCTTTGTTCCCACCCGTATTTCCTGGAAAACCTTGCTGTTGCAAGCAAACCAAACTTAATAAATATAGGCTTCTTCCATACCCTTAAACTGTGGATTTTCCTATTCAGAGAAAAAACAATAAATTTCTCCAGTACTTGAATCCATGTAAGTAATTTTGTGCACTTTTCCTGGGGAAAAAGTTCTTTTGAAACAGATTATTATAAGTAAAATTGTGGTCTTCTGTAACACTTTTTCCAAGGTGTAAAAGGCATATGTGGTGGGACTGGGATTTTTAGGTAGGCACGTAACACATTTTGAATAAATGGCAGTCAGATAATTATCATCTGTCTTCCTGTGTAATTGTTTGATGTTTTCATTTTTCTTCTAAATAAACCTCCCACGGGAGTGTTTCAGTTGCTGCATTGCACCTGGTTTGGGACTGGGGACTAGAAAAGTTGTGTTTATTTTTAGACTGAATATCTACTGATGTTTTAGTTAGCAGTGTCCCTTGAAGGTACTTGCTTTCATTAAAAGCTCCAGAGGAACCTAAATATTTGTAACTTTAAAAAATTGTATAGCTCCATGTGGCATCCGGTTGTAAATTGCATCCCAGTGGTCTCATTAATTGTAGAGATTACAAAACAAAAATTAATAGCTGTATCCCCTGTCAGAGTTGTATTGCAGAATGAAAAAAGCCTCTTCCCTACCTGGCTACTGTAATGCACATTGTTGTGAGAGGAACATGATGGCCTTGCAGTGTTCTAAGTCCCTATTAACGCAGCAAGTGAGAAACTGAGTGAGGGAAAACACTGCTGCTGCTTTATGCTATTCTTATTTTCCTTTCTCTTTGTAATCCCTTCCCTTGAGGACCCACTTGGGTTTTTATGTTCTGTCTCCCTAGGGTACATGACAGTCAGTGAGTGAGAATAGTGAGGGCAGTTTGGACTTGTCTGCCCTCCATGAGATCCTCTGTCCTTTAATGGTATGTGCTCCACACAAATTTCCATTAATCTTGTAGTCAGGAAGTGTACCTGCCAACCAAATATGGCCATCTTAACAAATGCAACAGATTCTTGCAGAAATACTGTCTTGAGTCAACAATTTTTAATGCTGAAATTAGGTAGCTTCCTAATTTAAGGGATATGCCGCATAGCTGGAATATGATTACCAGTTTTGGAAATGTGTATAAACATATTCTATGCTTTGTGCTTATACATGGTGTATACAAGGTCTGGGCACTTTAAGGACTGAGGAAAAAATACTTAGGTTACTTGTGGAAAGAAATGTACTTGTTCCAAGTAAGTGACCAATATGTCAATATCCAAGTATGTGTCAAGTTCCAAGTATGTGACCAATATGTCACTTGTTCCAAATGTGACCAATCACTTGTTGGTCAGGTACATCAGCTTGCCTGTAGTGTTATCCATGCTGTCCACAGTGTTGTCACTTTTTCACAGGCAAATCTAAGGTGAGGTATAACCTCTTGGAGGGTGTAGAGGGGATAATATGTAGAAGATAGTTGGAAGAGGAATTGCTGAAATGGCAAGCATTAGTGTTACTAGTAAGAGACTATCTGTAGGGTTTTTTTGTTCTTGCATTATTAAAAACATTGCTCTGACACTGTAAGACCATTCTAGTCTTCAGTAAGGTTCATGAAGACTTTAAAAGCAGGAAACTAAATAGAGTTGGGTAGAAGAATAAATGTCATTAGCAAGTCAAGATGTTCCTGTAGTGTTGCCAGCTCTCTTCAGTTTATTAGCTGGTTTATAAAGGTAAAAAAGATTTATGTACTTGTCTTTGTTCAATCCATTCTTCCAAACAACCTTCAAACTATTTAGTAAATTTGAACCAAGACTGTCAGAGAGCAGAGGACTAAAATATAATGAAGCTCCTTCCCTTTAGGGGAAGGAGCAGTGTGGTGGTTTGGGCTGGACTCACCACTGAAACAAATGATAGATGCTCTCCCCCACCTCTCCTGAGGTAATCTGTGCCAAGGGTGCAGGCATCTGGGCCAGTCACAGTGGGGTGCTTCTGCCATTTCCGTATCAAGCTCCCTGGATGACAGTCACATCACCGGCAAGCACTGGGAAAGTCCCAGACTGGTCGCAGTGACAGACGGAAACTGGGTTCTGGATTTGGAGTCAGGAATACACAGATGGGGATGAAAGGCAGTTGAACAGAGTCCTCCTTGGGTGTCAGCCACTGAAGTAAGAGGGATGACCCTTTGATCCTTCAGCTTTTATACTGAGGAATGCGTGATACAGATGGGACAGAATACCCAGATGGTTAGTTTTGCGTCACGTGTCCTGTCCCTTTCTCCCCATGGGTGTGACCCCTCTACACTTGTCTGCTTCTGACCCTCCAATGGGGCAAATAACGAAGTTACCTGACCTTGGTTATTATAGCAATAAGTATAAGCAGGAGACTTTCTGCCTACCATTCCTTGGCATAAATTAGAAACAATCAGGTCTTATCACTCTGGAAGTGGACACTGTCTTAAAAATACACTGTTAATTTCAGAGAGTTCGGTTTGTTAGAAGAGGCTTAGCTGCAAAGTAAAATTACTGAACAGAAAATTGGTTCTGTTTTACCTCAAGCCAGGGCAGGCAGTTAAGTAGAGGGCAAAGACCCAAGCAGTTCCTCTGCAGCCTGTTCCCTAAGCAGCACTGCATGCCTAGGCAGTGTCCCACTTGGCCCTTGCTGGAAAAAGTCCCATAGCAGGGGAGAGGGACATTAGTCCCCTTGTTTCCACCACAGTTCCCAGTAGGCACAGCTGTCTAGTTGTGACACCCTAAGCATGGATCTGGATGGCTGTGTTTTGCTCTTTTTTTTTTAATGTTGTTGAAATCCACACCCAAGTTATTTGTTAAAAGGGTGAAATATTAAAGACTGACCAAAATTCAATGCAGAAGCATGTCCCCATTTGAGAGGGGAAGCCTGGCAAGATGCATTTCGTGCATTGTGTTACTGCAGATCAACAGAGCGAGTGAGCACTCATGGGTCTTGCTCTTCTTTTGCTGTGAGTCTTATTTGAGGGGCTATTGGAAAAGCAGCCACCTGAAAACGGAGAGTAATAAACGGTGACAGAAACTCATGTAGCAGATGAAGAGAATAGTTTTACCGGTAGCCAATTTTTTTTTTTATTAAAAGCTTGGAAATTTCTTCAGCACAGATGCTTGGGTTGTAACAATGTGACTACCCAGAAAATGACACTAATTTTAATTTTATTCAAGAAGCAAGTGGCAAAGGTGGTTTTATCTTTGCATAGTCTGCTAAAAAAAGTTCAGGCTATTAAAAGTGGTTATATATATTCTGAAGAATTTTTTTAAGCCCTCTGCTTTTGTTACCCTACAATAGTTACTAATGAAAAGGTAAACACTATGGTGGTGAGATTTAAGAGTGGTTTAATGTCTGCTGTTTATTCACATTTATTTGTCTTTACAGCGATTTGATGAACTTGCTTTGAAATCATTTTACTTCTCCATCCCACGTTTTGTAGTCCCAATCCTACAGTTTTGTTAACAGACTAGGATGTCCTTATAGAGCTCCATTCACTTTGGCAGCAGTCGTTAAAAGTACTACAGTCTGCTCTTGCATGACAAATTACAGTTGGACAGGCCATGCTGGAATTCTTAACTTTGTGTCTATGTTTATTACAGCAGCTATGGCCAAACTTTGTGCATAGTTTTGTTTTGTTTTTTTTTTTAATGGAGAGATTTGCTAATGAGGTGTTGGTTTCATGGAGAGTGAGGATGTTAATATGGTATCATATGTGGATGTGTAACCTAGCCTCTGAAGTAGAACTGATGCTAACTTTAGGAGTTGATAATTTATTAGTGAAAAAAAAAAGCCAACTTCAACTCTGTGGTCTTCTACCAACTTGGTTAGACAGCTGCACCTTTCTCATACTTTGCTGAAAGCTTTTATTTTCTTCACTTCTCCCATACTAACAAAGACTCAACAAACTGAAAACAGTCCCTCAAACTACTGTTGCTGCCTTCAGATGCAGTTCTTTTTGGCTGTCTGCCTGGTGGGTGCAATGAGCTTCAGGCATTTTCTTGACTGAGAGCATCTCTGTCTGTTCTTCTTCCAAGATGAGGTATAAAGTACATGTAAGTTCTTGTAGGGCAGGTTGGGATCCTCTCATGTCTTGCAAGTTCCTTTGCCAAATTGCAGGTCTTATTCTGCCCTTGAACTTTATGCAGGTATCCCCTTTTAATCAGTAGTAGACTCTGAATGAATTTACATGTGTTCATTCTGATTTCAAAAAAATCTAATCCATAGACTGAAGATAATGAGTTGACTTGATGATCTCTGCAGAGTCCTAGATAAGGTATAAGTAATTACAGTGGAGAATGTAATACTTTTCAAGTTCAATTAGGTAAAACAGAGGTTGCAGATTTGTTTAAAATGATACACACCTTCTAGTTCATATTTGTATTTTTGCATATTATAAATATGGAAAGCTTTGAAAAAGGTTAAAGCATTCACCGTTTCACAAGAGTTACATTTTTTTTTTGGATACTACTGAAGTTGGTCCGCATGCAGTAGCGGTACAACTCAAAAGAGGGATTAATCTTGAGGATGCGGTTTCCAACATTGATATATTTGTAACAACATTTGGGAATAAAGAACAAGTTTTTCAAGGTCATTGTACTTCACAAACTCAACAGTGTGTTTCCTCTTACATTTACAGATTTGATACTTGCAAGTTTCCTGCTTTGACAGTAATCATCATGGATAGTGGTAAGTTTGTTAACTTAGTGATTTGTGTGCATTCTTTATTATTCCCTATGAAATGAGCATTAGCACCCCCCAAACTGTCCTCTGCTCAAAATCCCAGTCAGATTGCACAAAAAATGTCCTCTGCTATTGAACTGGTTTTGATGTTACTATGATGCACATCTTTGCTCACACTAAACTGAACTGGAATCATACTACTCTTCTGGCAGAGATGATATATGCAGCCCACAATAATCATCACAAACTCATTTGCGGATCTTTGAAAGCTGGCTGCAGAATGAAAACCACAGAACTTAATTTCCAGCCTTGTGTAGTTCAGTTTAATTGTTCCTAAACTTGTCCCAGTAACTCCAGAATCTCAGAGCAGAAGTCACTTTTTAAGCTTTAGATGCAAATGCTCAAAACATTTTTCTCCCTTCTGCCTAGTGCAAACCAAGTAGTTTTATTAAGGTCATGTATAGAAATACTCAAATTTATCGGTAGCTGCAGCATCAAATTTAAAATGAAATGTTTATTTCTAGTGTTTGATGGTGGTTTTAATCTACTTGGGTGCTGGTAAGGAGTCAGAAAAAGGAAGTCTCAATAATGGTCTCAATAGTGCTGGTTTTCATGTCCAGGGTGCCCTGGGCTTTGCTTCAGCAACACTTCTGTGTCCCAGAATACTTCTCCCACGCTGCTGCTCCCTGTTTCTTGTGTCGCTAAAGACCTGAAACCTATTTTCTTTGCTTGTGACAGCTTCAGCTGGCAGGCTGAGACGTATTTATCCTTTGGTGTCCTTGCCTGTCTCTTTCTGATTCTAATTTAATTTCATGTTGCTAGAGTTCACTGTTATGATAGCACACAGGTTTTTATGAGAATGTATAATAGATTGATCTGACTGTATTACTCTCTTCAATAATAGTGGTCAAACTAAGACTTTGGAACTTTTTTTTTCCTGTAGCTTTCTGATGTATAAAAACTTGCTAAAAGCCAAATATTAGTTACACCCAGAGCACAAGCATGTTTGGAGAAATAAACGTGTATTTCAGTGCATTATATTTGGTAGTTGTATGTCTTCATCTGTGTTCTACAAAAATTGTGGGTGAGGAAGAGTCTTCAGATTTTTTATTTCTGCATCTATCTCACATAATGCTAAAATCATAATTTTGATTTTTTCCTTTGTCTTGTGTTTGCCAGTTAATCTCCTTCAAGTGAAAAATTAAGTTTTATCTTGCTTCATTACTTTATTCTTGCCACATGCAATTTTTCCCCAATGATCTACAGCTGCAGTAATTTCAGCCACGCTGTAGCTTGGCTAGGTGGGCAACCATCCCAAAGAGGTTTTTTGCACATTCCTGTGCAATTATAACTGAATGTCTATATGATGATGGTCCTGGAATACTAAGAAGTCAAAGTGGTTTCTGCAATATGGTTCCATTATCTCTTTTTATAGGATTCATCAGGCAATAGCTTGTTCTCATTAAATCACTGTGTTTCAATCAGTATCTCCATCAAGATTGCTTTGATCAGTGTATGTTTTTATGTTTCCTTTCTACATTTGTATTGACTTCTCAACAGGATTCAAAGTCACTAAAAGTGTGCAGAGCTTTAAAAATGTCAAATGAAAACAAGCAAATTAATATACTTCATTTTTTCTGGCCTTGCAGGGTAGAAAGCCATTCCTGGTCGGGACTAAACATAGATTGTTATTTATCAGATACATTCAGAATTAATATGGGGTGTGGCTTATTTTCCTCAGTGTGCTTTTTTGTGTCTGTGATGTATGTATTTCCTATACTGTATTGTGAGAGAAGAGAGACACTTTCGGAATATGAATTGCTAAATAAAAAAAGCTGGGGTTTATTGATAGTCATACATTGGCCTTTCTTGAATATGGAATTATTTTAATGCTTTGCCGTTCTTCATCAATGCATTTTGAAGCAGAAATATATGCCTAGGTCTTTTTGGAAAACTAAACTATTACCTAGAAACTCATCATAATGTGTATCAAATGCAATATTTCATAATATACCAGTTTTTAAAGTTTTATTCTCAGTTTGCTGCTTTGGTAAATTGGAAAGTGCACGCATAAACAAAGATTTGTGTGTTGTTTCTGAGAGCCAGAAGTTTTAAATCAGGGTTTTTTCAGCTACCTGTGTTTTCCTCTTTATTTCTTTTCCGTCTGCATCCAATACAAAGCTATCATAGTTTGTCTCATTGCTGTTTTCAGGGATAGATTCAAGCTGTGAAATGAAATTCCCTAGGTTTTATCTGCTGAAGGAAAGGAAACTTGATTTATAGTGCATTATCTACTCTTCAGTGACTCCACATATGGACATTCTTAAGAGAGTTTGGGCTCTGGCTTGTTCCGCTTCAGGAATACCCACAGAAGGAGCTGGTGAGAAGTAGGTAGGGCACTGGCAGTCTGTCCCTGTGCGTGGCTGCATGCTGGCTTCCTGAGGCAGACAAGTCATTCACCTTGTTACATTTAGGTGATCACTCAGGCATGTTGAAAGGAACCGAGTTCTTCAGGCCCAGAGGGGAGTCAGGAGAATTGTGTGGGAAATGGAAAGAAGCCACCCTTTTTTTCTTTCCTTTTCAAAGCAATTTTTTGAATATTAATTTCTCTATTATTTAGTCAGTGAACTTACACAATAGGAGACACCTATGTGCTCACCAGCAGTGCTGTAGAAAACCAAAATTGCAATAGGTGTAGTTGTAGAGTTGTATGGGCTGAACCTCTGGCAACATCATGAATAGTGTCATTTGTGTGGTGCGTGTTCGTACCACGTGTGTTGGACTGTGCAAGTGTAGGAGTGTGGTGTTTTGGAGTTTAGTCTTCAAATCTTCATTTAATCATTTGCAAAAGGAAGATGGCTGTCTAACAATTTAAAACAAAGTATACCAAAGAGGGTAAACAAAATTAAATTGAAGTAGATCAGCCTAATTATGGTAGTAGCCTCATTGCTGAAAAATGCCACGCCATCTATCTCACGAGAAAACAGAAGTATAGTGACTTGCTGCCATCCTTTTTTAAAATTCAAAATCAAATGATTAAGAAAAAAAGCCCACAGCAAACTGATCCATATAAAATTATAGATAAATCATTGCTTAAACCAGTCAATGCTTGTCCTTCAGCAGCCAGTGAGTTTGTTTTCATAGTGTGTTGGCAGTCCCAGACTAAATGAACCAATGCAGAAGTGATTGCATATGACAGGAAAGTAGTATGTGTGTATTAGTGTGGCAGCGCATTGAATAATTAGTCTGTCTTGGTGGCAGTGAGAGCCCAAGAACAGTGCTCCACTGACCTGATGTTCTTGTTTCCTGACCTGAAATACCTGGAGAATTTCTGCATCATTCACTGCGATGTACCTCCCGGGTAGTTCGGTCGGCTGGATTCTGGAGTGTTCCAGTCAGTGCACCTTACTGTAAAAATCATTTGGTCAGGGAGTTAGAGGGAAAGCTGGAGCATCAGAAGAAAAGGGGTTGCTTCCAGCTCTCTTCTTTGAACAGAAAACCAAGGAAAGCAAATAAAGAATACCCCCATCAGAAAGTTGTTCGCCCTTTGGGGTCATTTTATTTGGTTCATCAAATAAGGTGAGGTTTTGCGTATGATTCAAGAAAATAGAAAGAGGCTACTTCCCCTACATCCCCAAAGGGGTCACTGTTTCAGGGTTGATATTTCTGTAGTGAAGGGAGCAAGTCTGCTTCAGACTTGCTTAAGAAAATTTACAGACTTAAACTTTGATGCAGCTGTTTTGGTATATATGACTCTAGGTAATATTCATAAATATTTATATCAAAAACTTCAGAGAATTCTGGCTGTGATGCCCTCAGGCAGTTGCAAATATCTTTTTGGATGTTCACAAGCAGGATTTGTTTGTTCTGTTTCATCTTAGTTTAAGAAGTTGCTTGAGCTGAGCATGTGCCTGTCTCCTCTGAATGCTCGTCTTAGGCACTGGCTTCAGTCTTGTTTAAGCATACATGAGTGTGGTGTTGAATGGACATCCATCACATTTATGATCTTATAACAATGACTACTGAAATTGTAGACCCATCCACTTAACAATAATGAATAAAACTAGGAAAGGTCTTTTACCATATTAAATAAAGGGGGCGACTTTGAAAAGTTCTTTATTTCTCAAAAGCACATTTTCTTTGAGCAGTTTTAGCATGAGGTTTTGGATATCTATTTTAAAAGTGACCTTTGTTGTCTCTTCTCTTACTCAGTGTTCTTAACAGAGGACAAAGCCAATTCTGTGTTAAAAAGATACCCAAGAGCCAACACGTTTTTGGAAGAATTAAAACAAGGTGACATAGAACATGAATGCAGAGAAGAAATCTGTAGCTATGAAGAAGCAAGAGAAGCATTTGAAAATGAGGAAAAAACGGTATGTTTTGGTGTGTATTTAAAGATGGCTGGAGTATTATTAATACTAAATTTTTGGGTATGCTGAATGCTTGTGTGTTTTCCAATATGACATTGTTTTTTCTTTTTGGCATCTTTAAGAAAATAAGGTGTACAGTGGATATGGGTAGACTGCACAGCAATAACTTTTGGATCCTTCGTCCCAATTAAACTGAATTTGAAGGGGTGGAAATCTCAAAGATAATTATGCTCTTAAGTGTTGTGAAAATTGGCAGCTGGGAAGAAAAGGAAAACTAATACCCCCACTTGAGAAAAGGTGGGCAAGACTGTCATCTGTTTGGCAGCACAGTTTACCCAAATAGCCTGTGTCCTGGTTCTCCTGTCATCACATACTTAAGTCTGACCTGGATATCACAAATGCGTTTGTCTTGCTTGGAAGGAATGATGGGATTATGACTGTTCTGGAGAATATATAGAAACAGAGGGCAGAAGTCTTCACTCATCTCACTCCTTGTGGAATAATTTGTTCATTGTATATGTTTATATGAAATGAGTGAGTAACTCAAAAAGCTTTCTGTTTAAAATGCACTTGTGAATCCCAGGTGCTGGTGTAGCTGACCAAAGTGTCTAGCACCCAGATTAATAATAGTCTAAAAATAAGGAAAGACTAGTTGGCCACCTTCAATCTAAAATTTGCAAACCCCCACAGAGTATTGTTAAGCAGCAGTGATCTAAAACATGGAAAGAACAATCATTTCAGTGCTACCATGTGTTATGTAAGGGCAGTGATACATTAACTTGACGGGAATGAAGCAGATGCTGCCCACACAGAATTGTTGCATAAGTCTGTTGGCTTCTGTAATTAAAATAAACTTGTGGGGCTAAAGGCTGTGCGAGCAATAGCTGCACATCATACCTAACATATCTTAGATTGCTTCCTAACAAATAAAAACAGCACGCAGGTTTTCGATTGTGGCATCTGAACTATTAAATGCAATACAGTCAACAATTAATTATTTTCTTTTTTAATTCAAGACAGACGTGGATGAAATTAGGGCTGAATTTGAGGATAAATCTAAAGTGAAAAACCAGATGCTAGAAAATGTGATGTAGAAAACTTATATTCAGAAAAAGCTTATGTCCCTTGTGTGTTTTTGCACAGGGAGATTGTACTTGCAAGGCCAATGGGTTAATGGGTGAAGTGGCACAGGGAGCATTACAGATTTCCAGAATTTACACAGGTGATGCATTCTGCTATTCACTGGCTGAGCTAAACATTAAAAAGTAGCAATGTTATTGTAAAGGCATACTGAACTTTTAAGTTCTTGGCATCTTTTTCTTGGAGGTCATACAACTGGGGAGATGGCTAAGTCTGGAATGTAAACTTTGTGATTTATTAAAATGAAGTAGTAGGATGCGTGGTGTCTCTTCAAAGCTGCTTCTTTCCAAATTTTAAAGTGCATGCAGACACATGTTTTTCACCTCCCAAACTTGGCTTGGTGTGGCCATTCCTAATGGTAGCTTATTGTGTAATTCAGAATAGTGTGTACAATGACGCTACTTGTCTAAAACTCTAGCACAATATCGCTTTTGCTTCAGTAGCACAAGAAGTTCAAGTCACTAGAGAAAGCATAGCCTAAACACGCTGCCTCTCACTTTGGCTTCTTTCCCCCCATTTAGGAACATTCCGTGTTTTGGTAGATAGCATTTCCCTTGCAGAGAAATAGTAAAGTAGAAATAGAAATTTCCACTCTTGCAACAACCTTCATGTCATGGGGGAGAAGAAGATTCCAATAATGTCCTGACCCCTTATTCGTTTCTGCCACTGAATCCTTTTTGCCTAACTGCATTATTCTGTGGTTGGTAGCTTGCTGATGGGCCAGGCTCTGCTAATGGACAGTTGTGCCTGACCAGCCTCATTTACTTAGGCTTCATTTAGTTTATTGTCTCCCAGCAGTATCCATCCTTACAGCCGTTTAGTAATTTCTGTGTCTCAGGGGAAGGAAATGGATGCACTAGACTAGGATCATGATACAGTATGTTCAGAGTAACAAAGATGCAATGATTTCATAGTATAGATAGACTGGAATTCAAATAGGATCTGTAGCTTATTTATATCATGGTAACTTTCTGTTGTATAATCTCCCCCTTTGTATCTTGTCCATTTGGTTCTTTTTTTTTTTTTTCTGCAGTCTTCTGGGGAGGTGTGTAGCATCCGGATTTGTAATATTAAAATAATACCAAGCAGTTCCCTCAAGTTATTTTTGATGCATGAATTTTTCTGGGAAGTTAGCATTGTGATGTTAAGTACATGCGTAGCTGTCATGGAAATGCTGAATGCCTTTAATATTGTGTGGGCTTGGGGATTTTGGTGGGTTCAGAATTATTATTTAAAATGATAAAGTTAATTATAAAGATAATACTATTATGTTAGTAAGGCTAGAGCCAACAGAGAAGAATTTGCAGGACTTTGTGGATAAAACAATATGAAATTCAGTGTTGACAAATGCAATGCATGTAGGGGAAAAGAGAACATTCACTATATATATTATTGGCTCTGAGCTGAACTCGGGAACAAGATCTGAATTTGAATCTATGAAGACTTGAATTTAATGCCTAGGAGTTGAACAAAACAAACAAACAAAAACCCAAACAAAATAAAAACCTGATTGCTAATAATCTGTAGAAAGGAGTAGGGATCAAAATATTATTATTATGAACATAATTATGTCATTGCACACCCGTATCTTCAATGTGCCGAGTACAGGTCTGATCTCCCTATTTACTAAAAAGCAAATTAGTAGCTGAGGAAGGACCAGAGGCCCAAGAAGTGTGATAGTTGACCAAAGATATGAAAAGACTGTAACAAGAATAGATCAGAAAAGAGTTAAATCAGGGAATACTTGATGATGTCTGTGAAGAGCATGAAGACTGAACTGAGGTCAGTCACTTGACATCCGTCTGACAGGAGAGCTAAAAGAGCCTCAAAGGAAACTAGAAGGTGCGGGTTCAAAGCAAATAGAAGTCTCTCTTCTTGCCACAGATAATAGAGCTGTACACTGCCTTGCCACAGGGTATCATGGATGCTAAAAGCTTATATAGCTTCAGAGAATAAAGATATAAATGAACGGAAGATAAATCAATCTGGGACCATGGAATAAAAAGGCTCAGCTTTGGCTAATGGAAGTTCTTGAAATACAAATATGTGGAAACTGGGAGAGTATCACTGCCTGCTTATGTTTGAACTCTTCTTTCAGCAATCCCTAATGATTGTTGTCAGAGAGAAGGTAACGGATTAGATGAACCCTAAGTCTGATCTAGTAAAGCTGTTTATTTGTAGTACCTGTAGCTTGCAGGCAGCGCTGTAGGTGGTCACTGGTCAATTGTCAAAGGTGGTTGGGAGACTCAAAGATTTGTTCAAAGGTTACTGTGCAAAGTGGCTGGGTGTGATTGGAGCATTGATTTTATTTCCATTAACTCATTTTTTTAAAAATTATACTGCATGAAGATTTTAAAAGCTAGAAGTCCAAGATCTTTCTTTGTGTTTCAAATTTCCCACAGATTTTAAGTATTACAGAAATTGGAAGGTTCTCTGGATAGTGCTATTCTAGCAAAATAAACAAACAAAACACTAAAAGCTTAGCAAGCGACTCTAAACTTGTCAGCACCAGATCTAAAATGATACAATCAAGTAAGACTCCTAGCATCAGTCTGTGTCTAATTATGGATGCTACATAAATACCCAGAAGAGAAGAGGTGAATCTTTTTCTGCCACCTAAAATTAAGGGCAGACCAGAAGAAAACAGTGTAGCAGGTACGCTCACTTCTGTATCCTCTACCTACTGAATACCAAGCAGTCTTCTGACTGGCGTATTGTTAGTCCACCTTTAAAACATGCCAGATAATTGACCAAGAATCATTTGTGGCTGACGATGCTGTCAAATGTAATAAAGGCCTCGGCTGAAATTCTCAGTGAGGTGTGAGTCTCTTTAATTTGTACGTGGATCCTTTATTTGGTTCAGCGTTCAGATCCAGTTGACTGATGCTGACTCTGTTCTGATAAGTATTAGATGTAAAAAGGAAACAAAATTCTGGCAAATAGGCTGTAGCTGTCTTTGTGTAGGATGCCCTTGAGAATTCCTTTTGATTCTTTCAAACTGGATTTGCCAAAGCAGTAAGGGACATTCAGAGAAGTAGTTCTTGGCAGGAATGTATGTTAGGTGTTTTCTAAGTCTTTTCCATTGCAGTTACCTGATTCTGTGGCTTCCTTAACTTAGTTTTTCAGCCTTTTAAGGCGTATATACCTGGTATTCCCAGCTATACAGTGCTTAAGGGTAAATGATTACTGGACTGTTCTTTTCATAAATCACAAGTTAATAGTTTTGTCATGTAGAAAGTCCTTTTTGTTGTTGGTTTAAGAGACCAGCAACTATGAAAGGGATGTTTGTTCTGTGAGTTTTCCAATTTTTAAATTAGTCTTTAACTTTCTGTACCTATGACTACTTCCTAGGTTTTCAGTATTTCTCCCTCTTGGTTTGTTTTGGTGTTTTGTTTTTTTCTTTTATAGCAATTTGTATGAATCCTCACACTGTCCAAATTCATCCAAGTTCTCTGTGGGTTTTTTGGGCATGATTTGTCTTTGACTTTGGCTTGTCCTCCTCCTGTGCCTTCGCTTTACAGTGCAATGTAGCTGTGGGATGACAGAACAGAGGGTGAGCTGCTTGGCAGCTGCACGACTCGGACCTGAAGTATTAGTTTCCTTCAGTTCCTGTCAATTCTATCACTCTGAAAGTAAATGTCTTTGTGCTTCTCCTTGAGATTTGGCTTGCAAAAATGTTTGGGTTTTGGTTTTTTTTTTCCAAAGAGGAAGACTTAAAGAAAAGTGTTTTTTATGTGACTGAACAAATTTCTTTCTTAGTATTTTTCACCTATGTGCAGAACTTTATTCCTCTGTCTCTGTAAGATAGCCGTAGATGTGAAGCACTGTAATTTTTGACAGGGGAGTGTGTGTCTAAACTGTCTTGGAATTTCCTTTGCCGTGCACGCAAATGAAAGTGGACATTAAACTACTTTCATCCCTAAATCAGCTTAAACCTTAAGCTCTTTATACACCAGCCTGGTCACACCATCAACTTCAACATCCCCCACAATCACACACCCTATTCTGAACTAATTGCCTGCCACTCTGGGAAAACAGCTTTTCTGCTGCTTTGCCATGTTGCAGAGTGACAAGGAGAGATGCTCATATTTTCTGAAGAAGGTGCAGGGACATTTTCTCCAGCAGATAGAGCTGAGTGAGAAGTATCATGGAAAAATTACTAAAATATCAGTCACAACCTACTGCCCTTACACTGGAGAGGGTGTATTTTCCTCTGCAGTCTGCAACACAAAATATATTGCTAAAGGAAAAGTGTGTTTTCTTCTTTTTCATCTCAAAACTACTTTTCTCCTCCACAGTCTTTTAAATGACACATCCTTGCGCAGTATATTTGATGACTTTCAGTAAATCTGTGCAACTCTGGCCTTGAAAACATACATTTTATGATTTTATTCCTTTGCTGCTGTTGAGGCAGCAGAGCAGTGAGGTGGGAAGCTTGGTTCCAGTACAGATAATAGCAGTTAACGCAAATTATTATTTTTCTTTTTTTTAGCTGAGATTATATTTATTATTTATTCCACTAAAGAATCTAGTTAGTTGTATTCAAACCAGATGGAAAGGTAATAGGTAACAGATCTTCCGAATTGCCTGATGATCTCCTGGGGAGAGGTGGGGTGTTTGGTTTTGTTGGTCTTTATCATGCAGAGACCCCCCCCGAAGTCCTCAGTTGTGCAGCTGATTTCATTTTTTAATGTTAGTTTTTCCACTTAAATGTTTTTCTAAAGTCAGCACAGTTGATCAGGGAATCACTGTGGAACAATGCATCAAGGAAGGCCTTTGCAGAGAGGCATTTAGAGAGACTTTAGTCCATCTTCTAAGACTCATTTACTTTTTTTTTTTTTTTAAATCAATGCTACCTGACTTAACTTGGATGATTTGGGCCTGGGTTGACATCAGAGATGAGCACTGCAGTGACCTGCTTTGATGTCAAGCCTTGGAATTTAAGAAAAAACACCTGATCCTGGTTTGTTGTAGGAATTAAGAAAGACCTTTCTTGTTATTTTTTTTTTTAACTTGCACTGAGTATAGGGATAGATCAATTGAGGTTCTTTTTTCTAAAAAAGAAACCACCCAAACAGCTACATGATAGCCAGTTGTTTCGTGCACTTGGCGTTGATCTAAACCTTAGTAAATTCTGATCCAGAAGCATTGTGAGCATGTGTTTTGTCTATGGTGTCCTGGTCCTGGCTTTGCACAGGGCAAGCTTAGCTTCCACATTAGAAGGGCTGTGCTGCTCCTGGACTCAAGCTGTCTCTGAGACCAGTTTGGTGGCATTATCTGTTTAATGCTGATCACGTGGCAGCAGTTCTGAACCAAAAAAAATAGATGTATCTACTTTGTGTGTACACAAAATGAGTCAGTCTGCAACCTGAGTACGTAATTTAGTAATAATTGAGCAATAGCCATATCAATTTTACCTCGTGAGTATCTTATAAATACTCGCATGTGAGATGTGTATTATCATTTGAAATAAATGATGGTATGAATGTGAGTGGGTCACATCTCTACATTTTTAAAGGAAACTAAAGAATTTAGAGTTTCTGACATGGATTTCAGGGGGTGGTTTCATTATTTTTTCCTGGAATTGTACAGGGCTATAAAACACAGGGGAAGTGTTTCTTAGTAGGAGAGACTTTAAAGGTGAGGATGACTACTTTTTTGAGGCAGGTTATTATTTTCTTTTTACTTGCTTTTCATACTATTCACTGCAGAGAAAATTGGATGGCAACATTATCTTTGTACTCCTGCTTGTGCGTATTAATATAGCAAAGATTACTTTCAAGGATTGGTGTCCCCCTTCATCTTTGTTTTCTGTTGCTCATATTTTCACTTTTCACTTTCTGTTCCATTTATCTGTAGCTGCTTTGTCAAAATTTCATTAATATAATAAGCTGTGGAATACTCTTATATTGCTGAAGCTATTTTTAGCTATAAACAGAGGATCTGAATCAACTCAAAATAAGCTGACAACAATTGCTTTATGAGCCAGAGGGTGGGCGACGTCTAAATTACGAGATGACAGTACAACATAGTTGTGCTTTGCCAAAATGGTCTGTTATTCTGAAACAGTTATTTCCCTGTCAAATTGTATTAGTATATTATTGCAATTTTAAAACAAACAAGCAAAACCCTCACTTTTTTTTTTTGGTGCTGAAAAATTTTGATCTATTAGATGGCTGATGTGCATGCTGATTAATTTTTTTTTTAATTGTTATTGTTTATCTAGTTCTGTCTGTGTCCTGTGCTGCAGGTTTGTAAATATTGAGTGCAGTCACAGGAATCTTAAAAGCAGTGAGGAGTTGGTTTTAAAAAACAAAACACCTTTTGTATCACTAACTACATTAGAAGAAAATGTAAATGTTTATTGTGTGTGCTTATCCATACCAGTTCTTAATTTAATCATCAGTATTTGAAATGCCTTTTTTTGTCATTCATTTACAACAAGTTGATTACAGTGTTGTCTTTTTTTTTTTTTTAAACTGTGTTATAGTTTCTGACTTATCCTGTCTTGCTCTTCTAGAAGGAGTTCTGGAAAGTCTACAAAAATGGACTTCAGGGAGAAAGTAACACAGGACATACCTGGTATTCATTTTACCTTGCATTTCCATTAATCATTGGCCTTTTTGTTATCCTCATTGTCATTTTTGTCATATGGAGATGCCTCTTTAAAAAGAAAATGCGTAGACAGTCGGTGTACATGCATAGGGGAGCCCACGAAGCAATGGGTGATGGTGCTGTGGCTGACGGTAGAGGTCCTCTTCCACCGCCTCTCAGCATTGTTCATTCCCCACAGGAGGAAATGTATGAAGTCAGTGGGCTCTCTCCAGGAGGTCTGAGCTATACAGATGGACGGTCAGACTCAATATCCACAAGGTTCTCAAACTGTGATCCTCCTCCTTCATATGAGGAAGCCACTGGTGAAATCAGTAGAAGAAGTGAAAATGAACAACATTTAGATCCACCCCCACAATATGAAGACATAGTAAATTCCAATTCAGCCGGTGCAATTGCGCTGTCTCCTGTCGTCACCAGTGCTAAATGAAGCAAGAAGAATGCTATGGACTTCTTAAAAATTACTAATCATTTTGTAGCACTTTATCTTGGCTTATTATGCATTTCTGTAATTTAATGGACTTGTACAATGAAGTTCACTTTTGTTTTAGATTCACTTGGGTTTGGGTTTGGTATTTTTTTCACTACAGCAGGTCTTAAAAGATAAGGAATCTGTATTGAGAGTGTAGTGCAGGTATAAATGTGGTGCTCTATCATATTTCTCAAAAGTACCTCTTCTTTGAGGGATGTCACTTGTTTTATTCTGAACGTTGTCGACATTCCCCACAAGATTTGTGGAATCCCCCTCCCCTTTCTGCAGACTGTCAGAGTTGTCTGAAATAGGGAATCCTTAAGGAACATTTTAGATAGTTATTTACACTAAAGGGGACTGATTTTGCAGTATTGCCTCTTGTTTGGTTGGTTCCTTTCTCTCACTTGGATTTTTGTTACATTCTGCATCGTATCCTGAGCCCTTGGAAGTCTGCGAACAGTATGCCTTTGTGTTCAAACCAGTAGCTCATTAGAGTATGCTGGTTTAATAGCAATAATTTCAGAGTCCTAGGGGAAGAGGTGTATTCTAAAGCTTTTGCTATTACAACTCAAAATTCTGTAAATGCTTAGAAGCTAACAATTCAAGATACTAATTTGTGAATTTAGTACTTTTTTTTTTTTTTTTGATCTATGTTCTGCCTTTCCTCTCTGTTTTCCTATCTGTTTTTACTTGTGTATTCTAGAGATGAGAAGTGTGCATATGTTAACTTTAGAACTTGAAAGTTCATGCAATGGTAAATAATGAAATACTCAGAGTGGATAAAATCCTTATCATAGTCTTCCTACCGTAGTCTTCACTGGGACCAAGATATTATCCTTAAACACTTTAAAGGAAAGTAATACCTTTGGGTTTAAAAGGGGAAAAAAAGGGGAAAGCATTCAGTGTGTGTGACTTTTTTTTTTCCCTAACTATGAAATAAAAACCCCTTTCTCAAATCCTGATATTCTTTTCCCTCTCACATAGTTACATGTACTGTGTGTGCACCTTGTATTGGTGGCTATGGAAATCCTTTGCAGAGACTATAGATACCTTTTTTTCAACAACAATTATATTTATCACTTATCTGTTCTAACAAGATGCTTCTGTTGCAGAAGCTAACAATATGTTATAATGAAGTAAAGCTACATACATTTTTCATTGTTTCTAAGAACAGCGTAGTGCTTTTATCCATGACATGAATTCTTAAAGCACATTTCATTCTCAGTGTACACAAGCCTCTTGGGTTTTTTTGCACAGCTCTTAGGTGCTCATCAGAGTAAGAGGTGCTGGGAAGCATGTTAGTCCAGGCTGGCTCCAGAAGTTGCCTGGCCAGCCTGGCTCTGCTATCTCCAGCTGTGAGCTACAGAGTCCGCCTGACTGGGCAGAACTGTGAGGCCACATCGTGTTGTATTTCTACAGGCATACCCCCAGGCATTAGTCTGGAGTGACTTTTTGAGGCTGAAGAGATGTGGATTTCTGTCGGACTTGATACAAGTTAGAATAGAGGCTTGTACAGAATTTCAGCCAGCAGGTTTAGAAGCTGATGATGGTTAAGCTGGTGCAAGCTGTGCTGTGGCAATTCTTTTTTCCCAGCTTGATTTAAAAGTTCATTGCTTGGTTTGGCTTGTGAATATTCATTTCAGTTTTCTTTCCACCCCACGTGAAGGTAGGGTGGCATTAGCTTTAGTATTGCTGTTTGTTCTACTAATATACTCGCACCGGTTGACGTGTACTTAGCCCTGAAGAATTACTGTGTTATGTTGACTTTCTTACTACAGAAACCCGAACTGCATCTTATTCCAAAGACCCCAAATGGAGTGTCAGTGCCATCCATTTGAAATTGCTGTTGATGTCTGACGTGTGTTGGTGTCTACCATCTCATGGGGGCTTGGCCCATCTTTTCCCTTAGAAATTTTACAGAAAGCTGCTGAAAAGAAATGTATGGTTGTACACGGGTGTGTATATGCACACTTCTGTAAGAATTTGGTATAATGTACTTAAAAATGAAGTAAGGATTTTATGATTAATTTTATGCTCTCATTTTTGACAAAGAGTAGGTTGCCTAAGTTGTCTACTGGGGATCTTCAGTTGCTAAGGCAAGTTGTATTAAGAGTTAATGGATGAACTCCAGGCCAAACTGTTGTCAAAAAAAATCACTCCGACTTACATTTATCATTTACAACAGATATTGGGCAGATAAATACAATGTGGTTTGGCCACTTGTAGTAAGAATTTCCTGGGTCTTGTTTTTGGACTGTCTGACCTTTTCTTTTGAAGTGGTTTTAGCTCTTGTGTGTCCTGAATTGCCACTTGTAGAAGTTAAAACTCCTTTTATACAGAGCAACAGTTTTGTACTGCTTTAGGCAGACGTTACCAAAACAAAGTGCCTCATCTCAACATGCAGGAACCACCTCAAAAAGAGCTGGTATTTCAATGTCCGTGCCATATTGGCATCTCCTGTGCCTGCTAGCGCAGCTGGCAGTTTTAGCAGTAACTTTTTTTGCTTGGGTATAAGACTCTCCTATAGGAAATGCATGGAGATCACCCATTTCACATTAGGTCACTCAGCAGCTGTCATCATCCCCTGAACGTGGGCAGTCTAGTTTGGACATGAGCTGGCTTTTTTTTATTATTTTTTTCTTTCTTTCCTTTTTTTTTTTTTCCTAATGCTATATTCCACTATCGCTTTTAACTGCTTTATGTTTCCAGTTCCTAAGCTGAGTATCTTGCTGTATCCTGTAGATACTTTTACGTGCAATGCAAAAATCATGCTCATCTTTCCAAAAAAGCCACAACCAAATATCTAAAATGATCTGTGAGTTTAATTTATCGGGCAATGCCTTTTCCATGTACATGAGCAGGAATGCCATTGTGGGCCATAAACTTATGCTTTGGTGAATATATTTCATAATTAAACAAAACTTGCGTGCCACAGTTATCCAAATGTATTTTCTCTAAGACCTGAATAGCTTTCTCCATGTTCTAATAGTCTTGAATTACAAAATACTTTATTCTGTTTTGTGAAATGTGGGAAAATAGCTTAGTCTCGTGGCTGACTTTTCTAATCTGATTGAAAAATAAAATTTCATTTGTACTGGGTTTTTATACAGCTTTTTTTTTTTTCCAAATCACATAGTAGTTTTACCTATTGTGTAATTGCGTTGTCATGCAATAAATACTTCAACTTATAGTTGTACCTCTCTCAAGGTTTTGCAAATTTGATGCAGTACTATCTTGACTGATGACATGAATAGTCAGGATACTGCCTTCCCCACTTTTGAATGTAACATTGAATTTCACCTTATATTAGGATTGAGATGATCTATCTACTAAAACTTAAAGATGTGTCACTGTTTTAAGAAATTATGGAAATTAATTATTTGCTTCGATGATATTTAGCATTAGTGGAGGTTGTTCTGTCTTCACTAGATGTAAATAACCTCTGATTACAGTATTGCATATTTTAAAGGGGTTTGGTTTACATTAAATTATCCTATTTAAACATTTTTGCCTATGTTTATAGAAAATTTTTTGTAACATTTGTTTTTGGATATGCTAAATAAAATTTTTTAAGATGCCTTATGTGTCAAAATATCAATTCTACATAAGTGCAGTGAGAATTAACTGTATTTCAGTGATGCTCTTTTAATTTCCGTTTTATGTACTTGATCATTTGCGGTGAATCAGTTGTTTTCTTTTGATAACTTAAAATATAAATGTAATTTTATTTTTAAGTAGGCTTGATATTCTTTCAAAGTTCTTTCAAATTTCTTTCAAAATTTTTAATCAGATTTGTGAATTTGTTTGTTTTTTGTTTTTAAAAAAGCATTTGTTGTAGCCATAGCTAAATAACAGTCACAGCCAGAGAGAAAGCAGAAATGATGGCAATAAAATGAAACAGTACACTAGGAAAAATGTTTAAGTCGGGGCACTTAATTTCAAAGTTGGCTTCAGCCATTTGAAAGAAAGTTGATTGCAAGATTTTGCATCGTCTCTGTGAATGATGTATCAATAGCAAACAAGGAAAAAAAATAAAGCAAAACCTTGCCTAATGATCCCTGCTGGAAACTAAAGATTTCCATTCCAGTCAAGACAAACTTTGTGTCATCCTTTCTCGCTCAGCTGCTAATAAATGGCATAATATGTCCCTGGTATTTTTCCTGGCTTTACGGCACGACTGGAGTCTGTTGGAGACGTCAGCGAGGCCCCGCAGGAGGTACGTATCTTAGAATTTCATGAACTAGAGGGCAGTTTTGTTCTGGTCGTAACAAAATCGCACAAAGAGTCAGCTGAAGTAACAAAGTGCATGTGACTTTCCAGGCTGTCATGTGCATCGTGTGGCACCTCGCTCCCCTTGGTAACCTTTTATTTGTGTAGCTCAGACCGACCCCATCCAGACAGAAGGCTCTGTGTTCGGTTAAGTGGCATTCGCTGTGCGCGTACACGTTCGGTGGCCTGACCATACATCCATCAGCGTTGGCCAACGTGTTTGCACATGGTTCAATGCGTGATTGCCTCTGCATGCCTGGCTTCTGGCTGTTGGAACGTGGCAGATACAACATTAAACTGGTATCGTGAGTCTCGGTGTCTATAAAAAAATCATCACACCAGGTTACTAGTGATAAATGTTCGTTATTTATTGTTTTGCATGCCCTGAACACTGTTCTCTGCCACTCTAAATCACACTGATAGATTCTCTTTTATCTCCTGCATAATGTGAACTTGTAAATATTTCCTAGTGCTACTTGCTGATTTTTAAAAAGAAGAAAAAACGTGTTGAGCTGAAAGCAGTGAGGTGACACTGGTACTATTTCATTGCTTGCAGCACACACATTTGATTGATTTGCTAGAGGGTAATTGAACTTTGAGCTTTGCCAGGAAGTTGAACTGCACATTTCTTCTGCAGTGAGATCTTGGTAATTGTATTTTTGATTTGGCGGTGAGTTATCAAATGCTAAGTAACAAGTCAGTGCAAGAAAGGCCTTGTCTATATTCTCATGATTGTATACGTTATGCAGCATTTGCTTACCATTTAGCTCTGCAACAATGTTTGCTGTAATATTAGGACAACTTCTCTCTGTCCTGTCTCAGTATATCATGCAATAAAAACACACTGACTGCTGTGCTCTTTTCCCCTGCCTTAGAAACAACAAAATCTAAGAATCAAAACAAAACCTTTTAGCATGACCTACCGTTTCCTTCTCCAGTTGGAAACTTTGTACGTACCTGCATGGCTCTCCAGGGTGAGTTGAGGAGCTTAAAGCAAGAAGGAAACAAGTACTCAGCAAACATATTTTGATACTTTCAGCAATTAAATCTCTGCGTAAGGAGGTAATCTGTACCAGACTCTCTCCTTGGCTGGGGTGTAGGATGTGTTTTCCCACAGAACAGGCCCTGGACCAATTCCATAGGTCAGAGGCTCCCAATTTAATTTTTCTTTATTTTCTTACTCAACTGTTGCCACTGCCAGTAGCACAGCACCTGCTTTTCACCCTGTGCAAGGACTCAAGTTGTTTACTCAATGCACGCTGCGAGGTCTCTGTATATGGGGATCTGGGACCCAAACTTGCCTACTTTCCTTTCTTGTCCCCTTACCTTTCTGGATTGCTTCTGCCCCATGCAGTATTTCAGGGCCAGACAATCACAGCTGAGGGGCTGAGTGCAGGCATGAGTCTGCTGTGACACATGGTGAGTGAGGCACAGGCTGTCACCACCTGTGGCCTTTTAACTTCCAGTCTTAGTGCAGCCACCACACGTGGATCGTTTCCAAGATTAAAACCACTGCAGACAGCATTTCTTGCCAGAATTTTCTGTGAAAAGTGATACCGCCAAAGAAAAGCAAGGATGGAGTAACCAGCTCAAAAATTGTCCCCAGCTGCTGCCCCTAAACTGTCTTATCCTAAGTCATGTATTTCTATTTACTATAAGAATTGCTGTTATTTTTTATTTCTTGCTTTCCTTTTTGTATTGTATGCTTTTCTGTTCATGGTTCTATTGTAACCATAGTTCTTACCTTACAGGTGGATGAAGATGAAATACATTTGCTCTCTGAAAGAAAACCTCATGCACGAGAGTTGGTCAGGCTTTATTTATCACATGTACCCACCTCACCAGAGTTTTAAACAAAAGCAAAAAATTCCACACTGATGTCTACTCTGTCTCCCAATAGTAATATTTATACCTCAGTATCCCCTTTTTTGCCTGCAGTCTTATGGGCTTGCGTTTCTGAACGGTAGCTTGGTATCGTTAGAGGTACTTCTTCCATCCAAGAGCCATGTGAAACTGTTTTGGGTTGTTTCCAACTTACCTACAACTTCAAGACTGCTAGTAAAAGTGTAATAAAGGCTGGGAATGCTTGCACATTCATTTGCTGGTAGCACAGGCAGCAGTAAGCAAATTCCTCTGTGAAAGTACCCGACAAGTGGGGAAGGCTGAAGGTAAATGTCAACTTTAAAATAAAAACAGCTGCCTTCCGTGCAAAGAAGATGCTGCCCCAAAGTCAGCTGAGTCTGACTCTGCTGCTCAGGGTGATCCTGCTGTGTCCGAGAGGGTTTGGCAGAGGGTCTGTGGCAGGGCTGCTTGTGCTCTGTGGGCAGCAGCCTGTCTGCTGGCATAGCGAGACTTGTGGGCTGCGAGAAGGTCCAGCATCCTGACAATTAGCACAACCCAGTCAATTGTATGTTGATCCTTCTGTGGGTTTTGCCCACAATAAGCGTATTGTAATGTGGTAAGGTTCTGTTCTCTGCCCGTGGGTGGGTGCTCACCAAAATTTGGGGGGGGGGGACAGCTGGGAACAAAACGTTTCTTTAATGTCTACGTGCTCTAATGGTCTCCAGGGAATGGCTCTGTTCCATGTCCACACTATGTTAGCTCATCCCAGCTCTGCCAGCTGTGCCCGTGGAACAGCCTGTGGACCACTGCTCCGTGGAGCCTGCACTGGCAAGGCAACCCAAGCCCTACTTGGAGTAGAGTTGTTCCTGGCTGTAGGAATTGGTATTGACATTTACGTAACTATTTTACTCTCAGTCTGAGCTCCAGAATATTTTTTTTAACAGTTTAATGACTTTTGCAATATGAAAGGATGTCTAGTATTTTTAGCCAGACGTGTAGTAATGGTAAAAAGTTAAATGCTTTGTTTTTCAATTTTTTTTGGGGGGGGAGAGGGGGCTCCCTCTTAACTTGCTGATTTCTTGAATTTTGTTTAATAACAATGCAGAACAGATCCTTGTTCTGTTCCTCTCTGAAATCTTTCATGTGCTTTTATAAGTGCATAAAACTTGATATTTTTATTGTGCAAATTCTTTGAAGATGTAGCTTTGGAAATAATTTCTAATGTTATGTTCTCTTTTGGTAATTTTTTTCAGTCTTATAAAATGTTATTTACATCTCAGTTTCCCTTTTCTTACCTACTTGTGCTGCCACTGTCATTACCTTTCAGCCATTCCACACAGGCAGCTTGGCTCTGTGAAAAAACTACCATCTCCCCCACTGGCAGGAGAAGTGTTTAAAAAAGGGTTTTCTGTCCTGCACAACGCTTTCAGATTTCAACATTTACTCTTCTGCATCAGTGCATTGACAGCCTGAAGACTGTTCACAAAATCATGACGCTCAGTGGCCGGGGGCCGTAGGCAAACGTCCCCAGCCCATGACAAGACTGGTTCTTGCCCTGACTTTGCCATTCACCCACGGCCCTGGAGTGAGGATTTGAACCTGGGCTTCCTCCATCGCAGGGCATTAGGCTGCTTTGCACATTAGACTGATGATGCAGTCCTCATCATTTTCAAACTTCGAAATCCTTTGAAATTTCCTACGGTGTATGCAGATTGCTGTGTATCGTGAATTTAAACTACTTACTATAGATTTAATTTACTTAATTATCTTCTCATGGATTGTTGAAAAGCAGACTAGTAGTTCTCTGTTTAAGAGTATCACAGGGTGTGGATTTGAGCTGCTCCTCTTGATTTTTTGATGTGCTCGTGACACCAACCTTCCCATTATACTTTTTGGATCAAATTCCATCTGGAACCTGAAAAGTCTTTGCCGGTGCAGGTTTTGTTGCTTGTTTTTTTTTCAAAATTGGCATGGTCCCACGAGCGATTTTAGCTTCACTGTATTAGTCTTCAGTATAGCAGAGTTTATTAAAAAAATTCCTGAGCAGCAGTAGTTGATGATTGTATGATTGACTACAGTGATGTCTCCTAGCAACTTGCCTGAAAAAAGATCATCCCACATTGCTCATTTGTCCAGAGATTTCCAGATTGCTGTGTTAAAACATGTTTTAGCTTGGTGAGGCTGATTAAGCTACGTCACTTTACCAGTACTCCCTGCACCAAATTTTGTGCCATACCGTTGAAAAGGCTTCTCCAAGAGTGACACTAAAGGTGTAAGACCCATTTTCAGACTCCTGTTTTGGGGGCAAGACATGTGCCAGATGCCCTCCCGGGCAGCTGAGTAGCACTACCCCACATCACCAAAATACTGACTTTCCTCTGGCCTGCCATTTCCAAGCAGCTCTTCTGTGCCAGGGCTTGCAAAGGAGAAAGAGGGAGAGAGACCTATGGAGTTCATTTTGCTGTTGATACAGGTTTTCAGAGTCAGGTACAGCCTGTGGACTTTTCCTCCGACATCTCCTCTGGGCTGGTGACGATGACAAATGATTGGCTTGCTGATAGTCAACATCATTTCAATAATCCTTTCTTTTAAAGAGATTGCTGTTGTTAGCTGTGAATAAATGCTCCTCTTCCACAAGATTTCACAGATGAGGTGCTGCAAGATGATACCCCTTTTCCTCATGACATTCCCCTCCGCTTTCTCAGATCATAGAATCATAGAATCGTCTAGGTTGGAAGGGACCTTAAAGATCATCTGGTCCAACCATCAACCTAACTCTGACAAAAAAAAAAAAGCAATAAAAATCACTAAACCATATTCCTAAGCCATGTCAACCCGTCTTTTGAACACCTCCAGGGATGGTGCCCCAACCACTTCCCTGAGCAGCCTATTCCAATGCCTGATAACCCTTTCCATGAAGAAATTTTTCCTCATATCCAATCTAAACCTCCCCTGGCACAACTTGAGGCCATTTCCCCTTGTCCTATCTCCTGTGACTTGGCTTTTTGGATTCTATAGAATCACAGAATGGTTTAGGTTGGAAGGGACCTTAAAGATCATTGAGTTCCAACACCCCTGCCCTGGGCAGGGACATCTCCCACTAAAGCAGGTTGCTCAAAGCCCCATCCAGCCTGGCCTTGAACACCTTCAGGGATGGGGCATCCACAGCTTCCCTGGGCAACATGTTCCAGTGCCTCACCACCCTCAGATAGTTTCTGAGGCTGCGACAACACTGAATGTCGCCATCACAACCACTGTCTATGTTGATCTGAGGCTGGCTATGATTCAGCATAGACATGTTGGAGGTATTTCTGGGTGAGAGATGCTGTCCTTTCCCCCTCTTGAAGAAGAGCATCCAGCACCGATGGAGAGCTCATCAATGGGATGCGTTCCTGGAGCGCAGACTGCTGTGGTGCGTGCCCTACAGTAGCAGCAACTCTGCCTGTCCTGGTAACTGCATTTGACCATAAAGTAATGCCTCTGAGAAGCAAATGCTGTGGCTGGTTAGAGGCCTTTTTCCTTCAACGCCAGTCATTCTGTGCATGACCAAAGCTAATGTGGAAAGAATTGCTCAAGCTACAAGCGAGACACGTATCTGCAGGGCTGGGCAACCTGTGCCGGCTGCCCATTTGCCTGAGGTAGCCATTCTACTTTACAAACCCCTGAGCTGCAATGGACCTCTCTACTTGAGAGATGACTTCTCTCCTTGTGCCATACCCCTGCAACACCTTAGCTGGATTTGTGCTGCAGAGGAAGCTGGTTGACCATCAAAAGTTTTCCAGGTCCATGGAGTTGCCTCTCTCTCTGAATCATGTGGCTTTAATTTAAATTTCTTGAGGGCATGTTGTAAAAGCTGCATTTTTTTACAAGGCTTTGAAGGGAGTATAAAGAAATTATGTGAACGTGCTTCTGAAATGTTCCTGCCCTCACAGTCCAGTGCCTGATACAAATTGTTTTCTTCACTTTGCTGGCAGGTGAGTTAATTAATTTTAATAGAATGCTACAGGGTGGGTTTTGCAAGTCTAATTATTGGAAGGGCACTCAGAAATCTTAAAAGGTCTCTTCTAATGCCAAATCTAAGGAAAGTGATACGATTAAATAATGGTCTCGTATTTTTCTTAATTTAAAAAAAAAAGGAAGAGAGAAATGGAAGAGGCCAGGTCAATTGAAGCAATTACGCTACTAAGAGTATAGGAGTGCTAGAAGTCCTCCAAATCCCTTGGTTATGTTCATGTACACATATCTCTGGTATCTTTGTAACTTTGTTGTCTATATTTGGATCTACTTAATGCAGGCTTCTCTGCTTTGACTTGCCCTGCCTTTGTGCTGTGGCTGATATCAAGATACCCAGCAAATCCAAAGTGAGGAAATCATCAAAATGGGGATATTAGACCAGTCACAGTACAAACTACCAAATCACCTTCAGCCACAGATACTGGTCTGCTAAACTGGACTGGCCAGTGCAGGCATTCATGGTATCTGTGTGAAAGTCAACCTGGAGAGAGGGCTAATGGGAGGCTCGTTTGCATGCAGCGAGGCAGCAGAGAGGGAGGCGTGCAGGAATGCTGAGGTTATCCCAGCAAACGTGCAGGGATTGTCTAACCAGATAGGTGTTTTCATTCCTTGGAATTTTTTTAAATCACCTCTCTGCTCCTTTGGTGGTGTGTATAAAGCTATCTCTAGAGGGCAAGTACATAAAATGTCCCTTAAAGCTAAGAGATGTGCAATGTTTTTTCTTGTAGAATAAAATAATTTCTATCATCAACGTGTCTCCTTGTCATTTCCTTTTTAAGGCTCTGTCTGTAACTTCTTCACCCAAAGAAATCAACAGAGTGGTTGAAGTTGGATTTCTAAATATGTTTATGTATTCACATATCTGGGGCACAAGATTCACATAACCCTGGGCACAAGAATACCTCTAAGGCTAGAGTAGCGAGTTCCTTCACCTCCTTCTGTTCTTAAGTGATTAGATGCGTTGAATGACTGACTTGCTGCGGTTGAAAAGTACAGATACAAAACCAAGAAAAGTTAAATCTTGCTGTATTTCAGGTATTTTCCCTTTAGTGATGTTTCTCTTGATCTGAACTCTCTTCAGAATACCTCTTCACAGATTAGTCTTTCTTTTTTATTCTATGCCAAGGTAAATTTATAATACAAGTTTTCTTTCACTTGTGTATAACCTTGAGATATATTCTTTCAGATGGTAGTTTGACTAAACATATGAAGAACAGAGTTGAGCAATTTTGTCTAATTGGAAATTTTCATGTCAGAAAAAAGTGTATTAAACTTGGATTAAGAATGAATAGATTAAAAATGCAGTGGCTGTGCACAAGTCCATTCTCACTACATCTTTCCAAGGAACCATTTCAAGTTTTTATCTGTTGTTCGGCTTTGCTTCTGTTGCTAATAAAACAATATGAGACAAATAATGAAATATTGATTTAGCAACTTGAAACTTTTTTAACTGCCATATTATTCAATGCATCCATAGGCACCGCAGCAGAATGAAAGTTTCATTGTAGACTGAATGAACCTATTGGTTTGAGCATGGCACGATGAAATTGTAACTTAGCAATAAAATTGCAGGGCACATTTATGCCATCTGTTTCGTAGTGGAAAAACAAAGAACATTTTGGTGATGGCCCCAAACAATAAATCTGGATTTAGAAAAGAAAAATAATTGAAGCTTGCAATGTCAGGAACAGCCTAAGATGTTGCACATCTTCCTTCTCCCGCTGTTGCTCAGCTGCAAAGTTCTCCCAAGTGTTTCTTGGTTTAAGCATCCTTAGCCACCATAGTCTGCTGGGTTAAGAGCTCAAAAAAAACCCACGTTTAAGTCCTAGAACACTGATTCAACAGATGTTTGCCTCTTCCTATCTTGTCTATTGCTTTCATCACCTTTTCATTGTTGGAGTGGGCAGGAAGGAAGGCGGTCAGGTTGCATTGCTCTGCGATCAGTCAGTGGTAGGAAACAAGTTAAAGGGTCACAGTATTGTTGGCAGGAGGCAAGCATGAAAGAGTTTTGTTCAATCTTCCATCCAAACAACAAAAAAATCTATGACCTGAGCCCTGTGTTATCAGAAAATGAGAGAAGTAGATTACGGTAAATCATGTAGTATGTGCAGAAAAGGTGTTTTCCTTAGGAAATCAGTGATGGAAGATAAGAGGGTTCTCTTATTCTGACCGCTCTTCAAACATTCTATATAGTGGCCATTGTATTTTTAAATATCCTGTGACCTTAAAGGAGGGCCTGTAAAATACTGTCCGTGTAGCTATTGAATTCTGTAGATATGGAATGTGATTAAAATGGGTAATAAATCATTTTTTAAATTATTTTTCTTGCAAAGTTATAAATGTTATGGCATATCTACCTAATAAATAAAAAACATCTTTCTTCTTTGGTGAGTGGGATCTCTTGCAAGGAGTTTCTCCACAGCGTCTTACTGTTTTCTGTGTGTTCCCTTTCCCAAGTCAATATAGACTTTTGGAGGAGGAAAGGAGAAGACAAAAGATGTCAGAGTTGTTGAAGCCACTAGTTTCTGGTCTGCTACAGCACTATGATTGCCTCAGGACGTCTGTGCACACTCCCAGTGGCAAAACCCCTCTCTGGCATGTCCTCCTCAATTCAACTACCTCTCCCCAGTTCCTAGTCCTGGATCCTCGGTCTGCCAAAACGTGGCAAGTACACACTTTCCTACAGCCTCCCTCACAGCCTGATGCTCTACAGCATGAGACCTTCATCGATAATTGCTGTGAGTTTACCATCAATTCGTGTGAAGGAGGTTTTCATCCTTACCCAGCTGTCTCCATTAGGCACCTAGTTACCTGCCTGGCACAAATCGGTGCCTGCCGGATTTTAAACGAGAAGGATGGGAGCAGCCGGGTTTGTTTGTGTTTAAGCCACAGAAGGCACAGTTTTCATTTTTTTAAAGCGTTCACCAGTTTTAAGATGAGAGCTTGAAAAATGCCATTAAAATGAAGAATGGTCGCAAGGTAATAAAGAAACAATCTTCTCGCTTTAAGGACTTGAGCTAAAAGCTAAATGACTGTAGAGGTTCAGATTGTAAAAGCAGTGGGAAATTTAATGAACAGTGACCCCACAGGAAAGTCAATCTGTCTGTTAATGTTTAGTTTTGTCATTTCTTCTGAAAAGTAATAAACTTCTATTATCTCATCTATTGGTTATGGAACCTGGGGTCAGGCTCCTGTTGTGCTTAACTCTGCCAATCTGTCTCAGCTGAAATTACTGACCTTCCCCGTGTAATAGGTAAACATCCCAAGCAAGAAATAAGTACACAGGTACTCAGGGAAACAGCTATGGCTGTGGGGAAAGGAAATTGTCATGAATGTGACTGCAAAAGCTCTAAATGGTCTACAAATTCCCCTCATCTGAAACTGATTCAGAGAGTTAAATTATTTGAGCAGAGCAAAATACAAAGAATGAAACTGTGGTTAATTAGTAATGGCTGATGCCCCAGTTCTGTAACAAGCCATTCATCTGGATTCTGTAGAATATTTATTGCAAATCTCATAGCAAAGGTGGTAATCAAATAAGAGATAACAATATGAACCTCTTTGCTTATGTTTACCTATTAAGAACATGCATTTACTTAACCAGGTAGCAAGAAGAGACACCTTGAAAACTAACTGATTTAAGGTGTATTTTAGCTACAGGCTAAAATAATTGAGCTAGAAGTAGCTTACCTGTGCCTTCTGTGGTGCAACAAACCTTTGTAAAGCAGGAAATCTGCAAACTTTTCATAGCACCATCCATACAGGCTACTGCTGTGTGTTGTCTGCTCCTGTCTCCTACCACAAGGCAGAACCAGCCCTGTCCTACAAAGTTCTTCATTTGGGCTAAAGTTTCAGGGTGCCTTCATTTTAATCTTATTCTAGTTCTAAAATCAGAAGCTGATCCTGTTTGGTCATGGTTTGTGACCAGCATGTTTGAATGGCTTTGCACAGCAGCTTGTCCTGTGAGAAAGGGACTGTGGGTGGGTGGGATGTGACTTTGGAAGTGGCTGAGCTGACAAAACTCTTTAGGCTTCACCACTCTTCTGTTGTTTTTCATTTTCCCCAGTTAAGTGGTGGGGATTATCCAGACACGTATATATCCCTCACAGTGCACAAATTTAACTGGAGATTTATGAATTCGTTATGTACTGCATGTCACACTAGATTGGTATTTTCTTCTTTATGATGCTTTAATAAAAATTGTGTAGCTCTATTTACATATGTGTCTCAGATAAAATTTCTTTAAAGTCTACTCAAGTTTATTTCTGCTTAAAAGCCTATTGCAATTTACGGTCAAATATATAATGCAAGTAAAGCTTCACATTTAAAAAGTTAATGAGTTTTTTATAGTTTTTATCTTTTTTTTCCCCCCTTTTCTCTTTTTTCAATGCTGGCTGGCATTTGCTTCTGCGGGCTGGAAAAACAATTTTCCCAGAGAATAACGTCCTTTTCCATTAAGAAAATCTTGTTGATGTAAAGGAAATTTTCCAGCCAGCAGTTTGCTGTTGCTAAAGTACAGCGGAAAAGTTGGTGAAAAAAATCCGGAGAAGGCCACTATTTTAATGAAAAAGAATGAACCTATAAAGGGTTCTACTGGTCTTCAGGCTGTCCCAGCAGCGAGGCAGCCCCAGGGCAGAGCTGGGATGGGGATCGGGGACTACGACAGACCTGAAGACTGCCAGGCATGGCTGGGGATATGGGGCATCTCCATGGCCGGGGCAGGTGCCCAGCAGGTGAAGGTGGAGCAGCAGCAGGGTCTTCTCCCAGCCCAGGGCAGAGGACTGTGATGCTCTTCCTCACCAGTTTTCACCACCGGAGCCGACCCTGGGCAGGGGCTGCAGAGCCCCAGCCACCCTGGCCCAGGCCTAGGCAATGGTTTGATGCCTGTTACTAGCCAGGATCCTCCTTTTAGTGCCACCTGTTGCCTTCTGCATCGTCCACACTGCTATGACAGGGCAGACAGGAAGATGGCAGCCTCCCAGCCTGGCCCCCGTGTGCCCTTTGCTACTTTGGCATGCCAAGGCGCAGTCCTGATGCACCACTATTTTACCTCATGCTTTATTCTGCTGAGCATTCTGCTCCAAAATATCTTCTCTCTTTCCTGGCAGCATCATGCATCCTCTGTGTGTGGGGCCAGCAGCAGCCACTCAGTGGCCGCTACCCTCGGGTGTCTCCAGCATCATAATGCATCGCTCTCACCCCACCTTTTTCTGAGCAGGGCTTCCTGGTGTCTCTCCTGAAGCAAATTTGGAAACTACAGACTTATTAAAGAACTCTTTCAAATACCCCTGGTGGGAAAAGATACCGCATCAAGCTTCTCTGTGAGTGTACTGTGCCTCTCCGGCCAGCAGAAAAGCCAAGGGTAGGAGAAGTGCAGAGGCAGTGGTGCTCCCTGCCCATCTGCAGTGCCCAAAGGAAAGATAAAACAAAAATGAGAGTAAATTAATTTTTAATTTTACATGATGACAGCACAGCCACTTCTCACAGCAGGGCACAGGATCATTAGAGACTGACCTGTCCCCATCAATACAGAAGTAATTGTGTCCTCCAGGCAATTCTCTGAGAGCAGGGTTCCTCTCCAACTTGCTGAGGCTGGGCCCCTCAGCGCTGCCACAGTCTCTGTGACATAAATGACTGCCTGCTCTCCACCACCTTCACTCCTGGCATGGGAGGGTGGTGGCGGCGCACCCCGACAAATAATGATGGCTTAGTGCAAGCATCTAACATGGCATGTGCGGGGGACCACCTACGTGAGCAACGATGTCACGAACACTGACTCATTAAACGAGTTACTTCCTCCATTCCACAGCGCTGCCCGATGGCTTACAGCAACTAAATAGCATGGTATGTGGGAGAAGCACACATAGTGAGGTCTGTGCCATAGGCCTGGCACAACCTGCACCCTGGTTCCTGTTGCCGCCTGCCCACGGTGGCGTGCTCAGCTGCCGACTGACTGGTCAGTTTGCTCTGGAGAAGTCAGTCCTGCTGGGCTTCCCGGTGCCCTGCGACATCCTCCCTGCCTTCCCGTCCTCATCATCAGCCACTCATCCCGCTGCAGATGGTGCGGTCACAGCCTGCATGGTCCTTTATCTCACCATACTTATTTACTCAGTTTTAGTGGTTGCTTGTAAGAATGCATTCCCTTCTTCCAACCACATTAGTCGTAGTGTTTCTGATGTGGTTCATCTCCCGTTTACCTCTCAACATCTGGTTAACGACTCTGTGTTCTCCTTTCTAATAGCTGGTGACACTGCAAATCACTGCCAGAGCCTGGAGCTGGCACGTAACTTCTGTGTCACACAAAGTGGAGACAAATCACGCGTCTAGAGCTGAATCACTTGGAAGAAAAATATTTCAGCTGCATCTGATAAGACAGCTGCAAAATACACACCGCCTTTTGGAATATAAGACAGAATATGAAATATGTAGGAAAAAAAAACCCAACATTTCTGGATGGCATTATCAAAAAATGTCTAGCATATGGTTAGCAGTTTCCAGTCAAGTGGAAGATAAACCTTTTATAGACTGCAGTGGGAGCAGTGATTTGCTGTCAGCGGCACTTTTGAAAAGCATATTCAGATCAACCAGGTGAGGAGGTGATACAGAAATTTGTCAGCTAAACAAGGGACGTTACAGATCTGAAGGCGAGATACAAAATAAGGTATTTATTGTATGAGGGTCAATGAAAGTAAGGACATGAACCTATAGAATTTTATTCATACTATTAATCCTATTAAAACGACTGATAAAGGGGCCACCCCCTGCACATGAGTTGTAGCACTGAACCTCCAGTTTAGTTGTCTTATGGAGTGTCTGAGATATGAAAACAAATTTTTCTTTTGATATTTAGTTGTCCTAGATGGGATAGCAGCAGAGGGTCACGTTAACTTCTGTGAGATGAAAGAAATTTAATGCATACTGATTATATGTAACTGCTGTAAGCAAAATAGAAACATTTGCAAAAGCAAATGCTCTTTCTATGAAGACTATACATATATTGTAGAATGAAATTCTTAGTTCACAAGTCTGATCCTTTTTTTGATTTTTTTTCTATTAAGGCAGGGAGGTGCAATGGCTGTTGCTGTATTGCCCTCTCGTGGGGCGATCTGGAAGCAGCAGCTAAAGGGGCCGGAGCTGCCAACTCCCCTCCCTCAGTGTCAGGGGTTTTCACTGGCCAGAGAGAAAGTGGTCAGAGGCTTCCTCACGGTAAACATTTAGTCATATAAGTCAATTTTCCCCTAAAACTTCTGTTTCTACATTTCTGCCGAAAACATCTCCGAGGCTATGTCCCTACCGGAATTGCAAAGATAAACATCTAAACAATAAGCAGTCCAAATAACGGTACAACTCCTCTTCCCAATTCTCTTTCTGCGGGACTTGAGGTAGCAAAGAGTAATTAAAAAGCAGGAGGCCCAACAACATTATTTGGTGGCACACTGTGCAGATGAGGCGCGCGTCAGGAGTGAAGATGGCGTACCGGGGATGGAAGTCTACACACAGATCCCTTTTGCTTCCCTGTGAAAGATGCCATCTATCACACAGATTGCTGCAATTGCCTCCCACGTTGTTATACCTCATCTCTATTCTGTGCTCCTCTATTGGGAATTTTAAAGCAACGTTTTCCTGTCTAGCCAAGGTACTTTTGTCACCCGCACTGAGAGAGTTGTCTGAGTACTTCATGGTCTCTGAAATATTTATCCTCTCACTTTTCTTGTCAGGTAAAGGAAATTCTCCATTTTGCAGATGACAAAGTGAGGCACGCGGATTAATTCGCAGCTCCAAAAAGAGATTTATGCATGTAAAGTGGTGCTTAGGCAGAATTTAAGAGTCTATAACCAAAACGTACATTGCAAAAAGCCCTGTTCAGTGGCTGGAGGTGTCTGCTGGCATGCAGGAAGCTGACAGGGAGTTCCTTTCTCTGCCTGAGGGAAAGCAAAAGTGACAGCAGTTCAACTTCTTGTTACGAGCCATTTATTTCTGTATATGAAATAGAAGTTTCTAAATAAAACTGCACTCAGCCAGGATTTCACATGCATGCTTCACATGCAGCTTGTGCTTCTAGCAATCACGTCGGGGTGGAGGAGGAGGCACAGCCTGCAAAGCTCCCAGAGGGGAAGGATTCAAGATAAGATCTTGTCCTACCCTGCTGTGACTAGCTGAGGGAAACACTGCCTGCCTTGTTTTATGCACATGGGACACCTATATCCCCAGAGAACATCTTCCCTGGGAGCCTACTGCAGTGTCAACTGGCAGGCTATACATGGCCTTGGCTTCACTGAGCTGAGCAGGTAGGTTTATGCTTAATTTGTGAGGCTGTTTGGGGCCTGACCTGCTGTTCAGAATTCATTTCACAAGGCTGAACTATCCTGGAGTTCAGTTGAGATGACTTTATCCCAAAACATGATGCACTATTTCCATCCATTAAGCTAGAGCACTGCTCCTGGATACATAAAATCTGTGTCTAGGCACTTTTAATCCCATGAAAGTTTGAGCCTCTACCTCCCTGAGCTTAGAAAAATGCCCTAAACATCAGGAACTACAGATTTGGGGTGGGAATGGTCCCCATACTCTTGGGCCATTGTACATCTGAGAAGGGAAGAACCACAGCACCAGCAGAAAGTAGCCATGACCTGGAGCTCAGTGGGCTGTGAGTTTCCTGAGGGCAGGATTCTGGCTCCTGCTCTAGCGCATTTTCTCTGATTTAGGAGCACTATGTTCCAATTTTCTCAGCAGCCCGAGGAACGACAGACTGCCCCTCCCCAAGCTAAGTGCCAAGGCTACTGACCCAGTCCCCCATGGGGACCCTTGCCATCTGCTCTCACAAATTCAGCGCTTCTGACCACGGAAGAGTCTGAGTTCAGTAAAAGAGGATCACCTGTGTACAAAATGTCCCATAAACTGGCAGCTGACATATTTTCCTGTAACACAGAGCCATTAATTCAAGTGTCTGTGAGGGTGATGCTGGTCTGGGATTTAGCTCTCGCCTCCCCAGCATGTTTCCTCGTCCCTGGCTATGCAAGAAAGCAGACAAGACACTGCAGAGAATGCTTTCAGGGCTCTGAATCCCTGTTTCTCTGGGGAAACATCAAAGAGAAGGTTTCAGACTCACAGCTATCTGGGTGTTTCTGACTGACTAGTTTAAAACTCCCTTGCGCTCAGTGATTTGGCTTTTGGGCATTCCCACTTGGGTGCCTGATTTTTCTGTCTTCGATGGAGAGTGGCTGTCACCCCACTATGTCACCCTTGCAGATGAGGGTGGCAGGAGGGGTACAACAGAGATGCCACCTTTTGTACATTGCAACTCCTACAGCCTAAATCCCGAACGCCTGCTAAAATGCTCTGGGCTGTTGGAATCAAACAGCCACTCTGGACAGGCTGCTTTGTTTTCTTTCTTGCATTAATGACAAAGAGTGATTTTAGAGCCCATCTCCCCTACAATAATCTGTGTGAATGGGGTTATTTATGTTGCTTACTAACAGCACTTAAATTTAGGCAAGAAATTTAGACATCTAAATTCCAGGAGACTAGCCTGCCCCATTTTCCTTGTGTGGTGTGTGGAGAAAGAAAGTTCACCCAGAAGCTTTTCAAAGCTGGAACTGAAGGTCAGGGGCTGTTTTGAAGTCATCAGCAGTAGGTTAAGTTAAAATGCAGCGCAGCCTCTGGATTTTGTGACTTGTCCTCTAAAGGACTCTCTCCCCTGTAAACGTAACATGAGGCACATATAAGACTAGGCACCTCCCTCCATTATGTAGTGTACCTCCTAAATGTGTATGAGGAGGAACAGCATTAGCACTTTTCTACTTGAGAATGCAGCTCAGCAGCAAAGGAAAATGTTACATTAGAAAACAGATCCTGTTTTTCTGTAGATTGCAGATATCTTCTTTTGAATCCTCATTCAGCAAATCACTTGGGAGTTGATTCAAAGCCCACCGAAAGAAGATCACGTTTTAGTATGTACATGTCTTTAAGCAGATGTTTAAGGACATCTCTATTCAGCAAAGCACACAAATGTGTGTTTAAATCCCACTGAAGGCCGCTTTCACCCCTAAATGCATTATCGAACTGGGATTTTGAAATACATCATCACCTCTCTGAAATTTTTCCTCACTTGGAGCTCTACTGTTTCAGAAAGAAAAGCCATATGGAACTAATCATGCACATTTTGTCTAGCAGATAGGCATTATAGCAGATTGTGTTTTTCCTTCAAGTGATTGACCATATGAGCATGCAAACTGTGGTGTGCGTATATCCAAACACGCAAGACAAGATTTTTAGCCCTAACAATATCCATAATGATGTACCTCCTGCTTAGTTGCATAATAATTATAAGAGATGATCACACTCATCACTGCCTATCTACCAGCCAAAGGAGGCTTCTTTTCTTTTTTTTTTTTTAGGCTTACTGGTCTCACACAGACCTTACTCTTTCTTGAGCTTCTTTTCACCCTTACTTTCTTTCATTTATGAATTGGACATTTTTTCATTGTCTGTGGGCTCCTCAGAAACATACAGTAGAGTTCAGATTACAGCAGAGATATTTCCCTTTCTGGCAGATATGCTATAAACGACTCTATTGCCTCAGGGAAAAGTATGTTCCTGGGAAGCATATGATTTCGTGAAACTTCAGCACTGGCTTAAAGAGAAACATGAAGGACCCAAAACTGCAGAATTTCTACCAATCTCTATATTTGGAGTATATAAAGAGGTTTGAACGAGCTCCCTTTCCTGATCAGTGCCTCCAAACTGGCATGGCTGGTCTTTATCATGTGATGAAAATGATAGAGAAGAGAAAACACCTGGCTTCTATTTCACTCACTAAAGCATCTCCTCTGGGTTTCAGGGCGCTTCTCAGGCACTTCCTCAGCCCTGAGTCTTATCAGCAAGCACCAAACCCCAGGGGTCCTTGCCTTAGGCCAGGCTCTTTTCCAGCCTCTGAGAGACACAGACTGCTCCTCGCATCCAGGCTATCTCCCCTCAGTTCCCTCCAAATCTTGCACCAATGACCAAACAACATCCCAGCTAAATGCACTGGGACGAGTCTCAGGTTCCTGCTCCCTAACTGGGATCTAAATTTGGTTCTTGCAATGATAGCAGGCCATACATTTGAACTCACCATGTCCAGTATCCGTCCTTACCTTTCTCTCTTGTCACTTCAGATAGAAAAGTTGGGAATAGTCAGACTCTCATGACTGCTACGTGACTGTTACTCCTTGTATAAGCTTTTCTACAGCATGACATTGCATTTCAGATATATCCAAAGTTCTTAATGAAACTGGTTCACATTCCTAGTTAATTCAAAAAAATCATCCTTCTCTGGTTGTGACTAAAATAGCCTTTATCAGCAACAGAGGCAATACAACACAGACTAGTTGTTAAACATGGTTTTTTTATTATTATTATTTTATGCAAACAGGATACAGCCCTTCCTCAGTTCTTTATCTCCAATACAGAGAGATAATTACAGCAGCAAGCAGCTTGTACTTGAGATGATCCAAATGTAACACCGGGAGAATATATAAAACAATTTTTAAAGTAGCATGTAAGTACTCCTCTTATCACTCATGTGGTGAGTACTGGGTTCATATAGAGTGGGACCTTATTCTGATTTAAAGACAGATGACAGGTTTTTGAACTGTGTAAATGATGCCAACTGTAAAAAGATGCCAATAAAGACCAAAGAATAAAGTTTAGCAACTCACAAAGCACGCCACATTCTTTCTCTTTAAAAGTGATAGGTATGGTTCCAACTCAAATTGCAGTGTCTGTCATTGTGTCATTTTCGCTCATGTCACAACATTGGGGCTACAAGTCAAACTCATCCCAGCTCTTCTCTCCTAACACTTCTTAGCATGAGGCATTCTGAGCATTTTACTAGCAGTTGTTTGGACCCTGTAAAGACGACACATTTATCCCAAATCTTGCAAATAAACCTATGCATTATGTCATTACACTATCTAATTTAAACACCCCTTGTACAGACAGATATGTGGGTATATTATTTTCTACTAAAAAGTTAATGTTTTTAATATTTTTCAGAATATGTTAACAGTGTTTTGGGAGCTGAATATTTTAATCTCTGTAAGCATACAGATTTGCATTAATTCTTCTCTGTAAATCAAAAGGAGAGAGAAAACCCAGGAGTAATGCAGGCAAAAATTTCTCAAATATATCCTAAAATACTCTTCTATGCATTAAGCTTCTCTGTTTAAAATTGTATGTCTCAGCAATCTTCGTTTCTCTGAACTAGTACAGTGGCTATATGTTCTGGGAGACTCCAAAGCTCTTCGTTCCATTAGCATTTTTGCTCTGAATTGCATTGATCTTACCACAAACACTTGTCCAATATGAAAAATCGGATGCCAGGAGATGGTAATGTTGAGGAACCTAAATTTCCCACATGGGAGACAGATATGAAGGGAAAGGGTAGGAATTTATGGCAGGGTGAAAATTTGCAACATTTTCGTAATGGCTATCATTTGGATTAGACAGATGATTATAGTGTCAAACAGGCCTCCAGCAGAGTGAGACGGAGAAGTTAATGTTTTCTTAGAGCTACAGTTTATCTTATAGCTGTACTATTTCCTTAATATGTATGTAAGCATATGTTATCAACATTATAAACAAACAGTCATATGTTACAGTCCCAGCTGGGACTGAACGAAAGTTTTATGAACTGAAAAGGCAGTTTGAGTTCATTTGGCACAATTCACATGGCAGATAATTTGGAGCTGGCCTTAATTTGAGCTGTAGGGTTAGCAGTGAGCGAGAAAGGAACTGAAGGAGGTAAATGTGTCTACTTCCTTGCATGCGGCAATATTTGGCCTTGAAAACTCTCACTGAATCTGCCAATTTTATATTAAAATACTTAAAAATTAATGGACACAATGACTTGAAGCCATTTGTTCTGTCAGCAGGTCAATGCTGCAATGACCAGGCTATAGTTACGTTTAGTTCCTAATTCTGGCCAGTGAGAAAGCTGAATAGATTTACTTCACCAGGAAGTGGCAGCAATGACGATGCTTGCCCTTGCTTCATAGGTTGTACAATCAAAGGTGGGGAGTAAACAGTCCTTTGAGAGAAAGTAACTATTGATCCAAATCTGACTCAGCTCTATTAATCAAGTCATGAAAAGCGTCTGAAAGCAAATTATATTTCACTTTTCAGTGGCATGAAATACTGACGAGGTTGGGTTGATTTGTAATATTTTCATTGTTTGGCCACTTCAGTGAAAAATCAAATATTTGAAAAACATGAATGGTTAGAAATTCTCAACTATATTTTGTTTAAAAGAGAATAGGAATATAGCAAAAAATATTTTTTTCAATTTTTCAGGTGGGTTATGTTATATTTTTTATACTACTGTTTGATTTGATTGTTCTTGACAACTTTCTGCATATGATGCAGAATTCTCCATCTGGAAGAAATACTAACTCATCTCCCTTATTCAGGATAAAAAGAACAACAACGGTTTGGCTTATGCCTGTGAGCAGAAAAACTGTGTTGCACTCTCTGAGGATGTGAAGAGAACAATGTCTGAAGGAATGATTCTATAGTGGTTAAATAATTATAAAAGACGTGATAATTATGATTTTATCTTGGTTCTTATGTTTACCTTTTTCTGATTTTCCAAACTGTTTGTTGCTTGTGGTTATTCAGACCACCAGAAATTAAAAAAGGTCAGAGTGCCTATGCGTGTGTGTTTGACAAATAACATTTTATTTACAGTTCTAATTCTCAGTCTTTGCATTCCTTGCAATAAAAAAATAAAAATATAGTTTTCAAATAACTATGACAAATCATTCTATTATTGCTTCAGTGATCACTCAATGAGGTTACGAAGGTTAAATATGCAACTGAAAGAGGTAGATCTATTTATATTATTTGAAAAATCTCAACACCAAAGTCCAGAGGCATTCAAATAAGTCCTAGTTTGATTTGTAAAAATAAAATTTCACTTTTATATGCCTCAATAATATTTCATTTTTAACTTAGAGATATCATTGTTCTTTATCATGGGAAATTAAAATATAATTAAATCATGGTAAGGTTTCAGAATATTTTTCACCTCAGCAGCTCTTCTTTTTATGATGAAAAATACATCCTTCTCTCCCTACTCTATATCAGAGAAATTGCCACAGCCACTGAAGGCACAAAGTAGAACATCAGCTAGAGCAAGAACTGAGATGAGTTCTTCTGATTTGTGAATCTGTATCCTAGCCACCTGATTAGGTAATTTTTATTCCAGCAGCAAATATTCAATCTTTATTATGTGCACTGCAGTACAATCTGGGAATCTCTGTGAAGGGGTCTGAAACCTACTGCTTTAGGCACTCTGAAAACAAATCAAAAACACAGGATAGCAAGGAAAAATGGTAGATGAAAGAGCAGTGTACAGCAGCCTATTTTTTTCTAGGGGCATTTTTCCTTGTTTTTCTGCATATCGTGGCTAATATGACAGTCTTGAGATGAATTTGACAGCCTTACAGGCTTTTTTCCATTCTTTGGAGAACTGATGCTGAAACGTGATTTCCAAAATAAATGGTATCCATGCAGAAGTTGCCATTCAGTACCCAATTCGCAGCAGAACCACAAGTGCCCGCTTCCCCCTTGTTTAAACACACTCAGTAATGACTGGAAAGGTAAACATTGTTCAATTATAGTATGAAGCTAAAGTCTTTTTCTGATGTCACATTTAAAGAGAATGGTCTCAAACATCACGTAGGAGACTCAGGAAATATTAACTAGCAGCCCTCTGCAGGCTCTGTTCGGCAGGGGCTATCAGACAGTAACAATGAAAAGGGTGCACACAGATCTGACAATTTTTGGCAATTTTTTGTTGTGTCTGTGATAGATAACAGAGTACTAATGCCCTGGACAGCCTCATCTGCCAGGACCAGCACCTTTCATTGTGGAAACTAAATTTAAGTTGTTCTTAATGTATGACATGATAAGCACTGCGGGGACCTTTGGTAGTGCATGTCCCTACACTTCACAAATGCTCACAGCTCTGAAGAGCAGAAAAGCCACGTGAAGCAGCAGTGCGAGCAATGTGGCTCCAAGGACAGGAAAAAGAAGGCTGGGCAGCATCTCAGATGCCTGGGAGAACTGAAAACTTGTGGGCAGAAGGGCAGCTGAACTGAGCGTGACCTCAGCCAGAGCCTGACAGCACTATAAATAGACACCATAAGTGTATTTTAAATATTTATTTTTTTTCTGACTTGAGATTTATACATAGGCAGAAATTTAGAAAACAACTGGACTTGCCAAATGAGCCTCAAGTGAGAAATCACCTTGAACCTAATCATTACATTAGACTGCTGCAATAGAATCATAGAATAATTTAGCTTGGAAAAGACTTTTAAGATCATCAACTCCAACTATAGTAAGACTGCCAAGTCCGCCACTAAACCATGTCCCTCAAGACCACATCTACACGGCTTTTAAATACCTCCAGGGATGGTGACTCAACCACTTCACCGGGCAGCCTGTTCCAATGTTTGACAACCCTTTCAGTGAGGAAATTTTTCCTAATATCCAATCTAAACCTCTCCTGGTGAAACTTGAGGCTGTTTCCTCTTGTCTGATCACTTGTTACTTGGGAGAAGAGACTGATTCTCACCTCACTACAATTTCTTTTCAGGTAGTTGTAGAGAGCGATAAGGTCTCCCCAGCCTCCTTTTCTCCAAGCTAAACAACCCCCATTCCCTCAGCATCCTCATAAGACTTGTGCTCTAGACCCCTCACCAGCTTCGTTGCCCTTCTCTGGACCCGCTCCAGCACCTCAATGTCTTTCCCATAGTGAGGGGCCCAAAACTGACCACAGTATCTGAGGCGCGGCCTCACCAGTGCTAAATACCAGAGGATGTTCACTTCCCCAGTCCTGCTGGCCATTCTTATTTCTGATACAGGCCAGGATGCTGTTGGCCTTTTTGGCCACCTGGGCACACTGTTGGCTCATATTCAGCTGGCTGTTGACCAACACCCCCAGGTTCATTTCTGCTGGGCAGCTCTCCAGCCACTCTTCCCCAAGCCCGTAGCGCTGCCTGGGGTTGTTGTGACCCAAGTGCAGGACCCGGCACTTGGCCTTGTTGAACCTCATTCCATTGGCCTCAGCTCATTGATCCAGCCTGTCCCTATCCCTCTGTAGAGCCTCCCTACCCTCAAGCAGATCAACGCTCCCACCCAACTTAGTGTCATTTGCAAATTTACTGAGGGGTCACTAAATCCCCTTGTACAGACCATTGATAAGGACATTAAAGAGAACAGGCCCCAGTACTGAGCCCTGGGGAACATCACTTGTGACTGGCCAGCAACTGGATTTAACCACATTCACCACCACTCTTTGGGCCCAGCCATCCACTAAGTAAGTGAGTTATCTTGTCATAGAAGGAGATCAGTTTAGTCAAGCAGGACCTGCCCTTCATAAACCCATGCTGGCTGGGCATGATCACCTTGTTGTCCTGTACCTGCAATGTACCTACACGATGACACTCAAGATGATCTGCTCCACCACCTTCCCCAGCACAGAGGTCAGACTGACAGGCCTGTAGTTCACCCCATCCTCCTTCTGGCCCTTCTTGTAGATGGGCATCGTATTTGCTAATCTCCAGTCAACTGGGACTACCTCAGTTAGCCAGGACTGCTGAAAAATTATAGAATATCATCAGATATATCAGATCTCACAACAGATATGTCTGCAGCACAGGATAAGTTGTTCTGATGGATTTCCATTGAGTTGCTCAATTTCTAATTGCGGGTGCTAAAAAATACAGTGCCTGCAGTATTTCTTATGTGTTGTTACCAGAAATGGTTCCATCAATTCAAAAGTAGAAAATGCAACAAAATAAAAACCAGTTATCTAATTCTGACACAAAAGTCACAGTATACTTAGGATTGGCTTTAATTTTGCAATCCACCTTTCTGTTTGTATAGAGGCACACTGCCAAAGATGTGCATCCAAAAATATGCTTTAAAACAGGCAGAGTTTTACAACAGTAAAAATGTCACTTCCAAATAAATGCTTCATGAAAACAGCCATCGTAATCAAATATTATTCGCTTTTCATACCTTTATTAAAGTTTTACCCCTTTATAGTCTCACACATCAAGAGACCTGAATATGGTCTCATGGACATCTTCATGGATGTTAGCCTCTGAAAACAGATGTACCAGTTCTCTGTGCTTTATTGAACAGGTAAGCAGCTCTCCCACAGAGGATCAATTCACTTCTCCCTTTATTCTGCAAATGAAAAGAAGGGCTGGGAGCGGAACCAAGACTCTTTGGAGTCACATTCAGTGATTTCACCAGCATGACCGCTCTTTCCAAATGCAGGGTGCACCAAAGGTCAGGTCTGAGAGGCAGTTTATGTTCCTGGCTCTTCTCAGTCATGGATTAGCCCGGTCCAGTCACGTGGATGTTTTACATGAGCATTAACTTAGAGTAAAAAAGCATAAGGGTAGAATAAATGAAATGCATTTTCATTTCTGTCCCCATTAAACACAGCAAATTTCAAGACAACTGGAGTCTATATGTAGCATCAAGAGCACTTGACATGTCAGCCTTTAAACAAAACCCAATATGCATCTTTAATTCTGGGAGAGCACCACTTCACTATAACATCATTGGCATTTTAATTAAAAAGCTTCAAAGGAAATAATAACAGGGAACTCGTAAAAATTATAAGAAATTGCTTGTGTGTGCAGGTGTCAGAGAAGCATAAAATATAATACACAGAAATTCTTTATTTTTTTCTCTTTGTTGCTCCCTTCCCTTCCCTTCCCTTCCCTTCCCT
>JAHREE010000480.1:20926088-20965243 GCA_033628505.1 Tringa tobata
TAAAAGGCGCGTCTGTTGGAGGAGGGAGGGAAGGGCGCAGGGCGTGCGGGATGCGGTCCCGCTGCTGGGGACCACAGGGCTCTGGGAGCAGGGCCACGCATCCCGCTGCATCCCGCTCCCCGGGCACGCCGGGAGGAGCATCAGCTGTCGGTTGCCAGGTGGTGAATTACTTGGCAGGAGCAAGCCCGGGCTTTTCAAGAGTGTTTCCGTAAAATGAAGTGGGTAGGAAAAGGCGTAGTGTTGGGTAAAACAGGGTGGGGAACCTTATTAATAATAAGTGGTGCTGTGCTATAATTTGCAAGCAAGGAAGTGGATTTTCAGAGGCGCTTGATTTTACTAATCCCGGCATCCAGGAGCTGGTAGTCTTGTGGAAATCTGGCCATGTATTTTGGTTCTTTCCGTTAGTAAGAATTGTGGGGTTTTTTTTGGGAGATGCGAGATGTGATTATGGTTCAACATGCTGTTGGTTTCAGTAGTACCATAGGAAATTGTCATTTTCAGTGCTGACATTAAGAGCTTCCACTGACTACAGCATAATAATTAATGCAACTGATTCTGTTTGCTGTGGTGTTTGTTACTAAGTGGTCAGTGCGGTGTCTGAGCAGGCATTTGTTAGATTTTTTTTTTTCCTGTCCTCTTGTCAGGTCCAATCTATGTTTCCTCTGTTAATCACTGATTTGCAAGTTCATATGCTTCTGGCTTTCCTTCCTCCTGGGAGAGGAAGCAACTATTACAAGTAAATAAATGATGTAAAAACAAGTGGCTCTGCCCCATCCAATACCAGTCACTGCAATCAGAGTCCAAGGAAATTAATTTAATGGAGGACTCAGGAGACTCTAGGGTATCCAGAGAAGATAAGAAGAATGTTAAGTCAGTTGAATGTTTTGATTGCCTTGAACAAAAATTCTTACAGCACTAAGCATTTAAAGTAGCATACCGTGTGTGCTGTTTCCTTGTATAGGATTGTCTGATAATCTGTTCTTTGTAAATATAACACAACCAAACTTTTTATTCTGACAGCATTTTTTACAAGGAAAGTTCTGTAGATGCATCACAACGCGTGTAGGTGCTCCATGCATTGTGCAGCAGTGCCAGCCTGAGGGGATGGTTCCTCACAGAGGAACAAGCCATCCTTAGTGGTTCAGTTTGCATTGGGGGAGTGTGTCTAGTACCTATACCAGTGCTTATGATGGTGTCATGACATACCAGCTGAATGAGGTAGCTCACTGGACTCTATTGCTTCATTTAATTCCTTCATCCATTTGTCTTACGTCCTTGAGAGCAATCGCTGAACAGTTTGGAGAGTAGGTGCATTCACCTCTGGCAGGCAGTGCAAGAAAGAGATAAAGCTCTCCTTTCTGCTTGCTTGCTTGATAAAAAATTATATTTATGCAGCTGTAAAGAGTTAAAAATCCCCGCAGCTGAGCACAGGGAATTGTGGAATCCATTTAGCGGGTGGGTTAAATACAATCATAGAGGGGTTTATTTTGCCACTAAAACATATTCTGTCTCCCCTTGCTGATGTTTTAATCAGCAAGTTAACATCCTTCCCTAATATTATTTATTCTGTCACCACATTGTAATTTTAAACATACGGTACAAGAAATAAATCAAAATAATCCAAACTATTAAGTATTAATAAAGCCAACTTTAGTTTTTAATTCTAACAAAAATAAAGCTTTTAACTAAAATAATTTGCCCCTTAATGAGGAAAATGATAATGATCTGTAGCCAGTATGTACTCATGTGCAAAATTTGGGTCCATAGATAAATGTTCCCATCCTAATACAGAATTATTTTAATTAGTACATTGACAGACCAGACCCTGCATTTTTTTACAAATGAAGAAAGGGATGCCCAGAGAGAGTGCATGTAATTTATTACCCAAGGTCAAATGGTAAGTCAGGTACATCCCAGAATAGAAGCAATGTCTTGTGATTCAAACCACTGGAAAATGCTACCTCCTGTAATTTGATTGTGCACGGTCTCACACGGTTCATTGCAGCATGTTTTCTTGTTTCCCACGTTCTATTTTTTTGAGGACACTGTGCAAACATTTCCAGCACAAAGTGAAAGCCATTCCTTACATTGAAATACAGCTGCTTCTGCCTGTATGGCTGGGTTTTTCCTCTGAATAAGTCAAATGGTGACCTATATACAAGAAATTGCTTGGCCTTGAAGAGAGACCTTTTGAGAAAATTTTACAGTTTATGTTGTGCATTTGGTTTTTGTTTTTTCCAGGCAGGGAAGGAAGGAAACTGTTTTATTTCAGAAAATGCCACTTTAGCTCAGCTGCTGTGCTCTGATGCGTCGGTTTCTTACTAAAGAGCCTTGGTGTTTTAAAGCTTCATGTGTTCCTCAGAAAGTTAATGGACTGTCCTGAAGGATCCAGTCTGTTGAATAACATTGACCTCGTGTGAAGAAGGCATTTGCATTCAGCCGAATTTCAGAGTTTTAGGCTAATACAGCATTTTCCACTGATTAATTAATTGGGAGTTTTTGCATGAGTAAGGATTACAGTCAAGGCTTAACAGGATCTGACTTTCATGATGCACTGTGCATTAGGAAAGGCGGTTGTTTTCATCCTTTCTTTAATTTTCTGTTACATTGTAGTTAGTGTTCCCCAGGCAGAGATGAGTAAAATACTGTTTTGGGAGAAACAAGGTGTCACTTGTATAAGGTACGTATAAATAAAGTGCATGTACTTTAGCTCTCCTTAACTGCCCTGTTCCCACTGTTCAGAGGAAGTTTTGTTTCTCTTCTGTCTTCTTCAGCTACCTCCTTTTCTGATGGTTGGTTCATTATGTTTGCTTGGGGAAATTTGTCAGTCTTGCTTTTAATTCTCTTCACTCGGTCTCTATTCGCTCTTGCAAACGGTAGTAAGACACTGTTAAAATGGTGGTCCCATCCCCCTGTTCAGATAGTATTTTATCCTCTCCTTGTTTTTTCTCGGTGGTGTTTCTGTCCTGTTTCGTGGCTGATGGAGCATTGGTGTGTCTCGGTAGCCGCACTGCCTTCTGGCAGTGTATCTGTCAGATGACAGAGGAAAAGGTACAGAAGTTCAAGTGGCTTCTTGCATCACCATCTGCTGAGATGTTACCACCTCCTAGCACAGCTCAGATTTTCTTTTAATGACTGGCTGAGCCTATGGGCTTGACTGACTTCCACTAGCTCTGGGTTGCAGCAGAAACGACAGTGACGGGTAGCAGTGTGCCACGTAGGAGGCAGGGCAGCATTCTGCATGACTGCCTGATGCGGTGGTTTCGTTAGAGACTGGACTTTTAAAAGACATTGGGGACACCATAAGACACCCTTGCCTGCAGTTGCAGTGGTGACAAGCTGAACCAACACACAGCCAAACCAGTCCCCTTGGGCGCTGTGCTGCTGGGGTGAGTCTTGAGAGCCTGCGGGGGACCCTGGGCTCTTTCATGCCATTATGTGGTTAAGCTTTATGTCACTATGGCAGAGGGGCACCTCAGTTTCCTTTTCCAACAAATGCGATGTCACGATGTGGTGTGTGTTTCTGAGGTTGTTGTCCTGTCACAAGGAGGACACAATGCTGATGTTACTTTGTTATAGGATGCCCAGGGAGGCCGATGGTCCTTCTAGCAGGACTCCATTGCGTGTTGTGCCCTGCTAAAAGCCATACTTAACCCTGGCTGCTGTCTTTCACCAGAGCCACTTTTCTCTTGGACCTCCCAAGATTGCAAGTCATGCTGACCAACTTCACCTGGCACATGGAAAAGAGAAAGAGCACTGCTGTGTGGTGTCTGGGTGTCACAGCAAGGGAGATGCGAGGCAGGACTGGCTTTAAAAGGCAGCGGAACAGACTGATGTCTGACCTGGTCCAGGCAGTGTATTTCGTATTCTGGAAGAAAAGATATAAACGAATAAAAACTATTTCCTTTCAACTTCTCAGACAACTCTAGGTTATATTACTTGTTCCTCAGAGTCTTCCCTCCAGCTAGTATTTAAAGGCTATTGTAGGTTACTTTGCTCCACATTTTTTGTGGGTTTTTGGTTTTTTTTGGTCTCTTAGAAAAAAATTCCAAAAGTGTGAGAGGAAGGAGCTTCCCGAATCCTGCCTAGAACGTTCATTTGCGGCTCTTTACAGTGGGATGTAAATGTATTCATGCCAAACATTGTGTTTATGAAAGACACTTGATGGATTAATCTTAGAAAGGGAAATCTGCAAAATATCCACGGCACCTCTGAGTGCTGTAGCGCAGGGTTCCTGTGTCGGGCTTTTAATCTCACCTATGCCTGGAAGGGAAGGATTGTCCTTTGAGGTGAGATTTCATTCCTTCTCTGTGCCCATTAAAGTCCTTCTCTCTGTGGACGAATTTGCCAGTTTATCTGAAACGTGGTGTTTGAAATGTCAAATATCGTGGTGCTAGCTGGAGCTCTACTGATTTCATTTTACACAGGCCACTACACAGCCAGCATGCCGTTTGTTGCCACAGAGGATTAAAATGAGAAACCAGTAAAGATAAAAAGCTTTTGATCCTAGCCTACCTCTTTTAAATGTACATTCTACTAGCCATGCTTTCCCAAACCACGCACAGGGGCTAGATTTTGCATTAATTTGTTTATATTGATGAATTTAAACAAAGAATTGAAAATGGGAATTTTCTAAAGTAAATAATGAAACAAAGGAAATTATTTATGCCTGCAATTTTTTAGAAAGTGTTCTGAAATAGTTTGGGTTTGCATTTCAGAATTTCTCTGTTTTTCTTCAGCAGGGCAACACAAATCTTTTTTATTTTAAACAGCCTTCAAATTCTGAAATGGAGACACCTTGATAATGGCTGCCTGGATTCAGTTCAGTACAGTGGACGCTGAATGCCCAGTTGTAGAGATAAAGTTGAAAATTTGAGGTGAAAAATTATGAATTTCAAGTGTATTGTTTAACTGCCAGTAAAAAACACTGTGATACAGAGGTTTTGGTGTGGATCCTGCCAGGACTGGAAGCTTGATTGACACAAGTGTAGCTACATACATTATATATTCTGTCGCAGAAATACAGATTTCAACTGCTTATAGCGGAAGAGTGGTATTAATCTGCCATCATCTTCTAAAAAGACAGTTTTGTACAAAAGCACTGTCATATCTCTGTACTGCTTTGTGCTTTTGGAAGAATGTTTGCCTATGCAGCATCATCTTTTTGCTGAAAAAGCAGCCCAAGTGGTAATACCAAGAAAAGGAATCTCTACTTTCTCATCCTTCTTCTAACTCCTTTAAATTTCACATACTGGAAGTTAACTCTTAAAGTTTGTCAGTTGAGTCATCTTCCTCATAATTGCCATGGAGAACTTCTAGGTCACCCTTTGGAGTTTGTTGGTACCACTCCTTAGCCTGTTAAACGCAGAGATCTTGAATGCAGTGTCTTTGTCCTCTGCAGAACTGCCTCTGGCTTGAAGATGGGATCTCTGGAACAAAATGCGGGAATCGGAAAGAGGGCGCTTTTCGGAAAAGCTGCTGAGCGGTTCTTTGGACCTGTGTATCTGGTGACTGAATCTCTGGAAGCAGCCAGAGCCTTCAGAGAGTTGGAAGCAGAGAATCAGGGGATCTCTGCAGCAGAGAGGGGAAGGGCTGGGGTGGAAGCTACTGTTCTTCACAGCGTTAGTTACTTGTGGTCAGTTAGGTGGCACAGTGCAGGAGGTTCTTAAATCTGTTGCCTTGGGTTTTCAAATTTTTGTATGTTGTATTTTATACATATGTCAAAGAACTTTGTTACAACACTGTGTTACTACAGATAGCTATATTTGACATTCATGTTTTCCTCCATGACAAAGACTAATAGTGTTTTTTTGGCAAGGTTCTCCCAAAGGACCAAAAGCAAGAGTTAATTGTGTTAACTCAAAGTTAAGCCTGGATGACATAGCAGAAAGAAAGAGTGCACGTGTGGAGCATGTGTATATGGTGGCATGTGTGACGGCAGAGAAACAGACAGGCATGGGGAAAAACGACGTTTGACAGAGGCTGAACAAAGAGGGGAAACAAAGATCCAATAAAAATTATTAAAAAGCAAAAGAATAAGTTGTTGGCAAAACTAAAAAAAAATGTAAGGCTGCAAAGGGGTAGCAGAATTCAAAGATGAAGGTGAAAAGGCAAGAAATAACAAAGACCCTGGATCAGGGGAAATTTAAAACTAAAATCAGGTTCTCTGGCAAACTGATGTGGATCTGATAGCTAAAGTAATCAGTTTAGAAGAAGATAAAAGTTCAACATAAGGGTAGAGACAGGGAGAAAACAGGCTAGGGAGCAGGCAGAGGAGTAAACTACATTTTGTTGAGGAAAAGTACTATTTTTGTCTGCTTGTTTCTTGTTTGTCACCATATTCTCTTTGCATAGGCTCATACACTTACAAAAATAGCTGTCATCGCATTCAGTGCTTGCAAGTTCAGAGCACAACATTAAGTCTTCTATTCCATATTTTGTTTCTCTAAGGAATAACGGAGATAACTACTAGACTACGTGTCTGGAAGCAAATATGGGCATTTTCATTAACATTGTTGTGCTTCTCTTGACACTGACATTTTCCTATTACATGGATATAATACTATAAATTAGTATGTGACTTAAACAGTAACGCTGTTAGTAAACCTTACTTTGGTACCAGGCTAAAGAAGCAGAAATGTGAAAGACTGAGCTGCTCCTGAGTGGAAGAAAAGACCATGAGGCTGACACCAATTACCAATGAAAGTGTACTTTACAGAACTAAAATGGAATGATAAAATTAAGCCTTAAGTTATTCTGTAGTCATTTAATACACATATTTAGAATATTACACTTGTACGTAAATCGTAGCTCACCTGTGCACCACAGTAGAGATCTGGGAGGCAACTGAAATGGGAAAGTTCCATGGTCCTGCTCTGCTGCTGCTGCAGGAGCCTCCCAGCACAACCTGGTGTAAGGCATTTGCTATAAATGAGGGTTTTGTTTGTCAGCCAGCTTCTCCATTCCACCCCCTTTTTAAAAAATCAGAATTCAATATATGCAGTCAGGTCATGATTTTTGATAAGGTAGTCTGTCAAAATGCCTTTTTGTCTGAGTCTGTCATGCAGCTCTTTCACCATTGACAAGCATGAGATTAAGCACCGAGTGATGTTGCGTAACCTTCTGTCCATTTCATTACAACAAAGCTCAATGAAAATATGCTGTCAAAAACAATTATTCCTTATCTATGTTGTAGGATTATTTTCAAGTGATAGTTAGTGAGTTGATTAATTTTTCTAGGGAGTAGCAAAGCAAAATAATTGAAATAGCTATTTCATTTCAGGCAAACGTGATCAAGAAGCATCTTAATAGCAGTCCAAGCTGTTGCTGAGTCATTTGGTGTTTCTCAGCTTGGTATATTTTGATGTGTGAGAGCAGAACCATAAATCTATTTTTGCAGCAGATCAGCATTTCTGAATTGCTCATTTTAATGGCTTAATATCTCTTGTTGAAGAACAGCGGATCATGAGCAAGATGGAATGCATGTCAGATAGCACTGAACAACCCACAGAAAAAAAAATGTGGCAGATAAATGCACCTTCAAACTGTCTAAGGCATTTAGTTATTTCGTGTGGCTAATCTTTTTCTTCTCAGAATACGTCTATTCCCTCACTGGTACAATGTTAATGTAATCGAGGATTGTTAGTTGGGGATGTGCTGGTCAAATTCATATTTCATTGCCAAGGAAATGGAAGCTGCTTTTAACAGCATGTGAGTCTGGGGCAAGAAGTAGCACGGGACAAAGCAGCTCTCAGCTGGTGGGTCAGTAGAATTGTAAAATGGTGGGTATTTCATGTTCCACCCTGGCAGTGTTCTTCAGTTTGTCTACTTGGTCCTGACAACCAAGTGATATCCCTACCAGTCAAGGAACTGGGAGGGACCTTAAGAGGTAAATCAGGCTGCCGTCTAGCCCCCAGGGTGGTGTGCCTGTGTCCTCCCTGGCAGCCCCTCTCACTTCCCTGCTCTTCATACCCCACCAGTGATGGAGAATCTGCAGTCTGCCTTGGCTGTCTGAGGCACTCTTTTGTTTTCCCTGTTAGAAAGTCGAGCCTAATAACTAATCTAAATCTTGCTGTAATTTAAGCCTGATATTCCTTGTCCTGTCCATCAAGAAATAGTGAGAAATTCTCTTCCTCTACATTTCAAGACTTACAATTTCTACCCTTAATCTTCTCTAGAACAAACAATCCCGAGCCTTCCAGTCTTCCCGTGTGTGTCATGTTTTCTACACCTCTCATCATTCCATTGCACTCCGCCAGACTCCCCCCAGCTTTTCCTGAAGAGTGCCAGAAGTTGGATGCATGGTTCTGGCACAGGCCTTGCTAATTGAGCAGAGAGAGAACTTTGTGTTTCTTCCAGGTCTTGTTTCTATTTATACAGCTCAGTAAGGTGTTTGTATCTCACACCAGCGTGACACTGACTCACATCCAGCTCATGACCTGCTGTTATCCAGCAGTCTTTTAATGGGCCGCTGCTGCATGGGCAGGTATTCGTTAGGAAAAGCCTTTGAATAAGTGAAGTAGGTAGGGGTCATGTAAAGCCAGGGAATCATTGAACCGCAGAAGCTGTGCTGTCGTACGCAAAATTAGAAGGTTCTTCAACTGAAGGAGCTTTGTTTCATTAATGCCAACTAGAGAATCTCCTTTACTTTGTTCCCTGAATAAAAGGGGGAGTATGTTATTCTATGTTGTAACACCAGATGTGACATTATATATTTAGGGGAACATCTGTGAAATGATAGGGTTTCTTTGTGGAAGTATAGTTGGAACAATATATTTGAGAGGACCATATTAAGTCAATTATTTTGTCCACATTAGAAGTCAAGGAATTAGTGACATCTGAAGAAGTGTCTGGAGGTTAATCTTAGTCTATTCTTGTGATTTACTTCTGTCGCTAATGTAAAGATAAAGCTGAGTGTTGTCTCCCTCCCTAGTTCTGTCATCTTCAATAAGGGCCATTTTATATATTCTTAGATTCACCAGCAGCACAAATCAATGGACATCTATGCTTTTATTTTTATAAAAGTTTCTAATAGATTCATCCAACATCACCAAATGTGGGTTTTTTTTAATCTTACCGGAACTGTCCTAACAAAAGGAGATTGTCTTATAATAAAGTAATACCTATAGGCAGTAGTTGGAAGCATCACCCATGCCATAGGATGGCATTGGACCACCAGTTCATAGGACTTTGAGCATGTCGTTTTCATTAACGTTCTTCATCCCTTTGTAAAGCTAACTCCTGATCTCTAGATATTTCTACTTGTCATCTGTAAAATAGCTAATATTATACTTAATTGTTTTAGTTTTCTAAGGCTAATCCAGTGATTAATTAGTCAAAGTTACAGTTATAATAGCAATGGACCCCAAGATAGACATTCCACTTATAGCTGTTTAAATTTGATCAGACTTCAGTTGGTCAAATATGAACTTAGTAATAGAACAGCAAAACAAACTTCTTCAGGCTCTTTAAATAAATATTGATTTGTTTGTTCTTGGCTTTGCAAGCTGAATCAATCATCAGCTCTCTTATGCCAGCCTGCCATTTTCATACATACATATTTTTTATTATCCCAGCAAAAGTACCTGGGAATAGTACTTATATAATAGTATAATAGTACTTATATAATCCAGAAGACAAAATGTAGACCGAGTTATGGTAGGAATGCATTTGTCCTATTTTGATTTTGTTCTCTAAGCACTGTGGCACTGCTGGCTTATTTTGCAAAAACAAATATTGTGAGGTAAATTTTTAAAAAACCACACAGGTAAGCTGAGTCAAACTCAAGAGTTGAATCTAAAGATTTCTAGAGGAGTAAAATCCATACCATCTGGTTGAACAATGTATCAACACACTCACATTTAGGTTTGGCTCAGTCATAGAATCAAAGCATGGCCAAGGCTGGAAGGCACCTCTTTAGATCTTCTGGTCCAGAGCAGGACGAGAGGATCAGAGCCATGTCCACTTAGTTTTGAATATTTCTGCTCCATGACCTTCCTGGCCAACCTTTTCCTGTGTTTGATCACCTTCACAGTAAAAAAGTGTTCTCTTTAAGTAGAATTTTTTGTCACAGGCACTGTTCTGGCTCTGTCTTCTCTGCTCCCTCTCATCAGGTGTTTATACATGTTGATAAAATGTCCCCTGAGCCTTCTCTGTCCACACTCAACAATCCCTGATTTAATACATGGAAAGCACCCATGGAGAGACAGAAACATTACTCCCATAAATTGTAATTGTTCCTGCTCCTTTTTGCCTCTTTCCCTGATACCAAGTTGACAATGCTATTCCACATCCTCTGACTTTCCCTAGTACCTTGGATGGGCAAAGGATTGTAGGGTTTTCAGTCATGTCATGTGCCCTGACATGACAGGGAAGAGCCTGAAGTCCAGAGGGGTCCAAAGAAGCCGTTCAATGCCACACTCTGCCACAGTGCCACAATCTTCCCCCAGTAGCGAAGTGTTAAGGTTGACAAAATTATTCCTGCCTTTTGCAGGTTATTGGGAAGGTTCTGGATGTTAAGAGCTTTAGTATAAAGAATTTAAAAAAAAAACAAACACAAAACAATCTGAGAGCGTACTGCTGCCTAAGGGATTCTTCAGTGCCTTGCACCCCTGCAGCATTGAACATCTGTTATTGAAAATGTCTAGATAATATAGACATCAGAGGTGGGCCATGCCCCACCGTAAAAGGGAGTACAAGAAATACTCTAAAGGTACCTGTCCCCCTGCACTATGGAAAGATTATTTTTTAAGCCCACATATTAATCAAACACCTGAGATTGCTGTTTGCTAATGGAGAAGGGGAGTTCCCTGTCCCACATTATGTGTGAGGAGCCAAGGATGCATCAGGGGAAGAAGGCAAAACCTTTTTCTGAAAGCTGAGGTACAGGCCAGAGGTGATAAAACATTTTTTCTGGTGTCTGCAGATAGCATGAGGGCTGTGGGGGAGGTTCTTTTCTGTTGTTTTCATGCGGGATATTTTTCAAATTTTGCAAGACAGACGTCAGAGGACTTCCATGTCCTTCTGGGCCCTTGAAGCGAAACTGCTTTTCTGCAAGGACATGAGAATATTAAGCACACAGAATAGGTAGGAAAGGCATCTGGCAAAGAATTTTAAATACACGAAATTTAACTTAACAAGCTTGACTTAGAAAACACGTTTTGCCATCTGTAGGTCCAGAAATAGCTGGCCAGGCCCTCCTGTCCACTTTGCACAGTTCCCTCTGTATGGCTGCAGAGAGTAGTCATGTAGAATGACAAATCCAGCAAGAGAAGCGTGGCATTGAGTGCTCCCAAAGCAGTAGCAACACTGTGTAATTTGTAGCATGAGGTAGTAGTAATTCCTGTTAGTTATTTGTACAGCACTTTGAGATCTTAAAAGGCAAGGTAATGGCTAAGTGCAGTGAATATTTGTTTATTATTGGTGGTGGTGGTATGATTTGTCACTGGGCTCTTACTCCTCTTCCTCCTTTCTGTGTGAGGTGAACTCTTTTAGAGCAGTCTCTTTTTCCCAAAACATGCTTGGTTTATACAGTCACAACTGGGAATAAGTTACGCAAAGGGAAGATGGATAACACTTTTCCAATTGTATTATAGTACCAAATGGCAGTCTTTTAACTAGGAGAAAAGTACAGATGGTGATCCCGTTACTTACCAAGTAAGCTACATTTTAAAGAGCACAGTATCCCACACTTCCTCAAATTAATCCCATGACTTTTACTCTTGCCCTTGAAATATGGCAATATTGAATTAAAAGTGACTGTCTGTATCTGAAGTATGACGTGAATCGTATTTGGAGTTGTGGGCGTATTTCCAGGCAATGCTAATGGCACTGTATGCCACTGGAAACTTTTGTTATTGTCTTTTCCTTTAGAACTGTCTTCGTCGATGTGCCTGGGAAGATCTAGGAGCCACATACAGATCATCAGGATTTTTACTACATCAGGCTGCTACCATAGTCTAAGAGTAGGGTAAAATTCAGATGACTCAGAGGACTCGATCACCTTCATCTGGTTTTCCTGCATTATGTTGTCAGCATTCTTCTTGTAGCTTAAGTTGATATTTCATTCAGTGGCTTATTGGCATGGCACAAATTGCAGATCATCACGCAAAGTAAAAGGGGCATGATGCCAGCATGGAGTTCTCTAGAATTACCTTTGCTTGAAAACAATGCTGTTGCTACTTTAAAGTGACTAATCTATGCTTCTGTTAGCCTGTGAATGATGCTGTTTTGTCGTTTACCTCATTAAATAATTTCACAGGTAACCAGATAGTTTCTCAGCAGCAAATATTTAGACATACTTCCAGAAGTCACATGCCTCATAAATAACTGCATAATGGAACGATACATATAAATCAGCCTGACTTAGAACAATAAAGAAGTCTTGCGAGACAAACAAGATCCCTTGTTGTAAATAACAGAATTATAAAATTAGTGGCTGATGAAAGAGCAGTAGCCAATACCCCGTTCACATTTGAATAAAGCTTTTGATGCAGTGTCAAATGTAATCATCCTTGAAAACTTAATTCATGAGAGCTTGGATGGGGGCATTGTGGATTTGGAATTGGCTGAAAGACCACAAGCAAAGCTAATCATAAGTACTAACAAAGGGCTGATTTGGGAACTGGTCTTATTTATTATCTTCATTAATGACCCAGAAGAGACAGCTAACTGGATAAGAATTACTTTGGCTTTTTAACTGAGACAAGTGCCAAATACTATACACAGGCAGAGGGAAAGTATGAAAACAGCTCAAGAGATTAAAAAATGAGCTAAAATAAGGTTTATTTTTAGCAGTACAAGCACATGTATCTGGGGAAAATTCTCTCTAATGCTAGGAAAAAATCTCTATGCTAGGAAGAAACTGCGATTCAAGTAATCTGAACATGACAGCTTGAGTTACTCGTGTACTCAGTTCACATGAGTGTTAGCATGTCATCTGCCTGTGTGCTGCATCATTGCTTGTACATCTGGATGTAATGTGGTAGCACATCAAAGTTCTACACTTACTTTAATGGAAATTAATGTTACATTTCTTTGTGTTTATTCTGCATGGGAATGATCAGCTAATATAAATGAAAACTCATAACCAGTCCTGATAAACGTTAACACAACATGGCATGAAGAAGGTCAGTGAAATTTTGGACCGCCTACACAGGTGTACCACCCAATAGAGACATGGATTCACTCTCTATGCTTCCTCAGGCCTTTCCATTGCCTAAAACCCACTCTAGATGCCAAGACCCAAAAGTTCTGTAGTCAAAACTTACCCCCACTGCTTACTAAGATTTGATGTACCCAAGTGTCTGAGGCACCTAGTTTATGCCATTGAAGTCTTCTGGGCATCGTTTGATAGGCATGCAGATCCGAGTGCTGCATTGTGGGGCACAGAAGCCACGCCAGAATTCATAAGCCAACGACTGCGTCATTTACAATCCATGGAGTTCTGATGCATATTTATAGTGCCCTCTCTTCTCCATGGCATTTATGCAACCTCTCCCAGTTGCCCTCCCGCAGCAGTGGCAGTTTGAACCCAATCTGACCTGCTGTGACTCTTCTCTACCTCCTCCAAGGGAGGTTGTAAAGCTGCATCTGGGGACCACATCCCACCTAGCTCCTCTCTCCCTGTTTCAATCTCTCCCCAGTTTGTTGGAGGTGCTTTTCTCACAGAACCCCAGCCAGGGTCTGGCCTGGCTTAGAGTAAAAGCAAACTAAGCATCATGGCTTTTCCCACTAGCAAGGGCAGGATGTGTTCACCTCTCATCACCCTTGCAGGTTTTAAGACCAAATTGGGCTCTCAGCAAATTACAGTCCAAGTGGGGGCCAAAGTCTCTTCCTTTTTATATACGATAAGCTTGGGATTTCATCTCTAACCTGGTAGTTCAAATTCCCATCCCTTCTTTTTCTGGCACAGTGTAAGAATTTAAGCTGATGCTTCTAAGCTGAGTGTGCTGATGGCTAGAGCAAGTCTCTCTTATTGCAGCTCTGATTGAAATTACTTATATAAAATACTCAGATCAGGGCCTGGAGGGAAGTGCCCCAAACTCCAGGCTCCAAAGTCACTCTGTTTCTTTGTCACCTAAAATGTAAGCAGGGAAAGAAACTGTTCCTGCTCGCCAGAGACACACTAACTGCAGAACAGCTTTTGAGTAACAGTTTTCAAACTGTGCTACACACAGCACAACATGGACATTGTCCAAGCAGTTGAACGCTTCCATTTGCTTACAGTGAGGGGCACGGTAGTGTACAAACAAACCTTGCCTCTTCAGGATTTGTTTCCAATGCTCCATCTGGTTTAATATCTTGTACCACTACTAGATGATTCAGAGTAGCTGCACGAATGTCTGTGGAAGGTAATTTTGAAACGTGTTGTCTGTAACATGTCTAACCTGCATTTTATTAAGGACTGGCTTTATTCTCTGCGGCATAAGGTTTAAATTTCTTCCAGAATTAGTGGGCTGAGTTCTGGGAGTTGATTGCATGACTTGGCCTTGCAACATCTGCCAGGAATAAATATTCTTACATTGTAATATCTGATGAGTTGAAAGGTGATAAATTACTTATTTTAACAACACAGACTCAGAAGAATTGTATATTTAATTCAGTTGGAGTGCTGGGGCACTTCTGGCAGTTAACCCAAGAATCTTTTTAAAAAATTCTCACCTTAATTATAGAGAGGTTCAGTTGGTTTGCTAAAAATTGCATGGTGCAAGTGAACTCAGCTAAATTTTGCAGAAATAAGCTTCCAAGCTTAATTGAGTTTTAGGTGAACAGAGAAATATTTTGTCTTTAAACTTGCAGCTTTTCATAAGCTATTATTTTGTTCTTATATCACAAGATAAAATAATTTTTTGTGTTCCTTATCATATTAATTACCTCCTGTCCAGAGAATAAATGTTGCGGTCTTTTTAGCTTCACTTCTTAGAAAAATTCTTACTTATCTCTAAAATATCTGTTTCTGCTTCATTTTTTTTTTAATTTTGTTTTATGTTGATAATGGGAAAACAGACCTGGAGAAATATCAGAAGAAAGAACAAAGCAATAACTGCTAAAGTAGCTTTTTAATAACCATTTCAGTATTACTCTCATGCATCCTAACATGTTTTGTTTGCTTTCTACAGTGCTTTTGGGAAGGTCAAGGACTCCTCTAAGGTAGTGAACTGTTACAACCGTGTGTGTATTATACAGCCACTATCAGGGCATTCCATGCATCCCTACATAGCATCTGGATTTGTAAAACTAAGCTTTTATTGGTTTTAAATGGGGAAACAAACCCACAATGATAGCATTGCAATTGGCAACCTCCAACACTGGCAGCAATCGGGTTGTCTTTCTTGAACCTTAATTTAAAACAGATGAAGAAAATAACAGTATTTTACTTTTCTGTGCTTCTGTAGTTCATATCTGCAAGTTTAGCAGAGTAACAAGCTATATAGTCTTTTATGGATAGTTTGGCAAGTACTACTTTATGTAGCAGAATTCATTAGCAATTGGTACGATTGGTTCCGAGTTGTGAACGAAATAAATGGTGTTTGGGTTTGGGTAGAAGAGTGCTCCTCTCAGCTGCTCTCCTCCCCCATCGCTTTTTTTGTGCGTTCTGACACTTCTGCCATGAGTCTTTGAGGAGGCATATCTGCTTTCTTATTTAGTTCACTAAGCTTGTGAATGAAGTATGCTCATCGTATAGAGGGAGGAGGTCTGCACACTTGGAAAACAAGCCTAAAGGCATTCAAAGTAGACTGGGAATTGTTGCATGGGGAAGTTAAGAGGACTGGATGATGATGAACAATGAGGAATTTGGTATCTTTAACTTGAAGAGGAAAAAAACATAAGGCTGCGTAATAATGTATAGAATGAAGTCTCTGTCTTCATGGGTTTCAAATTTGATGAGTTGCAGCCATGTGAACAACGCTAAACAAAGCACTGAGGAAGCCAAAAAAAGGAGGAACAATTGCTTACATCGTAATATTTGATTAGTCGAAAAGTGATAAACGTTATTGACAGGTGTACTCCAGGCCCAAGCCTGTAGTCCTGACAGAAAGAATCTCCCCCTGGAAAACAGTGGAAATTTGACTTGCATCCTGCAAGCACAGATGCATCTGTGAACCGTGACCTAGCACAACTGCTTGAAAGGCAAATGAATTCCTGTTAAACTGAAAATCAAGCAAGATCGGGTAGTTCTGTCCAGTACATTTTAATGCAGGGTGTATAAATGGCAATCTTTCATTTTATTGCTAGGTTTTTAATTCCTCAATGTATTTGCAGTAGCAAAGAAGCTTTACAGCAAGAGTGTAAAACTCTGTCTCAACACAAAATATAAATCGTTATTTGGAATTCTAGCTTTGAGGGAGTGGTGACTCATACCTAAACAGAAATTTTTAATCCTCTTTCATTTAAATATGGAAAATGGTATAATGCCCAGCTCGTCACAAGAAACAATCTCCTTGAGAATATTTGTTGTCATGAAGCAAAATTCTTCCACGAGTTCCAGGGAGAGCTATTGTATATAAATGCAACTTTATTCAGTAGAGGCATAGAGCGTACACAGCCTTGAATTGAAGAAAAAGTGATGAAAAAAACCCAAATATTTTTATTGAGTGTTAGTCATGTACTCCACATTGGTGCAGAGCAATGAACGAGGCTGCATCTGCTAGTCGCTCCCCACCAAACTCACTGAAATGAGAGTCAGATCAATCCTTGAAGAGTTAGAGGTTTGCTCAGCTGTATCAGTTAGGTTTCTGCAAGCAAGGTCAGCATTTTATTCTGTCAAGTAAGCCATATTCCTGTAGTCTCAATCTTTAAAGGCTACTACCTCGGACAAAATGGTTATCAGTCTCAACAGACTGTGAGCCAGCCCCGTGGCGTTACTGGCAAGTCATGGAATAACAAAAATTTACAATAATAATTACATGGCATAGAAACCCTAGTTTATGGACCTAGTTACTGGTTGATTTATTGGACTCCATTCTTGGGCATCATGAAATGACTCAATTTTTATATCTATGTTAGATATTATGCCAACTGGTAAAAATTCCAGCATTTCTTATAGAATACTTGCGAGGAGCAACACCCCCAAGTCAAAACCCATTCAGGTCAATGACGACTTTGATATTAAAAGCAGTAGGAATGATATAATAGGTGAAATGATTTCAACAAATTGAAAAAACTAAATATTGCATGAGACTGAAAAGGCTCTTCTCTTTTTCTATCACTCTAAGTGATTAAGATGATGGTATTACTCAAGATGAATTGAGCTATGAACATCCTTAGAGATGCTGTCAAGGAACTAGCAATCAATCTTTCTCTGTCCCCATCCTATACTTTTTATTTATTGTATTATGTAGTTGCTTTCACTGTGATCTTTTAGTTTTATTCGTCTTTTTTGGCTCTCTCACATGAACATAATTACGTATTGCTGAAACAAGAGAAGCTTTAAAGTTATATACAAATGCAGCATAAAAATAGAGCGATTTTGAGGGTGACAGAGCACTGGAACAAGCTGCCCAGAGCAGTTGTGGAGTCTCCTTTTCTGGAGATACTCAAAATCTGCCTGGATGGGTTCCTGTCCAACCTGCTGTAGGTGAACCTGCTTTGGCAGGGGGGTTGGACGAGATGATCTCCAGAGGTCCCTTCCAACCCCTACTACTCTGTGATTCTGTGTGATTCAGTGAAAGAGTACTTAGGATAAGCTGGAAATTGATAAAAGGTTGTGTGACCACACAGATTCTGTGCAGTAATTTGGTCAGAGAGATGTCTCAGCAGAGTGTGATAGAAAAACATTTAATCATCCAAATATGCTATATGCAAACTGCTGTTTTCTCCAGGCCACTATTTATATTTGGAATTTGAATTTGGGATTTGAATCTACACTGAATTTGGATATAGACCATTGTCTTCAGGCACAGCTAGTTAACATAGCCTGTGGGGCCCAGGAGCTCTTTGAATGTTCCATCCCTCTCTCTTTACCCCCTTTGCCTCTCTCCCAGGGCCAGCGACGCCAAAACCATCTGTGTTTTGTGGCATCTTTTGCAATGTAGCACCCAGCTGGCCTTTCCCAGCTCAGGCAAGAAATACAAGAACCAACCACCAAGCACATAGCCTCTACCAGGAGAGATCACTAAAGCAGTAAGGTTTTGTTAAGTGACGTGTATACACTATGCTCTTCTCCCTTTGTCTTTCTTAACCAAACCTAAGTTTGAGGGAACTTTGTCAGTTTCCCATAGAAAACTAGACTAAGTCTCTCAGAGCTTAAATTTTGGAGATAAAGCAGAGATGTCCTCATTTCCTCTTACCTTTAGCAACAGTGCTTTCTAGTGCCTGATTTCACTTCTATATTTAGTGGCACCTTCAAAATTAACTATGTCTTCGTGAACTTGGCAGCAGTATGGTTCATAATCTTAAGAGGTCCTAGCATGATAATTTCTCTTAGCACATTTATACTCCTCAGAATTAAATACATTACATTATATGAGATCAGTGCCCTGTTAGATGCTGAGTGCTCTCCTTTCCAGATGAAGTAAAGGAGTGAAGGAATGGCAGTGTCCATTTCTTTCTGAAGACCTTCAGGATATCTTAAAATATGGCTTAGCAACTTTCTTTGCTTTCTAGATACAGTTGCCATTTTCATTTGTAGGATTCTAAGCCTAGGTCGGCTTCCCTGTGAAAAATACTAGCCTTGCATCTTTTTTGAGTTCAGACTAAAGGCACTGCCACGGTTATCACAATGTTTGGGGACGCTCTCTCATCCGTGTTACAAATTTTTATCTTGCAAAGGCTGTTTCATCAATCTTGTTTCCTGCTGCTCAGGAGCTGGAAGAATGGGTAGTACTTCTTATGCCTCTGCATAGGTTGCATGCATCAACCAGTTCCAGCACTGGGGCAGCTTTTCTACAACAAGAAATGTCTGTGGAACAGATGAAGGCATGAATTAACTTCCAATGAACCAGCAGACCTGCTGTTAAGGGAAAGTAAGCTGTTCCAAAATACACGGGCAGAGCAGATGTTCCTTGCTTACTAGTGTAAAAAATGGGATGGGAACCTGGGGCAGCACAGCTACAACACACTGGGCTGCCTGTTACTCAAACCAGAGTGCAAGGTGCCCAGCTTGGAAGATGTTTATCATCGTAATGCAGAATTGTCAGGGGCACGTATTTAGAGTGCAGAAGGATAGATCTCCCATCAGGAAATGACAGCTCCGCGCTGCAATTTTGGCATAAGCTAACTTAAGACTTGGGTACTGATGTACTTTCTGACTGAGGCTAAAGAGAGTTAAAGGATTTCCCACTGATGAAGAAGTTTTTACATGAATAATCTTCCTTCTACCAAGTATCCTCCATGCAGCATTAATCTCTGACTCATTTGCAGCTGTTAGAAACTACTCCGATGTCTGGTAGAGGAGTGGTTGGTACACAGGAGCTCCAAACAAGGATTTGGATCACAGAAAGGCGATCAGCGATACTTCCATTTTGGCCAGTTCCCAGGGTCTGTGCCCCCAGAATGGTTCAGCCATGCTTTATGAGGCTGGTGAATAATAGTAGTAAAGGAAAAAAGAATTTTTACCTGTTTATTGAAAACAGTTGGGGTAGAATTCTGCCATGTAGAAAGAAGCCTCATCAAGCAACACTGGGTTTGTTTCCAAGTCAATTTGCAAATCATATTTTTACTGTTTTTAAACATGCTCTTCAATTCATGCTCTTGAATTTGGGTGCAAGTCTAGGGAGAGATGCTTGAAATTAAATTGTTGGCTCTCTGTGGTAACTCTATGCTTTACTAAGCAGAAGAGAACCCGCAGCTGGGGTGCAGACAGCTGCCATGTGAAAATCATATCACAGGAGTGCATCCCAGGGGCACCTCACTTCTTTCATGATGGGGCTTGTCCTCCTGAGCAATACTCTGCTGTCTTTGCTGTTGACCAGCCAGTTTTGGCTAAACGGCACCTGAGCTCTCAAGAGGCAGACTGATACCTTCTAAATCCTGTTGGTTATCTGAACTGCTCTGCTCTTACGTCTGCTCCTTAACATTCTTCATACTTCAGTTCTTCAGCAGCAGAGAGCGAGGGGTTGTGCTTCTGTACTTTATTCAAGTAAAGAGGGTGATGGGGACCTCTTGTTTCCACGGTATTAGAACTAGATAGCTGTACCCAGCCAGACTCTGGTGCAGCTGAATGAGAGGTGTTGGGGTCTGTCATTAGTTGGGGTGAAGTAGATAGGAAAGAGGAACAGAGTGTAACCAAAGAGATTCATGTTTTCCTTCTCTTTTCATTGACCTGGGTTAGGGGGAGCTTAAAGAGAGGACATTTGCTGTTTTCTTCTTGAAACTCTCCAATGTTTAAGTTGAGAAACAATGAATGGAGATGCTCATTGTGTTTGACCGACAGTGTAGCAGCACCAGCTGCTCTCAGCCAGCCTCCTAGCTACAGTAACAGTTGTGCTCCATCCTTTTCTGCAACACTTCATTTGCAGCCGTGTCTTAAATTTTTCCCTTTCTGAAGCACAGGTTTAACAGCAGAATTGGATGGGTTTAGTGCTACAGAGTCCTGGAAAGTGAGACCTGTGGAAATTTTGTACTCGGTCAGCAATAACAAAAGTGTATTGTGTTCTTTACCAGTAGTCTGATTCATCAGGAATCAATCCAGACTTCAGTTTCTGATTGGACTCACGATTAGTGACCCATGAAACAGGGCAGGACTGTCATTGCTGTTTCCATACTACTGAGGCAAAGAATCATAGAATGATTTGAGTTGGAAGGGACCTTAAAGGTCATCTAGTTCCAACCCCCCTGCCCTGGGCAGGGACACCTCCCACTAGAGCAGGTTGCTCAAAGCTCCATCCAGCCTTGCCTTGAGCACTTCAAGGCCTCAAAAAACCCCCAAATTTACATGTTAGAAACAAGCAATAACTGTGGGATCTAGTGGTGTGTTCTACTCAAGATTGCAGTGAAGTACCATTTTCCCATGAACTGACACAATCGTATCAGTAGTTGCACTGAGTCTACACACACTGTCATTAATATGAGAAATTTGGGAAAGTATGCTCTCTAGAAAGGTGCTGTTCGTCGTGCTGTTACACCATTAAACACTGCATTAGCAACAGAATCAGCAGTATTTCAAGATCTAATCTGAATCCTTCAACAGGGTTTTCAGGAGATTTAATGATTTGGTAGAAAAAGGTCGAGCTTAAGTAGTGAACTTAAACATCATGCAGTGCAGTAAGGTATCATTAAACTACCACGTTGGCTCTAGCATCTTTCTGCTTGAGTCAGCTGTGCTGCTGAACACATTGATGTACAATTTTTTTACAGCATTTTTGAATATTATAACTAATTCACAAGCTCCCTCTGCTGGGCTTTCAGCATAGGAGACTAATGGCAAAGCTCCTGTTAGGTTATTTGTGGAGTGACCCATTTTTTTTCAGCTTGACACTTTCTACAGCATCAGAAAAAGTATATTATCAAATTCATGTAAATGGCTTTTTAAAAGTGTTACAGAGAGTGATTTGATGTGGTTAGATGCATATTAAAATTTTTTACATGCATAGAAGAAGGCTTTTTCCATAATAATGTAAGTGTAGCTGTTATCTCCTAAAAGTACCGATGCATCTATAAAAAGATGGTACTTGCCATTCAGTAATGCCTTCTGTTACTTACATTCAGGAAACAGCTCTAAGAAAATAAATACACATCTTTTAAAAGAATGGAAAGCTTACAGTCCTCAAATATCCTCAATACAGTATGCAGCTTTATGTAGCAGCAGTTTTCAAAAGGCAAAGTATGATCCAAGGGGCTTGTAAGAAACATTTAGAAGAATGATGAAGTGCTGAAAATGTTATTGTGATTAGAAGCAAAGAAGAAGTAGGTTTGCTTCTTTCTGCCTAATCCTCAAGGTCAGGATTTCTGTCTACAATTTTTGAAACACACATCTAGGGCCTAGCATTGTCATAACTAATATACTACAAAATCTGTCTTAGGAGATTAAAAGTTGTGAAATGATTTGCTTCCAACTAAACATCTCAGGTTGAGAAAGACTGCTAACAACAAAAAAGACGGTGTTCTGCAATTGCTGTAGACATAGCACTTCCTTGCTGACTTTTAACAGGGATTTACTGAATGAAGTACCTGCCTTCAATAATTCACAAATTTGTGGAGTGCTTTAATGGGAGAAGGCACACTGTCTTCACAAGAGAAAAAAATGACACTTTAGAAACAATCACAGTGGTCTTTTACTGTAAGTAGGGCTCCGAGGCACAGGCAGTAGTACAAATACTAAGTATTGTAGTGCTGCTTCAGCATTGTGCTTAAAGTAAAAGATAGATGGGAATGCAGCTGTCACCGGTGTGAGCAGAACAATTATTTAACAGCACGCAGCATCACTGGACAATGATTTAAAACAGAAAATAAAGAACTCCACCAACCAATTGATATGGAAATTGCAGGGGAAATGTGGAATGCATGTATTCCAAATTTCAGTCTCGTGAGGAGACTAAAATGAACACTTCTAATGTGATAGGATAGGTTGGGGTGTCTTTAAAAATACAAAAAGTTAGCTGAAATGTTAAGCTACCAGCAATATATCTCTTGCTGCCAGTAGTCTTTTGAGTAAGTACTGACATGATAAAGAATAATTTTACCTACGGTGTAGCCAGCTAATATTAAATGACATTCCAGAAGTTTCTCAAAAAATACGGCTATCTCAAGCATGAAATTTTTTTTCTGGGTAGCATATTCTCATATTGGCTTTATTCTTCATCAAAGCATCAAAACAGCTTTCACCAAAGGACGTGATATCAATATGCAATTTATCCTTTCAAAGCCTTTGGGATGATCAGTCTATTTCTTTGCTGTCCCTAATTAAACATATTGCTTCAGAAATTCCCAGGGGCAAGGAGTCATTGCGACTACACTGAAATGAAAATGAACTTTGTAGAACCACATCTACACTGTCTGTGGTTATGATTAATGTGTTCTATGACTGTTGTTTTGGTTTTAAGTTTTTAGCTGTTTTACTAAAGATATTGCAAGGGAGCATACAGAAACTAGACACAGATCTTATTTGTTGGCAAGCTGAAAGAAATCTGAGGGGATTTTAACACAGATTCGGTTGAAATAAAACATAGCAAGCCAGTGGAGATCTTAAGTGTGAACTCTGACCTTTTTTACCTTTGGAAGGTCACTAATGATTATGGTAAGTTGACTGTTACAGTCAACCATTTTCTAGAATAAGGAACAAATGCAAATCTTTCATATTTAAGTGTTTTGGAAAACAGGCAGCAGCTCTACAACGACTGTGAATTGAGGCACTTGGTAAGATATATTTGGAGTCATCACAAAGATTTTCTTATTTAGCTATTACTTAGGACACATCTCCTACCCGCCTTAAGCGTACAGGTCAGTCCAAGTGCCAGAGAGAAGGTTGCTTTCAAGTCATACGGGTTATTTTCTTGTCCATTTTCTTTGGTAAGGTGGAAGTGGATCGGGATAAGTTGATTTCTATCATCCAGTCTAATAATGATTTAAAATAATAATTTTTCATCTGGCTTTGCGCAAGGGCTTTTTTTTGCATTCTGAAAAAGAGGTGATATTCATTAGCATATTTCATTATGCCAGCCAAAAGGATATATACTATGTATACAATTAATCACTAATCATAGTGCTTAAATGTTTGATTTTTTACACTTACTTTATTTTAAAAAATTATGAACTATGCATTTCTTGCTAGCTGATACTTCTTTATGCAAGGCTGGATTTGGGTAGAAGTTTAAATCCATTTAAAATACATGATCAGCATTTTAAAATAGTCCTTAATTCCATTTAAAAATTAAATGTGCTGAACATAAACATAAGCCTAGCAAAACATGGTTTGTATTGAAAGCCAGTTGATTTACTAAGTAAAGGAACCATTAGATACAGAAAATGAACTGATAAGATTTTTCTAATCAGTGTGCCTTTGCCTTCCAGAATTATAACTAGGAGATCTTATCATTCATATTTCTCTTTAAAGGGTTATCTTACTAATCCTTTTGCAAAGTATAGGATTTGGAGGACTAGGTCTCAAACTGCAAGATGGTAAAATGAGAGCTCTGGAGAAAATGCAGTGTGTCTCACTGTGTCTCCGATATCCTTGCTTTCTTAGGATTTAAACCATTTCTTTGAATTCAGAGAAGCTAAAACAATTTATTTAAAAATGACTGGAAATGAGTGAAGTCTCCAGATGTTAACAGCTTATTTACTTCTACTGCAGTAACATGAAAGAACACTAATCAAGAACATAAGTAGGTTGTTCTCCAAGTTGTATAAATATCTCAGTCATTTGGAGCAGCTATAATAAAATGCCTTGTTATCAGGAGCAAGGTAAGACAGACAAACAACATTTTTCAGCCATTAGTTTTCAGTCAAGTTCTAAGTAACATTAATTATCCATAGCATCTTTCACATGTCAAATGAGAGAATATAGTTTATAACAGATGTTGCCTCCATTCTTAATACTAACAGTATTTTTTAAACTTGAAGAAGTAACTGTAAATCCTATGATAATACAAATTACAGCAAACCCGAATGTCTTCAGAAACATTTGAAAGACATTATCTTCATATTCCAGTTAGTTTTAGGATTACTATTTATCTTGTCAAGGCTATGTCTACAGTATTTTTCTTCTTTCTGCCTCATTTTGCCTTTTTTCTTTTTCAGTTCTCTTTTCTTAAGTTCATATTTTTGCAAAGTACAGCTGCCATACAGGCTTTCTCTGAAAGCCAGAATGCTACTTACACTAAATTATTTTAATGACCTAGGTATTGGTCAGTAATGTACTGCTATGGCTGACACAGGAAATCGTGGATGATTGCAGTGAATTGCATAGCATTAGAGCTGTAGTTAAAAGCTGTAAAACTGATTCCTCACTGAATGGTTTAGGTCGGTTACTTGGAAAAGTTCATGTCTGATGAAATCGATGATTTGTCAATCTTACTTAGTTTTGGCACCATGATGAGTTAGGCATTAGTCATTTCTTAGGACTGCATTAAAGGCAGTGTTCATGGTGATAAACTCTCATAAACATAGCTAGCATCTCTTCACAGAAACCTGTCTTGCACTTTATTTTTCTTACCATTTTCTTGAAGTAAGAAGGCCCAATTCTTTTACTAAGATGTTTCTGAACCCACATATATACCCAAATATAGTATTGATTTTCAATAAAGTTTAGTACCCTCTTCCTTGCTTCATGTTTTATATTGTGTGAGAAAAATCTGGCTAGCTCAGTGTGTCCCAATGAAGCCTGTAACATTTACTTCTTCTCTAGGTCTGTTTTCCTTTTTCTTCTCCCAATGTCTCTTCCTCCAGTCTGGAGGCTGTTGTTCCACAGTTTGCCTGGTGCTTGTTGTCAGCTTCCATCAGACTGATGGATCTGTGGGAAGGAAAGGCAGGAGCTCTTAGTGGGTCTCTTTTCACCTCATCTGTGCAGCTAAAGATTTGACATTCACTTCCCTGAGACAGGATGAAACTCTGTTTTTGAGAAGGATTATGTAAATTTACTGTTTTATGTAAGGAACTCTTAATAACGATGTACAGTACAGCATGCTCATAAGATTAAAGGCAGTATTTTGCCTTGTGCACCAGCAAAAAAGCAGTCTTGAAAAATGTCTAAAAAATAAAATTATTAAAATAGATTGATGTTTCTTTTGATGTTTCTGTTTAGGTGCTGACCCCAGCACAAATAAAATCGATTTGCCTGGCCATACTAGAATCAGGAAAGCAGTATGCAGTGAAGAAGAGGAAACCGTGCCCACTCATGTATTCCTATTATGGAACAGAGTATCTTGGTGAGTAGAACACACCAACTACTTTGAAGGTGATGCTGTCTGTAGATGCTGAGCCAGTAGACGCTTCAGAAATAAAATATATAAAACCTGCAGTGTGGGATTGCTCCTGAGTTGGGACCATCCAACCTCCTAAAACTGCGAAGTGGGACTGAGTAGCTGGAGGGAAGGACTGATACTGCCTAGGGCTGCGGAACACACGAGGTGCCTGTGCTGCACGAGGGGAGCAGCAAGCAGCAGCTTCAGTCCTTCTTCTCGTTTTGGCCTTGATAAATCTGTCCTGGCCAGTTGGAGGCAGCAAGAGGTGTGGTGTCCATGCCTGTGTGGAGAAGGTTCCCAGAGAGAACTGTCAGGGGATGTTATTTGTAAGCTGCTGTTGCCACGCAGGGACTTGCAAAGAGTTTTTGGCAGTAGCAGTGCAACTCAAGCATATGGTAAGCTCCTACCCATCGCGAGCAGCTTGGTTGGAGCTCATCTGAAGCAGTGGTGAAGGGTCATTGAGCAGGTCTCCCTCGTGAGGTCCTCAAGGGACAATATCACACTGCAAAAAGTGTGAGATTGATTTGCAGTTGTTAGTGATTTCGCTGGCGAGGGAGCAAACTGAGAAGTCACTGAGCAGTGTTGCCCCACAGACTCTGGCAGGTACAGACAACTCTTGCACTGAAATTTAGGTTTTAGTTGGCTGATACTGTCAATCAGTAACTGGGAATACCATTTACGGTCCAGGTTCAATTTGGGTTCAAGAAAGACATCAGAATAATGGTCCAGATTCAGTAGTGTGTCAAGAAGTATAACATCTTGCAACAGTATTCAGTTTAGATTCAGTTTAACTTCATGCACTGAGTTTCAGTCATATCAGAGTGACAGCAGAAAAAATTCATATGTGTTTTTTGCATAGCTTGGGGAAATGGAAATGACAGAAGTAGTTACAAATCATAGTGTCATGCACCTAGAAAGCTTTTTTTCCAAGCACTGTTGTAATATGCGTAAAGAAGATGGAAGAGCCATGCATTTGACAAGGAAAGCAATACCAAGGGAAGGTTGCAGTAAAGTGGAGGTAGGACCTAAACCTACCCTCTAATTCGACTGTTTCTGTTCTTTACAGGTGCAGCACATGGGCTCTCATCCATCCTTCAGATGTTGCTTTCCTATTACGAGTACCTGCAGCCAGCAGATCAGGAGCTTGTGTGGCAGAGCGTTGATTTTCTTATGGACCAAGAACAGAACAGCAACTGGCCTCCTGAACTGGGAGAGACAATCGAGAGGGAGAATGAACTTGTCCACTGGTGTCATGGAGCTCCAGGTTCTTTTCCCATTGGTGGGATCAGCCAGATGCTGATCATTTTGTCATTTTGCTTTTCCACATTAGGTGATTCCATGTAGAAGATAATCCCAGGTTAAATTTGACTATTTTGACATTTTATGAGATGCAGGCAAGCTATTTAGGCTTTTTCTTCCAGTTAAGAGTGTTTCATTTATTGCTGGAACAGCTGGAAGGGTTGGCATATTTTCTGCCTTAAAAGGGTAGGTGATCACAGCTGAAAGAATTCTGGTGATCCTGAACTGTGTGTTTTCTGCTCTTGCTCCTTTTTGTGACAAGACCTCAAAGAACGATGCATCTCAGTCAAAAGCCAGCATATGGCTGGGCAGACAAATAGTATGCAAAAGAACACAGACATATCTGTGAGTTTGGAGAGGGCCTTCAGAATAGCTTTCCCACCTCATCAAAATCAAAGTTTAAGCTGCTCTTGTTACATGGATTATGCAAAAATTTGACCAAAGTATTTTCATGTGAAGGGGCGTTGGTACTAGCAAGAGGCATTTTTTCTATAAGTCGCTGATATTAAACTGCTTTTCAGAGAAAAAGAGAATCAGTCCTTAGTTTGTGTTCGTGAGGTAAGACTGATGTCTGTCATTTCAGAATCTAATCCTATACCTTAGCAATTCTGGCAAGTAATGCCGTATATTGAAATTGCTTTTTTACCCCCAGGCAGAATTTTATTGCTAACAAGTCATATTGGCTTAGTAACATGAACCTGGAAGATTACAGAAAAACTTACTTTCATTAAAGAATGTCCATGAGCATTGATGCATTGCTTTTAAAGGTGTTCTATTTAAATTTTTAAAAATGCATTATAATTAACACCTCTTAAATGTGCTTTCTGCTGATGCATTTTTCTGTTGGTATGATTAAGGAAGAAGCTTCTTGCTCTCACACTCTAATGAAGTAAAGTGAAAACAGCTTTTGCTTACCTTTTTTATTTTTAAGAGGAAAATATTACTTCTACAGCATGGCTGGCCCAGTGATGAAACCTGCAGGGAAGATGCCCTTTTTGTTTTGGTATCTTGAGAGTGGCTTTTGATTTGGGTTTAACTGTTAGTGGAGACACATGCAGTGAGACTCAACCAAAGTGACAAAATCGCAAAGGGCATATAGAAGTTAGTTTAGGAGACGTTTAGAGACATGCAAATTCATTAATTGCTGTTGTTCTTCCCAAGAAAATCCTGTATCTCATCACTGTTCTTGGGTAATAGCGCACATGGAGCTTACAAGGACACTTTTCAGCTACTTCAGTGTATATTATATTCAGACCATGAGTGAGTTATTCTAAATATTTCCTTAGGGGCTTGATTTGGTTATGTGTCATATGCTGCCTTTTAAGGTCACCATGAACTGAGCTGTGCAGTGCTCTGTTGAAGATATGATTAATTTATTTGAATCCCCCCTGAAAAAAAAAAAAAAAAACAACACACCAAGTTTCTTTTTCTTATTCAGTAAGGAATTGTATCTGTTGCCAACGTAAGAAATTGTCTTGCCCATCCTTGTGTTTCTGTTGGTGTATATAGGTGAGGCAAATGGCGATTTCAAACTGGTAAAAGACAATACTGAAAGCTTACTATTTTAAAGGCAGAAAATGCAATTAAATTTTAAATTGCTGAAGGACTGGAAATTTTACAGAAGTTAGAGTAAACCCTGGAATTCAGTAACGTATTGAAAAGACTGAAAGTGGTGTTGTCACAGAGTGGGAGTGGATAAGTACGTCTCACCGTATGCATTTTAGCATACCAGATACTCTCCCCTCCCTATGTAGGATATAGATATGTAACGTTGACACATGTAGACCATGAGACTGCAGTTTTTTTAGTGTATTAATCTTTATTTTATTATGTGTTCTATGAAACCCATGGCCTACTAATTACAAAAGACAATCTCACTGCTCTTTTCCTAGGCATTGCATACCTCTTCGCCAAAGCTTACCTGGTTTCCAAGAAGCCTCAGTATCTGGACACTTGTATCCGTTGCGGGGAGCTAACTTGGCAGAAAGGCCTGTTGAAGAAGGGACCTGGAATATGCCATGGAGTGGCTGGTAGTGCTTATGTGTTCCTGCTGCTCTATAGGCTGACTGGAAACTCAAAATACATATACAGGGCACAAAGGTTAGCATTTCTGCCTTTCTGGATTCAGGGTAATACCTGAGAGTTTCAGTCTGTGATAACCACCCTTGGATGTGTCCTGAGTGTTTGAGTCTCAGGTGCAGTTCTACCTGTGAGTTGTGGGGCAGGCACACTCTGCAGGGAGCCCCGTGGTCCTGCTTCCAGGCTGCCTGCGGCGGGAGAAGCATCATGTTCTCCCATTCTCCCTCCCTCCCTGCCCACGAACCTGCCCTCCTCCACAGGGAACTGGGGTGGATAGAATCATAGAATTGTCTAGGTTGGAAGGGACCTTTGAGATCATCTAGTCCAACCATCAACTTAACTCTGATAAAAAACCAATCACTAAACTATGTCACTAAGCACTACGTCAACTCGTCTTTTAGATACCTCCAGGGCTGGTACCTCAACCGCTTCCATGGGCAGCCCTTTCCAATGCTTAATAACCCTTTCAGTGTAAAACTTTTTCCTAATATCCAATCTAAACCTCCCCTGGTGCAACTTGAGGCCATTTCCTCTTGTCCTATCGTCTGTGACTTGGGAGAAGAGACCAACCCCTGTCCCTCTACAACCTCCTTTCAGGTAGTTGTAAAGAGTGATAAGGTCTCCCCTCAGCCTCCTCTTCTCTAGACTGAACAACCCCTGTTCCCTCAGCCTCTCCTCATAAGACTTGTGGTATAGACCCCTCACCAGCTCCGTTGCCCTCCTCTGGACCCGCTCCAGCACCAGGAGGAGGAACGGGGCACATCCAGGTCTCATCCTGACATTGAAGAATTTGTTGCATCAATGTGAAACGTTGCTTGCAGCCTGCTGAAATAACAACCCAGATAAAAGTTATTAATAAGCATTTCTTCAATGATATGTCATCCAGAAATCAGAAAAAGTTTAGAGCTCTTAAAGAAGCATAATGCAGGTACAGATTGCAAAGGTTTGTCTCTTCTAGATCTAATATACCTGAGTTTCATATGGAAAGCAGATAGTGTAAAATTTGCATGTAAGGTTAAATAATGAACATTCTACTCTTTTTAATCATTGAATGTTATTAAAATGATGCTTTCAAACAACAAGTAAGTAGACAATAGAGGGATATCAAATAATAACAAACTCTCTTTTTTTTTTTTCTCTTAGGTTTGCCGAGTTCTTATTTACAGAAGAATTTAAGGCTGGTTCCCGGGCATTAGAAAGTGTATATAGTCTGTATGAAGGTTTCTCAGGAACTGTGTGTTTCCTGACTGACTTGCTGCAACCCAACCAAGCCGAGTTTCCTCTCTTCAGTGTCTTTGTCTAGAGAGTAACATTCTCCAGGGCCACATCCTCGTGGCAGTGGGAGAGGGCACCTGCGGTTTCACTTATTTGTCAAGAGAGGCTATTTACAACACAAGCCAGTGGTACCACTAATGCTAGCCTTAATGTAGCTGGGAGTCAGGTGAAAAAGAAAATACACTGGGGCTTTGGGAGGGAAGTGTGTAGTAAAAAAAAAAAAAAAGGGGTCAGTGAAAAAAAAATATGGGGGAAGTGATTGAATCTGATGTGGTAGGTATTTAGCTGTAATAAGAAGCAAAATCAAATTATTCAAAAGACAGAGAAAGGGGCATTATCAAACTTTTAATTTGGTGGTTACACAGGAGGAAAAAAAAAAAAAAGGCAAGCTAGAATTAGAAGGACATGCAAAGAAGAAACAGTGATGCATCCAGCAGGTTTTAAAAAGAGACCTGCAAAAATAAGTCTTCATGCAGTGATGCACTCACTGGGGAGGGTGTTGTAGACATGTCACTACACTGCACAAAGGCAAAATCTGGGATTTTTTACCTAACCCACATCTACTAGTTCTAGTAACATGTATTAGAAATACCCATATCTAGGAGCTCTTTCATCTTCATATGCATATAATGACAGTTACATAGATAGCTATATATTCAGCCTGCAGTTTCATGGGTTCATTTCAGCTAGTGGGGTTTCATGTGTGCAAGTGAGAACTGAATTTGACCCCTCCTTTCAGAGCTCAGTCTGTGGCAAGGAGCTGGTCTCCTTATTGATTTACCATGTCACTTCTTGTCAATACTTTTCCTGTCACAGGGAAGGTGAATGGAGCCACGGAGAAGACTTGGATCCAAAAGTTCTATAGCAAAGACACAGCAGGCAGATGCTTTCTTCACGGTACAGCATTACTAGACACGTATTGTTCAGTGATACAAAAGCTTTCTTTAAAAAATTAATTACTTATAGCAGCATTTCTGAACTATAACAGACGTATTTCTGAAAATGGAAAATCCATTTCCTTGATGAATTGTTCACTACAAACCCTGCAAACTGAATGCAAACCTTGGATGGCATACTGATCTTAAAAAAAACCCCGATAACAAAACTGAAATTGCTTCTTTTCCTGGTTAACAAAATAACGTATATAACCAAATGATTTGTAGCTATAGAAGTAAATGGGTTGCTCAACACTAGTTGCACTACCACTTAAGGTTGCTGTTTTATATGTATTATATATATGACATGATACTTGAAAGCTAAAGAAAATGCTAACATAGATTTTTACTTAAAAAACTATAAAATCAACATCTGTATTTTAGTATATATTTAGTATTTATTTATTTTTATTTATATGTGAATAATGTAATTTAATAACCTTTAAAGACAAATTGGGAAGACCAGTATGTCAAAAATTGAAGTTAGGGTGAAAAAGCTGATGTACATGCACTGCCAAACAATGCAGTCTCTCTTCCTGCATTCTCAGCTGGAAGAGATTACAATTTCTTTATTTTTGATGCCTAATGGATTAAAGTTCCCATTTAATTTCCGTGGGCCTTGATCAGGCAATAAGTTGGAGCCAGGTCTTGCAATCCTGCATTTTAGTATAGTAATCCCATTCCTACTCTTGCCACTGTTATTTTAATGAAATGGCTTGCATTATTATGAGCTGCAGATTAGGATTTTTGCTATTTTGTCTTGCACTGTGCAGCTCTAATTAATTAATTATAGAAGTAACCATGTTTCATTAGTGAGTAAAGCAATGTAGTTCTGTATCAGTTTGTCAAAAATTTAGAGTGGAGATGTTAAAATTCAATATACAGTCATTATGTGTTTATTATTTATGGGATAAAAGGTCTTTAAAGAAAGCCACTAATGTCACTCACTTTGTTACTCTGAGCAGTAAGATGTGTGCACATAGGATGATGTGTTTCAGATGATGGTATACATGGGAGGCTAAATCAAAAAAGTTAATGGAGATGTGGATGTGCTCTGTCCAGCCATGCTGAAATGCTCCTGTTAGATCAGAGCAAAGTCAATTATCAGTAGTGAAGATCCTAAGTCCAATGGGGTTTTAACCTAGTTGCTTCCTGTAATGCAGATGGCTCATATATTTCATAACTGGAACTTCTTAAAACGAATGTTTTAGGAAGGTAAAACTTGGCCTATCCACTTTTTCCCCTGTAGTCAATAGCTGTTCAGCCTCAATTTTTATTGTAGGGTCGTGTCACTCAGCTAAAACGTGTACATAACAACATTTGTGCCACAGCATTTAGATACCTACTGTAACTGTATTCTGTCTTATTGTAAGACTGGGAGACCGATTCTGCTACGATCTAGACTCAAGCTGTTGCAATCCTACATTTATTGCCAATCCTTTTATTTAGAGATGCAAACATAAAACAAAACAGCCTAGTGTTTTGATAACTACGCTGTCAAAAACCCCAAACAACTCCAAGCTTAAGCCTTAACAGAATCTACGCATGTCAGAAGAGTAATCATCACCTTTGAATTTTGTCCCCAGTGCCTACTTTATAATTATCATCAGGCCACAACATTTAATTTTTTCCAGTTAGTTATTTCTCAGGAGATGCTTGAAGAAAATCTTTGCCAAAACCTCAATAAATCTAGAGCACAATAGTTCAGTACAGTAACTTAGATCCTGATCAAGTCATCAATGCTGATACTGTAACACATGCCACAAATACAGTAAAATTTACCATAATAGCAGTAGATAAAATCACTCTTTTTATTATGCTTAACTTCCAACATTTGCATTTATCTTTTATCATTTATTATTTAAATGTTTGCATTTATCTTTTGATGTAATTCTTCATAAATGGCAGGAAATATACATTAAGAACTCGGTGTCAGTTTTCTAGTAGTTTTTCCTCTGTGTCCTTTGTAGAATTAAGTCCTTCTGATTTACTTTCAGAGGAGACTCTGATCTGCTCTGTGTTGTGTTCAACAGCACCCGCAAAACAAATCTTCTGGCTTTGCAACCCACCACCATATATGAAGCCAAGTGTTTGGCTTCATTTGGTGCTATTCCTGTGAAAAAGAAAATAGCTATTTGAGTAAGAGCTAGTCCATTCAACAATGAGAAAACCCATGCAACCACCCAGTTTTCAAAATCTAGGTCCCGAACATCTCCCTGCGAGTTATGCGAGTTTGGCACTGACTGTTTACTGACACATAAGATCAGTAACAGAAACTTAAACATCCAGTTCTTATAAAACCTTGCAACATAATTATTGATCCGTTTCATAAGACATGGCAGTTTGAGCTCATTCTTAGAGCTTCGTGGCTTTTCTTACCTGACCTAGCTGGGTTACGGTGGCTACTAGACGTGCTGTAGTCCCAGCTTCTGAACACGGTGGAAATATACCCCAGGGCTCTTCTCAAAATGGCAATCATTCAATGAGCAGGATTTTTTCATCTTTTTCCTCCTCTTAACCATCTGTCTGCTTTTCTTCCTTTGTATTGTATCTGCTGTTACATGCATGCTTTTGCGACCTTTATTTGTTGTTTTTAAGATATTGACAGGAAAGCAACCTGAGCAGAGCCGTCAGCGCTTTTCAGTGTAATAAAAAAATAATGTCCTTTGTGTTCCCTCCTTACTGCTTTGAGAAATCGATCATGCAACCTTTGCTAGACATTCTCAGTGGGATGCTGTCTCCTGCTCCCGAATCGGGCCCTAATAGACTGAAAAGGTATATTCCCAAACAGATTCTGCCATGGTGCTGTGACAAAAGACTGTGTTGCCAGAATCTTGAAAAGCCTCTTTCAAAGTGTAAAACACAAGTTTACTACGTCACGTTTGCATATTAGTTTCTTGACTGTGTTTAGTTTCTAAAGTGTAGGCAATAGGAATTTAAGTGATATAATAGTATTTCTGATTATGCTGTTAAAGCAAAGAGGATGCACTGTGTGGGTATCGGTGCTTATTTGTGATGTACCTGTGTTTGTGTGGTGCGGTTTGTGAGTAAAGCTGTAGATTACTTATCAGTATAAAGAGCTATATATACTATTCACGACTTATGGTAGGTCATCCTTAGATTACTGTCATGGAGTAATTTTGAGGGAAACTAGATCTGTAACGTCCAGATTTAGTGATTTTTAGGATTCATAGAGCCAGATGCAATAAGTTTCATCAACAGCACAGTTCTAACAAATATACCTTAATTTTTTCCTGCTACTTGCAACTCCTCAGCATAAGGTACTCATTTTGTGCCATGGCTTTCAGTATCTGCTTTGTTTGCATTGTTGTTTCCTTCAGTTTCCCTGCCTTTCTTTCCCAACCTATGACTAACTTCAGAAGGCTGAAGAAGCAGCCCAGGTCTTTTGTTCCTGAAAATAAGATTGATTAATTTTGCTTAAGAGGGATGTTCCACTTATTTGCATTACATTATTTTATGCCCCCAGATGATGTCTTCTCACTGGCTCTGCCAGTTTCCACCTGCTAAGGAAAAATCATTATAGTGTGTAACAACCGTCGCTGATGTTTTACATTATTAAATAAAACAAAAGTGAGACTTTCTAGGGAGCTTGTTAACTTCTCTAGTATCTCAATTCTATTAAGACAATAAAAACCAGGTGAAATGGCTAAACATCCCAAAATACACGTTTAAGTACTTCTGGGAAATATGCACAAATGAATGCAAGTAAAGTGGTCACCCTTTTTGCTACTCTGTGAAATTAAATAATGCCACTTTGATGTTCTAATAATAAGTATATGAACATATAGAGATTATAATAAGAAGACTGATTAGTTTTTAAAAGATTGTGGAAAAACCAAAATGTAGATACCTGATGTATTCAGAAATGGGTGCAATACGTGCAAATGGAAGCTTTCGTAAGGAATCAAATTTTTGTACTTGACATCGGTATTATCTGCATATACAGTTATAGCATCTGCCAACATACTGCATGTTTTATGCCAACAGTGACCTATTTTAGTGTATGCATGCACTACATGCATATCCTTGTTACTTGGACCTGTAAGATCTATGGACAGAGTGTCTCTCTGAGGTCTGCCAAGTAAATCTCAGGTGCGGTAATCTTCTACATACCTTGAATATTCACTGGCACGAGTGCGTATTCTAACCTATAGGAAGATTAGCATGTCAGGAATAAGAATTGCCCTCTAGACTTTAAAGAGTAATCTTCCTGTAAAAAACTACGCCGATGAGCAAGTGCTGGCTAAGAGCACAGTCTGTGTTGCTCTGAGAAGACATTTCAGTTTATAGAAGCACGTCCTGGACTAAGTAGTGAGCAGCAGAAAGCTAAATTGAAAAGAAATAAGTAAATGACCAAAAAATCACATTACTGAGGGAACAACATACTTCAAAGCCATAAGCCAAAAATGCTCAGGGCCCACAAAACAATACAGCAATTTAGGGACGTGAAAAGGCATTTTCCAAGAGAACAGCACAGTTTGCTTCATTGCACAGATAGTGGCACAGCGCACACTGTACAGGCTTTAGCTGCCTTGAACAGCGCTTCATTGCCATTATAGAAAAGTCATCATATGTTGATAAAAGCCTGCCTGTGAAGGAGTTGCCTGTAGCCGACCTACTGCCTACTCCTGTCATTTAATGGAATAGAAGTAATGTACACTATCAATGCTTAGGCAGTTTAAAAAAATAGATCCAAGGAGCCAACATGCACCAACTTTTCCTTTTCGACCTGCCTTTGAGTTATTAAACCTCTTGACTAATTTGTACTGTCACTGATGTCACTGTCGGTCCTGTACCCTGTATATTTAAAATTTTACATCATGCTCTGAAAAAATGAAATTTATAAATAGCAAACTGCTGGAAAATGCATAAGGCCATATTTATTTTTAATACTTAGAAGGGAGTCCCTTGACTTTGTTCATTGCATGACTCAAAGAGAAGGTGGAGGCATTTAGGTCAAGTACAGCAATACCAACTAGAACAGCAGAAAATTAATTAAAAACTCATTTTGCCTAGTAGTATAATAATATTTGAATAAAAGATACTTTATAATGCAGTGATATTCAGCAACAGCACTGCATGACTATACATGCATACTCCCCAGCAAATTTTATGTGGAAGTCTTGAAGTAGTGAATAGAGAACAAATCCTATTAAAACATTTCAACTTCATATAGAAGAGAAAGACTGTGACCAGAAATTGAACTCTGCTACTGTCTGCATTATCATGACTACAGTTGAGAGAAGAAAGACTTCCTCTAACAATGGTCTGATTTTGCCACTGATTTGGCCTCCTTCGCTCATTTTAAGGACCTGAAATGCCACCTGGTGAATCTCCACTTGATTTCAGGCATACAAGGTGAGGTCCTTCCACACGTATGAAACAGGGGCAAAACTGCATCATTACGGACCCCAAGACTACAAACTTTCCTGTACATGAGTCCCACGGAATTAGTAAGAAGATAGGAGAGGGGTTTGCATATGCAGGGCCTTATTTAATCACAGTTTTATACCCATTTTCCCCTCAATATGTCTGCAATATACGTGAATGCCAATACCGATAAAAAGTACAGGGAACTTAAATGGCATTATTTCATGTCTAGTTAGTGTTGGTGACACTTGATTATTCAATATATTCCAATATCTGGTGTTCATTTCTTGAGTACATGCCGCACCCTAGATTGGGTATTCTCAGTGTAATAGCCATTTGCAGCCATAATATGGTACAGACCCTTAGAATCAAGATTGATTTGATTCTTTAGAAACGCACCTTATCGTTTAAAAGCAGGACCCCTGCTCTTCTAATGTTTTAAACACTGTGATCTTTCAGAATGTGTTTATTGTATTAGTTTTGTATTGTAGATTATGATAGAAACTAGATTTTATAGCTTTTTAAAAGCAGTGATAATACTAAGCTTCATAGTGGCAGAAGTCAAACTCTGTGTATATCCATATTATGAATATTAAAGCTGTGATTATATTTTGCCTTAAATAAAAGCCCAACCTTGAACAGTATAGTTTTGCTTTGGACTGCTTATTTCTATACTTATCTTTCATAGTGCTGGCAACTTTTCCTTCCAAGAGCAGTCATGACTCATGGTTCCAAAAGCTTTTCAGTGGAACTGCGTTATCAAAGGTAAAATCATTCCTCTTAGAACTAGATAAGACATGCAAGCTGCACATAGCAATTAGGTAAGACTACCTCATGGTAGTTTCCCACGAAATAAGAGAAGGCAGGTTGCTTTTGGCCTGTAGGCGAAAGTTTCCCACTTAGGTGTTTATTTTTCAGCTTGCTTAAGTCTGTGTACACGCGACCTCTTCTCTTTCTAGAAAGACCCCTGCATTCCCACAGAAAGGCACTAGAGCATTAAATTCACCTACACCCACCCATAACAAGGTTTCCATCTCTGCCATTATGAGCTGAGCGTAGAGGTGAGCAATGGGACTTCAGATTTGCCAGTGCAGCAATTCAAAAAATGGCCCAAACAAAGCAATATTGGCATTTTTCATATAAATCTGGTGACAATTTAAGTCGCATTAAAGAATAATAGCAGACTAGCGGAAGTAGCCATTAGTGTTATCCCATTAATAGGCTAATAGCATCTCAAACACCACATCTTGCCTTCCCCTTGTGCTCCTGGTAGGTCTCAGGTCTGTAGCTAACCTCCACATGCAAATCTGCAATTACCTGGGAACAGGCCAGGAGAAACAAGACCTATCAAGACAGGAATCGGAGCCAGCTGAGCATCAACCAAGTACCTGCACCATGAGGAGGAGAGAAGTGGCCATGACTGGAGACTCCCCCCGTGGAGGATACAGGCACCCTCTGCCAACCTGCCTTGGCACCTCAGCAGCTTTAGTTTCCTGCCAGGTGCTCAGATTTAGGACACTGCAGACAGATTTGCAAAGGCTTCTCTTGCCCTCAGGCTATTATACCTTTCCCTGCTTGTCCATGTGAGCTTTAGTGACACCGCCAGGGTGACCTTACGCGCGTCCAGAATGACTCCAGAGCTCTGGTGGTGAGGGAGAATGGCAGAGTGGTCTCTGTCTCTGGAGACATTGAAAACCCACCTGGACATGTTCCTGTGCAACCTGCTCTAGGAGGACCTGCTCTGGCAGGGGGGGTCGACTGGATGATCTCCAGAGGTCCCTTCCAACCCCGTATCATTCTGTGATTCTGGCTAACAAGCAAGAGTAAGTCCCACCTGACGAAGTCGTAAAAGGGCATCTCTGCCAGCAGATCTATTAACCTGGTGAGGAAGCCTTTGAACCAGCTGCTTAAGGGGAAGGCTTAACAGGACTCGCAGCTCCTTTTCCGTTTGGGTTTTTTTTGGTTGGTTGGTTTTGGTTTGTTTTGTTTGTTTGTTTGTTTGTTTTTAAATCAGCTGTCCCTCAGCCTTTATTGTGATTCTTTCCCAGGTGCAGGGGGCTCTGCCCTTGCCTCCTTTCAGGCTATTTCTCCAGCCTGCCCATAAAGGCTAAAAAAAACATTAGAACACCCCCGCCGACCCCCGTTCCCGGTAGCTCCGTTTATGTACCTTTAGGGCCACGGCGGTCGTGACGAGGGAGGTGCCTTCCCAAGCGCCACCGGGGACCGTTCCCCCACGTACACCCCGGCTCCGCCGCCGCTGGCCATCGGGCCCCAGCGGCTCACACACACACACACACACCCCCAAACCCACACACAATCCTCCCCGACATCTGCT
>JAHREE010000480.1:20970175-20987225 GCA_033628505.1 Tringa tobata
CCCTCCCTCCCTCCCCCGTCGCGTCTCTGGAGCGGCGGGAGGGATGGTTTCCTTCGTGGAGGTTCCCGCGGGCAGGGTCGCGGCGCTGCCCGGCGCCCAGCGGAGCGGTGGGCGATGGAGGAGGTGGGTCGAGCCCCTCCTGAGGGGCAGGTGCGCTCCTGGGGGGTCGGGAGGGGATAAAGAAGGGGTGTCGGAGCCCGGCGGAGCCCGCTCCCTCTTCCCGGCGGCGTGTGCTGCCCTTCTCTTCCACCCCTGCGGCTCCTCCGAGGTGGTTGTGCCTCTTCGTTGTCCACGACGCGTTACTCTGAGGTTACTTCCAAGAGAGCAAAGGAAGACTTACTCAGTCGCCGGTTTAAAACAATGATAGCGTCCATCCCGCCTGTGCGTCTTGGAAAGGCTAGTAAATGCTTTCGTCTGACTTCTTTCCAAAAGTTAGCTTTCTTGCCCCAAACTGCTTTGGATTTAGCGGTTTGGTTGTGTTTTGTTGGGTTTTTTTCAACTTCTGACTGAAAATGTCCTTTGGAAGAAAAAACAGAGAGATGGAAAGTTACAGAGGTGGTGTGACCCCGTGACAGCATGTTTGTGGGGGTCTTCCCTTTTAAATTTACGTTCAGGTCTTTTCTTTAAAGAGAAAGGGAACGAAATGCAAAATCTCTGTAGAATCTCTGAGGCTAGGAGAAGTACCCCCAACTTCTTGAAATTCCTGGACAGTGTGGAAAAAGAAGATTTGTTCACGCTAATAAGGGTGAACAGTTTGGATGTTACACTTCAAAAACTTTGAATTCCTCTATAGCCATGGCTGGATTTTTTTTTTTCTTTTGTTACTATTTTAAAGAGATTTAAATTGGGTTTAACAGTGAAGTTCTTAAGGAGCTCTGATTTTCTAAAAGCTGAGAACAAAATAATTCCACATTCTTTGGAAAATAAGAGTGGAACCAAAGACAGAGCAACTAGCAAAATAAAAATTATGTTCATGACTTCTGTCATTCTAAATCAATTTCTGGAGGTCAGACAAGGGAAGAATGTCATGTCAAGCTGCAAGATGTGAAGAAGCAAACAAAGAATGTGAGCAACAACAACAAATTAGAGGATTTTCTTTCTAATTATCTGGAAGAGATATAGAATTCTGCTTTGACCTTGGGCACAGAGCACGATTTCACTTTCTCTTTCTTTCTCGACATCAAGTTTATCTGTTTCAAACACAAGTCTCATCTTGTGCAGAACATGCTTTCTGCTGTGTTGGCGAGCTTCCAGCTGCAGTCGCTGCTGTAAAACTAGTGGGCATACAGAAGCCCTCCTTTCTCCATGATACTGCAGGGTAGGAGTGTGTTGCCAGCTTCTACCTTTCTTGAAGATTTACAAACTTGGTGTTTCCAGGAGGTTTGAAGATGTCTGGGAAGCATTGCAGCATGCCTGTGTCACAGTCCCCATGGCATCATTCATAGAATCATTCAGGTTGGAAAAGACCCTTGGGATCATCGAGTCCAACCATCTACCCTACTCTACAAAGTTCTTCCCTACACCATATCCCCCAACAACACATCTAATCGTCTCTTAAACTCATCCAATGATGGTGACTCAACCACTTCCGTGGGCAGCCTATTCCAATGCCTGACTACTCTTTCTGTAAAGAATTTGTTCCTAATGTCCAGTCTAAACCTACCCCGATGCAGTTTGAGTCCATTCCCGCTTGTTCTGTCACTAATTGCTTGTGAGAAGAGACCAGCACCAACCTCTCTACAGTGTCCTTTCCAGTAGTTGTAGAGAGTGATGAGGTCGCCCCTAAGTCTCCTCTTCCTCAAACTAAAGAGTCCCAGCAGGCTTCATATTTTATTATTGCCATTTAGGCAATATGAAGGGATGCGTGTTAACTAATCTCTAGAGCCAGGGTAACTGGAATTATAAAAGAGAGTAGTATGTTCATGCCATCTGAAAAACTTATTTCCCGATAAAGGACTTTACAAATTAAGAGGGAAAAATTCATACAAAACAGCTTCTCCTTGGATTCAGGGAAATGTGTCTATTTGTAGGATACAGGACAGAAGTGTGGGAAGGCAAAGCCCAAGACAGACATTAAAGGTCTTTTTTTCCCTCTTCTTGGCCTTCCTATCCGCTGATACTAAACATCGTTGAATCTGTCGGGACAGGAAACCATTCACTTCCCATCAAGTGTAGAGCTGCACAGTAAAAGTTGAAGTGTTTTCAGCACACGAAATACATTACCTTTTCCCTACTTTGCACAGGAGCTTTTTGTCCTGTGTGGACTGGAACGTGCACAAGTCAGCATCCCATCCTTTTAGGCAAACCTCAGCTCCTCTGCACCAGAGAGTCCTGCTGCTGTTGGTCATCTGCTTCCCCAGCATGAAGCCTTGCTCCATCCCCTGTGTTTGGTCTCTCTTACATCTCACTGGCACAAATTAGGTCAAGTAGGACCCACGGGCAGTAGAGCTTGTGGCATCAGGATGGAATGTTGAAGAGCCTTTAAGCTGTGTGAGATGGCATGCTTCAAGAGGGCAGCCTGCTTCAGCTGGCTTAAAAAAAAGCTAGCACTAACTTTTTAACCATCTCTGTTGGGTTTGTGACGTGATATAGGATAGTTAGTATTTCTCTCTTCAGACTCAAATACTATAAGTGGACTGCTTTACCAGCAGCCTGTGTCTGTCATGTGAGTTCTCTTCATCATCTTAAAAGCCATACCTTTTTCTCTCCTTCCTTTTTCCTTTAGAAAGTTAAGTTTAAATTTGGAGAAATGGTTTGGAAGCATCTTGGCAGGGAAGGAGAGTATTTAGCTTTGCAAGCCAAATGATCCAGCCTATTTTGAATCCTCTGTGTGAGAGGGGAGGAAAAGTGCATTCTCTTATAAAACCTTCTTGCCTACCACCACCTTCCCCAAACACCCACACTCCACCTGTTCGGGAAGCACTCGCTGTCCTACTGCTGCCACTGGAAGCACTAAAATTAGGAAGCATCCCTCTTCCTGGAAAGGACTTTTGCTGTACTGGGACGGTACTGTGAATGCATCCTTCTTTTTTTTTTTTTAATTCCTTCTTCCACTCCCTAAGAGTCTCCTCTATAAATTCAGAACAATTTGTAGAGTAAAATTCCTACCCCCCTTGTCTGCCTGGCTCTGATCCGCAGGATGCTGACATGCTGGGGACTGTGCAGAGAGTTGGCTGGAACAAAGTGACTGCAGGTTTCTGGGCACCATGGAGGATTCCTGCAGCATTTCGGGTCGGTGCCGCTCCTTGTGAGCACGCTAATTTGTCTGGATGCTTAGAAAATATATTTGGATACTTTCTCTTTATTTGTAAATGGAGATTCTTTTACCACATAAAGTAAACTATTGCACAAAAAAAAATGACTTAAAACGATAGCCAATGTCAATGAGAGATTTAATACATTTTTCTGTAGAAAAGACCACGATGAGCTTTTTGGCTCGTTATCGGCTGCTCCGGAGCCAAGGGCTGTGTCTTCGTTCCCTGCTCATTTGGACAGCACCTGTAGCGCCTGTCTTGAGGTTTTAGGTGCTGCTACAATTCTGATAAATAATAACTGGATGTATTTTTGCTAGAGTGCTGCCCTGCACTTAGGGATTTGTTCAAAATGCAAATAGCCCGTCATGAAGGGTTCCAGAGAAACCCTTGCTAATGTGCTGACCCTTTTCTATTTCGTAAGCCACGAATAGGTCAGGAGCTAAAGTGAGGAGTGCAGATTTCCAACAAACAAAGTCAGGGCATACAGTCACAGGGGGTGTTGGTGTTATTGTCCCATACGTCTGCTGGATGCGATGCTTCCTTACTGTCTGGTTTACTGAAATGACAGACCCAGAAGGGACAGGTTCTTCCTTACAAGGAACTTGCAATTAGGAGATGGCTCTGTCTGCAGGATGATGAACTTCTCTTGGGGGATGGGGGGGCGGAAATCAAAAGCCAATATAATAGGCCCCTATATAGAACACTAATGACTGTTTTCCTCAGATTTTAATGAGACAAGGATAGAAACAATAGACTTCTTTTTTTTTTTTAATAATGGGATCAGGCTTTGTTTCTCAACACATAAGGAGAAACAATTACATATCTACGTACTGTGTAGACAGTAGCAAAGCAGATAAGCAGATGCAGTAGGAAGTTTGCATCAAACTGCCAGAGGAGTTGCTGTTACAGCCAAAGTTAGATTCTGTGAGCTGGAGTGAAAAACAAACAGAGAAAAAAAAACAAAAACAAAACCCCCAGAAAAACAAACAACAACAAAAAACGAATCCAAAGCAAAACAACTATTGGCTGAAATTATCAAAATTACCAGTCATTAATGTTTTGAGCACCTAATTCTGCAGTTTAAAATCTAATAAGCTGTAATGGTGCAGCTGATGCTTCAGTCACATTCTGCAGAAGCATTGTCTCTCGTGAGTAGTCTCCCTTTCCTAGTGACCTGCTTTGTAGTTCAGAATAAGTAGGTCTGTAAACCTCTCTTCCTTGGCAGGACTTCCATTGGCAGACGTTACTGAAGAATATTCTGCTAGCTCTAAACTTTACAACTGTTGATGCATCTCCCTCTTTTCTAGATGGGAAAAATATGCCTAGACCCTCTTCAGGCTTTTTTCTTTTTCCTTTATTCTTGAGCAGGTGTGTTAGGTGTCCAAGATGCAATGAACAGAAAGTCAGTGCAGATGGAAGGTAGAACAATGAGCAAGAAACAAATCTTTGTCTGACAGAAGGAAACAAATCCACAGGACTGATAAGTCTTTTGCACACTTTCCTAAAGAAAAGGAATTACTAAAATTTGAGTCATTAGAGAAATCGTCTTGTAGGTTTGCAGTGAGTGTGTGGATAGGTCACTCAAATAGATATTTGATCTTGGAGCGCTTGTTGGCTGTGGAAAGTTCCTCGTTTTCACTGCCAGCTCCCTCTTCACACCACTGTTATTTTGCCTGTATTTAAATCCCACACATCGATGATTAAAAGAGGGAATGAGGTGTTTGCTCTCAGCAGGCATATAAGGATAGGATTATTCCTCTTACTGACTGTGTAGGAGACGAATGTGTTGCTGCTGAATCACTCTTTGTAGGCATCATCAGGATTCTTGAAAAATATAGCTCTTCTCTCTGATGAGATTTGGCAGCAGGGGAGAAAGCAACACCATCTTTTTCTTACCTTTTAACTTTCACTGTAGAGAGTACATCTGACACATTTTTCCTTCAAAGTAATTTTGGTTCCTTCAGAGCCCATACTGCAACTGTCATTGCTTTACCTGCAGTGAAACCAGCCAGCTGCGTGCCTTCTGCTGTTGATGCCGTGTGAGCACCTGTTGAAAGGGCCCTAAACACCACTGCGTTGCAGGAGATGGATTGTGCAGAATCCATCCTGCCATTCTATTCCTTCAGAGCAGCAATGAGCAGTGAGCAACTGAGGCTTCTGGGGAATTCTGTGTTCCGTAGCAGAGTTTATAACTGTGGAGGAAAACTGGCTTGAAGCAGTCGCCTTCTTGCACTCTTTCAGTTGTATTTCATACAAAAACAAGAAAGCCAGTTCATTGAAAGACAACCTTTCTCAATGTACTTCATAGACAAAGTCATAACACAGCACACTTACTTGATGCAAATTCATTCCTTATTGATGTTCTGCACCCTTCTCACCCAGATGGTTCTTCAAGTGCCTATGCCCTTCTTATACTTCATTACTTTAACATGTAGATTGGTGCTCTTTCTTTCTAGTGTATCAGCTGCCAGTCCGCTCCTGTGTGAAGCTGTTGCTTGGGCAGTGGCATCAGCTAGAGTCTTCAGTACATTTGTTACTGGCCCAAGAAAGCATGATTTCCAGAGACACTCTTGCATGGGATGTGCAGGGCTCGGAAGAAGATGGGCATCATTACTGATGTAATTCGAGTGCTTGCACATACCATTTTTATTACTGTTTTTTACTGGTAACAGTCCCCTTTGGCCCTAAGGTTTGCTCATCTGACCACTCATTTCACATTGTGTTTGCTTTTCTACACAGACATAAAATTTCCCATCACAAACAATATACTGCTACTTAGTACCTAGCTAATAAATACAAATCAAATGCTTGCTCCAAAATCTAATGTCTTGTTGATGATAATATTTGCTATTGTCAGTAGTTTATGAATCTTATAATCTCTTTTATGGGATTACCACATATTTGTTAGATGGGTCCCTAGACTATTTCTGCTTCTAATCACACACAGCGAGAGTTCAGTGGCTGATGCTGAGAACTCATTTTCCGTAATAGCTTCAGACTTGCCCTCAGCTCAAGATGAATAGATGGCTGTGAATACTAAGCAAGCCAAAAATGTTCTGGGATCTTTCTTCTGGAATAAAATTGATTTGTTGGTTTCAGAATCTCTGTTGACTTCATAAGCTGTTGCGCTTTATTAATTTTTCACACCTTAATTTTGGCTGTGTGGGTTCTTTCACATAGAACAAGACTGGCAGGGACTGAAAAGATTAACGAGGGGGAAAAATGGAAAGTCACCACTGCGAATGGAGCCTCCAGCACACCAGGTGCTTCTAATAGCTTTCATGATAGTAGCTGAAGCCTAGTGAGTCAAGAATAGTAATACAGGATCCTAAAACTGCCCTCCATCTAGAGCAGGAGAAACTTGCTAGTGGCCCCCATTAGGGGGAAAATAGGAAATCAAGTTTATTAAATCAGTATGCTTTTATTTGAATTTCTATCAGTGCTGCTTTACAGTTTGGTCTGTGAGCTTTCCCTTAGAAGGCTGTGTTAGACTCTGACTTGGCAAGTGTGGAAAAAAATCAAGCTGAGAAGGAAATAGGAATTCAAAGTGTCAGACAAACTTAGCGGTGTGCTTTGTGATTCTGAGATAATTTTAAATAGAAGATAAGCCTTATTGGTACTTTACAAAAACTCACTGGCCAAATCTGATCTGTCAGAGACTTGGAGATGCTGCATTCCAGCAAGTATTACCTACGCAGGCAACCAGGTGGAGGAGATGAACCCCAGCAGGCACTATGGAAAGAAAGGAGACAGATCAGTCCTCCTCAGAGGATGATACCTACAGAAGAAGAAGAAGATACCATGCATGTCGGGCCATGGGAGGAGATGTGACAAGAGCTGATGGCACAGATTGTCCTTGCAGGGGGGCGTGTTCTCTCCCCCAAGGTTCTGTATGGGCTGGAAGCCAGCCCTCACCAGTCCTTGTGCTCACGCTACGATTGTTTTTCGTCTTGAAGCCCATAACAGTGTTAGGCATAAAAGAGAACACAAGTTATATCTGTAATGGTTTGGGGCTTTTGGGGATTTTATCTTTCAGTAGTCAATGCCATTTATACCTTATGGTCCTGCTGCACATGGACTCCTTGACAGCAAGCCCTGTATTTTTAGAACCCTATGCAATGTGACAGAAATAGTATTTCTTTCCTCTCTCTCCCCTCCTCTCAGCTTGTGACTTCATCTGTACCTCAGTAGATCCTTGCTTGTTATTACTTCCCAGAAAATGATGACTGCTCCCCTTTGTGGTTTGGGTCCCGCTTGATGCCCAACAAGACCACCCTTGACACCTTCATACCCAAGCAACTCTCTTAGAACAGTTTTTCTAAAGTTTTTGCCAAACTAAAAATAGGCATTGGAAGGAAGTTGCAGAAACCTTGCTTTCATAAATGTGTCTGAGGCTGTATTATTTTCTTTAATACTCAAGGAGCGAACTTGACTTTGTTGCTACAGCATTTGTTGCTGCCAAGCCCTTTAGCCCTTTTCTGTTCCCTCCCAGATGTATGGATTATTCTCTGTACATGGGTAGAGGCAGCGTGTATTGCAACAATATGTAATTTATTAATAGAAATGTATGTGCTGGCACCATATTTTTTCTTTGGAAGTTACTCTGTGGTGAGTTAGACCTATGTAAACAAGAGGTTTTGGTTCACCCATGTTTAAAGTACAAAGAGCTGCAGCAACTGGAAACACTGCATCTTCTTATTTAGAATATTTTTGCAAGATTGTGTTTAATATTCCGTAAACAGTGAAATAAATGTAAGCAAACATAAGGAGTAAAGTTTCTATTTCTGTGTCTTTCTAGAAAATGTTAATATCCAAAGTTGTGAGGCTTTAAACTGCTTGTTCTCGTTATTCCTGCACAGCTTGTTACTTGTGTTTTGGGACCGTTGCTTGTTAAAGCGAGGACTAGAGTCCCAATGTTTGAGGTGTGTGCACCCACTCATACCCTGAGCTTCTGTTTAGTGTCTTGAGATTGTTTGTTTAAGGCAAAGGTATGAGAAGTGGTTTTATTGCCGTGTCAACAGATGTACAGATAAGAGAAAGACATACAAATCTGCAGAAACACTTCCAACTTTGGGTCCTGAGTTGAGAGTCTATGAACGTTGTAATGGATGAGTAGTTTAAGGACTTTTACAGGGCAGCAGCAACCAAGGGCAGCTCATAGCAAACAACTAAACCTCCTCCTGTGTCTGAGTACTACAAGCAGACCAAAGGGCATTGCCCTCTAGTCACATGTAGTTCATGCTTTAAAGGGTGAAATCTGTCATGTTCCAAATTTACCAAGGGGACAAAATGTACAGGCTTTGCTCTGTGAACAAATGACTTGGTATGTGATAGCTTAAAATACTAAGGAGCGGGGAGACCTGTGCTTTTCTTTAATTTTTTTCTTGCTACTCTATTTACTGATTTGCTTATAGGTGTGTAGAAGTCTTTTACATTTACTTCCGTGCTGGTAGAGTTGAAGAGCCCTATGTCAGCATCACAAAGAAGAGGCAGATGCCCAAGGATGGGTACTCAGAAGAAATTGAGAAGGAGGTGGGTCAGGCGGAAGGCAAGCTGTGTACACACAGGTCTGCGTTCAGCAGGGCATCTGTGATCCAGGCGTTCCTCGGCTCAGCACCCCAGCTCACACTCCAGCTCTACATCTGTGTCCTGCAGCAGGAGATCACAGCTGCCAGAAGTAGGTAGAGCTGTTGTTATCACCTCCATGTTTTGGTGGGAGGGAGAGGAGAAGAGTCGAGCAGTCAGGTTTAGCTGCCCTGGGCAAGAATCAAACGTATTGCAATGGGTTTCATCTTTCTGACAGCTTTTGATGGCAATGTTGCTCTCAAGTTTATGTATACCACCGTGTTTTAGGCTATGATGCTTCCTGTAGCATGCTTGGGTTGCTATAAAAACATTAATTTGATAAGTGGCCATTACGTCATGAGAGGGAGGCAGCTGGAGGGACTGAGCTGTCTTTGTGAAGAGGAGAAAAAAAAAAAATTACCTCTGTACCATTTTGGTGTTTGAGCAAACTTCTGGAAAATTCCTTGGGGTACAGTGCAGAGCATGTTTTGCCATTGCAAAATTCCTGCATTAAGGAAGGCGTCCTGTTAGGAATGCAGTTTCAAATGCAGACTGAGGACATGAACTGTCTTTACTTGTGCCAGACCCTGAATCTGGAATCAGAAGGCAGGTCACAGGAAGGTGGTATGCCAATCTCATCTCTGGACCCAAGCTTTTAAGCCTTCACCAAGCAGTGATACACCACATGGATTTACCGGGACCCATCTCTCTTAATCTGGGACTCTGCATCTTGCTCAATAATGACCTTCAGCTCCTTGGAGAAAAAAAAAAGAAAAAAAAAGAAGTCCTGATTTGCTGGCTGTCTGCTAAATGAAGAACCTACTCCAGCTGGCTGTACAACAACCAGCTTTTCAGTTTAACAAAGGGCTTTGGCAGCTGTGTCAACTGGAGGTGTGCTTCCACTGAAATATAGAATAGCTATTGTTATATCTCTGAGGCCCTGAGAGGCCAGAGATCTTTACTAGCTTCTCAGCTAGGGAGGCTGGGGTGACACGTTAGGAATCTTCAGTTCTGGTTGGTTGTGTACCAAGATAAGGAACTAAGACTTTTTGGAGGAGCCTTTATAGCAACGTCAGGGTTCTTCCCTCCACTCAGGGAATGGAAAACTTTAGAATGCCAGAGGGTGAGTCAGCAAATAAGGATATTATAACAGGTTAAGGTTTTATACAGAAATACTTGTTCAAGGTCATAGCAGTAGTTGCTTGAAAGACATTGCTCCTGACAGTTTGTGAGTACTTCACAGCCAACGTAGGCTCCTTGAATAACTGTGGCATCTGTGCAATTAGCAGAATTTCCATCACTTTGCTGCAGATGGCATTTGCTTGAGAAAGGTCACCTTTTTATTTTATTTCTTCCATTACTGGTGTTGATCTTACTGGTCGTGATTGACAATGAGAAGCACTGTGTTCCATATGATTAGCGAATTGCATATTTAATAACAATTTATAACTCTCTATTACTTCTGACTTCTATCAGTCACTACTGAGACAAATTCTGACTCACAGACTGATAAGTGACCTTCTGTGGGTGAAGTTAAACAACCAGAGATAAGCTGGCTCACCAGGGAGTTCAGTGAATCCACCAGAAAAAGCAGTAGTCATCTTGTGTCTCCCAGAAGCCATCTCTATAGCAGGTGTAATTCTTAAATGATAGAAATCAAAAAGAAAAAAAAGAAGTGTTGTTTTTTTCGTTAATCAGTGATTTAGGAACACTGGCAATGTCAGTTCATTTATCAGAAAGACAAGAGTCCTAACCATATTCCTCCTGTGTGCATTTATATTCTGAAATATTGAAACTTTCTTCAGTCTCTTTAGCCAGCTTATTTCTGCAGCACTGCCTGTTGTCCACCACTATTATTTGGGCTCCAGAATAAATGGAAATGATGCAGAACACAGTTTTAGCTTGGTTGTTATGAGTACACAGGGATTCTCCTGTATAGGCACAGAACTTCAACCTTTTGATCTTGCAGCATCATCAAAGTAATTTAACAGCTAGTCCAACTCTTCTTCCACGCTTCAGACATCTTCAACTTGCCCATTCTTTGACACTGGTCCTCCAAACTGCACACTCTTTTCCATTTGTCTCTGTTAAATTTACCACTCTCTTCTTCTTGTATTTTGATTTTCACATTTTTTTGTCTTGTGTCTTCATCAGTCTCTTATTTTTCTGGATTCCTGTGCTACCCTGTTCTGTGTAAATTCTGCTTGGTCCTTGGTAGTGAGGTCAGTATCACATGTGAACAATAAAGCTGTTTGCCATCATGCTACATAGCATGGCTTTTCCCTTTCAGATCTGTTTGAAACTTGATATTTCTTCCAATTTTGAATTGAACAGATCTGAAAAGAGCATGCATCCTTGCCTAGCTGTTTGTTGAACAGAGCTATGCTGTGCCTTTCTTGGGTATTTCATGGCATTCATTAATTTCTCTGGATGTTTTCTTCTGGATGATCAGATTCTTGCCAGTGTCTGGCATTCTCCAAAATTGTCATTTGACTGTATGTCAAGAATGTAAGGTCAGAAGAGCTAAAGAGAGTTGCAAAAGCAGGAAAAAGCCTTTAGGTTAGTGATGAAAGACATAAAGCTTCTGTGACTGTTTAGCATGAAACGCTAAATGAAATGTTGCTGGATGAAATGCAACATTGGAAACCCACATGTAATAGCCTAATCAGAGTCCTAGTTCTAGACCTTCAGCTCTTTGGTTACAGTGTAACTAGGAAGAAGTTCCTAACTTGTTAGGGTATGAAATGCCCAGAACAGGGTATTTTCTCTCTTGTGCATTTGGGCTTCACCCTGTACTAAATGCTTCAGCATCTGTCAGTGCGTTGCCTTAGAGCCAGCTGTAACCTTGCTTGGAAGAGGTGGCTGACATCAGGCTCCGCTCCACTTAGATGCTGTTGGGCAGCTGTCCAGACCTCTTCACTTAGGTAGTACCACCTGGAGAAGCACAAGGCCAGGAGGTGCCAAAAATGAGTTAGCATTAATTACAAAAACAGCTAGCTGGAGGTGGGCTATGCGTGACTTGGCCTGTTCTCAGTGTGCAGTATTGAATGCAGAAGATCCACTTCCATTAAGAGCTATCTCTTTGTAAGTTTAAAGTTTTTGTGCCAACAGTCAAGTTATCCTTCTCAAGTGTTCCTCACAGTGATAAAATATCTCAAAAGACAGATTTCCTACCATTTAAGAATAAAATTTTACTGCTGCAAAAGGTGCTTTTTCTTTTTTTTTTTTTTTTTAAATTAAAATTTGTAGCAGTGACTGCCATCTTCAAGAATACGAGCTTGGGGTTTTTGATTGTTTTTTTTATCAACTTGCTGGTGTCACTTTTCCAGTGTGCAGAAACTATGCTTTGCACATGGTCTTACCAGATATCTTAAGATATTTCTACAGTTGTTTCTCCTCAACTCATTAAGCTCTGACCACAGAATGCTTTTCTCATTATTTGCACAACATACTTTGAGTACTTTTTGAGTATTAATAGTTGGTTTTAAGTGTTGAAATTGTAGTTTAAGGCAAAAAAAAAATGTATTTAGGTGTCTTATCCTAAGTAACAAAATAAGTGCCCTTATTTTTCAAGTGTTCTGATTATCAGTTTAGAAAATTATAGTATATATAATGGATAACTTGTGATTCTTCAGCTGAAGGTAAGATTTCAGTACTAGGTATTTGTGGTGTAATTCATCTTGAGCAGAATTCACTGCCTTAGCAATTTCTGAAGAAAAACCAGGTCTTGAAAAGACTTAAGACACAAAAATCCTACCAATGTAAGACCGAATGATTCTGTGAGTGTGCACCTCTAATTTGCAAGAAAAAAATACAGCCTAGGAGCAGGAAGAAAGAAATGTCACCTTTATGAAGACTGCTAGAGGATTTGGGACTGTTCCAGAGGAAGGTACTTTGCCTTTTAAATTTTTACTTCTTTGCCCGCTCAGGATGAGTAAAAGCAACAATAACATCACCCTCCCACATTTCCCTCTGTGGTTGCTTCAAACCATCTTTCTCGCAGACCTAAAAGCGATGCTTCAGCTGAAGGTTTGGTGACAGTACTGGGCTTTTGGGAAAGGAGCAGGACTGGACGACTGTATTAAATCAGAGTCAGCATGACCTGGTTTCAATCAGCAGAGAAGTTCCTCTTTTGAAGGCTTGAGTTTTTAAGACAAGTTTGAGATTAATATAGAATTCCTAAAATGAAATTGAGTAATAAGATGAATGTCTCAGACTATCAAAGACTACCTATGTCTCAGAAATCAAGCAGAGTTCCAGGACAGCAGCACCCTGCCACACTGAGTGGGTTTTTTTGTTTCTTTAACTCTGAGAATGTTCTTTTGTGTCATTAGCTGATGGAAGTTATTTGTTCTCTCACTGCTCTAGAGCCAGCTCAAAACTACAGGAAAGATTTTGTAAGGGGCCACAGGATATCTGGCAGTATTCGTGACTGCACTCCCTTGCTATTCTGCTTTCAGCCGGTGTTTTCCGAGACATAATGTTTAAAGAGTCTCAGATCCAGTACAGTGCTGTAAGAAAGATGTTTAAAAGTGCACATTAAAAATTTAAGTGTTAAACAAGCAATTATATAACCATTTTCAGAGAATATATGCACCACCCAACTGGCATGTAAAAATTGCCATATAAAATGGCAAATGTTTTTCAGCTTACTGAGTGCTGTTGGGAAATTTAGATATAGAGGATTAATTCATTCTTTTGTAAAGTAATTCAGAGGTGTTTGAGGATTGGATGGGAGAGAGGTTAGCTAAAATGATAGAGAAAATCCTGTTAGGAAGTTTTTAGAGATCCTGAAATATACTCATTAATTTCTGAGCATGGTTTTGAAAGAAACAACTTTCATTAGAAAAAAAAAAAAAAAAAACAAACCACAAAAAAACCTTTATAGGCATGGCTAAATAGCTATAGCAAAGCACAGAATCCAGTTCATTTGCAGGATATTGACACATAAACTAATTGAAGGCTGCAGAAAGCCCTGGTTGCTAAGCATTGCAAAAGTAATTGACATAATCCAGAATTCCCAGCTCTGATTATTTTGTTTTATCTGATACAATATAATGCCCTGTAGCATGACCAGTCAGCTTGGTTAAGTTCATTGAAAAAAAAACAATTGAATCATTTTACTCTGCTTAACTCATTTGCATTTGAAGTATTCCTTGCATGGATAAAATGCTAAGATTGAAACTAAAAGTACTGATTGGAGGTGCCTAAAGTTAGTCCCCTAAATCAGCTATTAGCACACTGGTAAAAACTGTGAAGAAAGTATGCAAATGCTAACGAAACCATGGGTAGTTACCACTTCTCTATGGTATGCTTCTATGGTATGCCCTGAGGTACTTATTCTCTACACCGAGGGTTCTCAAAATCTGTACCTATTTAACGTAGCAAGACAAGACTCCTTCCTGCAGTGTCAGAAAGCTTTGCCCCTGCTGCATCTGGAGGGATGTATCTGGAGAGATACAGAAATTTAATCTGAATTTAAAGACTTGTTTTTAAAGGAGTGTTGGCTTTAAGTGCCTGATGCAGCTACTTGTATTAGGAAAATAGATGTATGGGAAAATCCAGTGTAGACAGGTGAGCCCATCTCTCTCTTACACAGGCAGCAAAGGTGCTGATGGTTCTGGGTTTAAATTGCTTTGGCTTTCAATTTTGAGCTCCATCGCAGAGCTGGTTTAGACAATTTGCTTCGACGTAGAACTGCACAATCACTGAGGTATCTGCATGCCTAAATAAATCCAAAATTTCAGCTTTTCTTTCGCAGTTCTTCATTGGTACAGGGGGAGAGTAGCACCCAGTGCCTTGTGGAGTACTGTGAGAGTCTGAGAGCAACTTGGATACGCTTATGACTGAGCTGTATAATTAGCAAAGAGAGTACATGTATAAACAGCCCTGGGTGGGTGGGGGGGGGGAAGACACTAGTGACTGTTAAGTGCCTTTTTATCTTTCTAGCTACTTGGAAAAGTAACAAATGGAGACCCAAATAGGAGGCAGGGTTAGAGTAAGAACCCAGAAGCGTATGCAAGGAATGGGGATTTTTAGCATTACACCCTGCTGGGAATGCCCAGAAGTGCCATAAAGACAACTACACCTGCACTACTCTTGCAATGTATTTAACCTCTGTTAACCTCAAAGTCCTGATTTGTGTTTTCTCTTTGCAGGTATTTTTATGGTCCTTTCTCTCCTGTCAATTGTATACGGTGCTTTACGCTGCAACATCCTGGCTATTAAGATTAAGTATGATGATTACGATGTCAGCGTGAAACCAGCTGCCTACCTCTGCATCTTCATGTGGAGAAGCTTTGAGATTGCTACGCGAGTTACAGTGTTGGTCCTTTTCAGTTCGGTCCTTCAAATCTGGATTCTGCCTGTTGTGCTCCTGAATTTCTTTGGTTTTTTCTTCTACCCGTGGATCCTCTTCTGGCAAAGCAAGTCCCCGTTTCCTGAGAACATAGAGAAGGCATTGAGCAGGGTTGGCACTACCATCGTCTTGTGCCTTCTCACCTTCTTGTATGCTGGCATTAACATGTTCTGCTGGTCGGCAGTGCAGGTGAAGCTCAATGATCCTGACTTAATTAACAAATCCCAAAACTGGTACCGACTGACAGTGTATTACATGCTGCGATTCATCGAGAACGCGTTCCTCCTGCTGATGTGGTACATCTATAAAACCGACGTCTACCTGTATGTCTGCGCCCCGTTGTTGGTCTTGCAGCTCCTGATAAGTTACTGCATGGCTGTCCTCTTCATGTTGGTGTTCTACCAGTTCTGCCATCCGTGCAAAAAGCTTTTCTCGTCCAGCATTTCCGAAGGTTTGCTGTCCTGTTTCAAGTTCCTCTGCTTTATTTGCAAGCCTCCCACATCCACCATACTAATGGACAAGGCAGAGGTGAAATGTCCTGAAAATACTGATGACGCACGGAGCAGTAGCAAGACAATAGATTCTCAAAAGGGGATTTCTCATCAAAGTGTTTCTTCCAATGCCTAATACAACTGGAAGCAAGTAGGTGCCTTCGGAAAGTGGCAGATCACCTGCTGGGAACGTTGTGTATATCGGACATTGTGTCTTGTGGATGGGTTTTTTTTCTTGCAGGTGCAGCACTGCATGATGACTGACAAGTGTATCTTTGTGGAAACCTTAGTGTCTGAGTATGTGTATCTGTGTGTGTTTGTATACAGAGAGCAATCATTGTTTGGAGACTTCTGTTTCAGAGTTTTTTGCACATAGGTTTATTATCACAAACTTATTTTTGAAATCATTATAGGAGACATCCTTCAAAAACTGGCCTGATGCTCATCTTACTCAGGAAATCTGAGGATGGAAGGAAATGCATTTTATTTCAGGTAGGATGTCCTTAACGGCATGCCACCCTAGCATGGGAACAGAGCATAGACCTTGACTATATAGTGACTGTAGCTGTGGTCTGCTTTGATCAAATTGCAGACTTTTTTACACTCTAATCAGTGTAATTAGATAATACGTCTCTCTGTGGGATAAGAATTGGACCTCCACAATGCACTGTAGTCTAGGTTGCCAAGAAACAGCCAATTAGCCAGCACTAATACTGAAATGTGACTGTTACTGAGAACAGCCAGAGGGCTATTGGTTTTGCACTGTTTTACCCTTCATATTTGCTGCTTGTTAGTAAGGGTATTAAATTTAACACCTTAATTCTGAAATAACTTATTTTTCTGACTTAGTAATTTATCTAATTCTTTGTGATGTTCTGGTATTAGGGTGGTGTTCACTTTATATAACTTTAAATATCTAGAAGTTGGGCAGAGAATGTGAACTAGTTATGTAGGTGCTCTCCAGAGCACGCCTCCAGGGAGTAATTAAACCCATCTTTAAATGTTCTCTGAGGCAGGTGATATGAATCATTCTCTGGAGACCTATTACTCAGCGTTAACCAGATGCCTTGACAATTAGTTGTGACTGTCCGTCTCCCTGTTAGATGGCTGAAGTTAAGAGATGAGCACTACCTTCATTGCCAGGGGGTTTGTAGTACGACAAGCAGGCAACTCAGTGGCTTGTTACACGGACACAGAAGACACTGAGTCCTTCTTTTTGAGGCTGTGATATGTCATGGTTAGTTTAATAGCGGTAGTTCAAACCCCTCTGACTTCTTTACCTCAGAAGTACCACAGGCTTGAAATCTGAAAGAAGAAATGGAAGTCGTTGACTTTTTCTTCTATGCACTATATCACCACAAATAAAAGCGTTTCTGTATTTT